>JAYESA010000005.1:149162686-149762686 GCA_036927795.1 Iris macrosiphon | reverse complement strand
TTTCGTGGATGTCCTCTCTTCGAGTCCATGATTGCTAGTTGATATTCTTATATGGTGTTATTGTGTTGTACTTATTTTGTATTTGCTCTTACATTCGAGTTCGTAGTGGATTTGTTTCCATCCAACTATCATCCTTAGATACTCATATTGAGATCTAGTTTCATAGATACTGGTTATTCATTTGTATTGATTTCTGTGGATGAGATTTAGATTATACCCTGTGGCTTGTGACATATGTTTATACCACTTGTGGATTGATATTCACATTACAGCGTACGTGTGGATTTTGGTTTCCATATATTAGAGTTGCCATATCCATACGGCTGGCATGCTTACGTGTTCCTAGTCCTACGTATTTTGGGACTGGGGCGTGACATATTTTTGTGGTGGCCCATGCAGGTCGAGAGCATATTATCTCAATTACGTCACTGTACCGAGCAAGCCTGCGCATAGGATTAGAATATATGATCTCATCCACTTATTTATCACCTCCCTTGATTTTATTTTACATTCTCATTTGATTACTTATATTGTATCTTGCTTGATCCCTCCCCCGCGTCAATCTTCTCTCGTGCTTGATAAGGATTAGGAATGTGCCTTGTACTAGGTATATACACTCTAGTATTCAATAACACTATTAGTTAAATTTTTGTAAGTTTGGTATTATGCCTCATAACCTAGTATCACATAGTCCTTCTGACCAAGTAATAAAGTATAAATGAATGACACCAACTATAGGCTTGCATAAGAAGATAGTATTTATTTAGACTATAGAACTTTAGTGTTTATCTAGACTATAAAAATTAGTGTTTATCTAGACTGTATAACTTAGAGGCTCATACACCCATTTGGTTGACTTTAGACTTAAACAAGAAATTATTATGAAAACTGTAGAGGCACAACACCGATCTTCTTAGTGAACTTAGATTATTCTGTACCTTCCTCCATCATAATCAAGCGTACTTATATTTTTACTACCTCGACTTATGCTGCTATTATAGCCTAGTTTTGCAAGCTTATTCCTTTATTGAGCTTGTTCATGACATATGTATTATTGGGGGCCCACACTAATACATTGTCTAAATCAGAATCGGTGTATTATGGTCTGATCAACCGTAGTGCACTTGGTTCGCTCTTTGTATCACTACTTTATGTGGATTGAGATATAGTTGACTCAACTTGTTAGACGAATATACTTGCCCTCTAGACTGGTCAGAGCATATCATGTTAGGTACATAACTGTTCTGATATGAACATGCATATAGGAATTTAACAAAATAATATTTTAATCCATAACTGCCTTGGCAACTCCCTCTCGAATTCTCTAATCCCTTTTGATTCCGTACTTGTATCCTATCACCTCCTCCTTGAACTCTTTATTGTTGTTTTTCGTCTTTTCCTATTTCGGAAAGACGAACGTTCGTGCTTATATAAGTTGATACACGGATAGTACCAGATATACCCCATAGGCCACTCATGATGACAAATAAGGAGTGCGGGCACAAGAAGTCGTAGATACAGGTACGACCTTAGTTATATGTGTCATTTCATACTCATGACCCCCTTTATGACACGAGATCTTAGGTGCATAGTAGCCGTAGAAATATATATATGGTGATTTAGCAGTTATGAGATATATTGATATTCTACCCAGATGGCATGCACGCAATGCTAATAGATGATGCGAGTAGCAGTAGTAGTATTCTCCTCCTAAAATTATCTCGCCCCCTTGGGTGCCTCATCTTCTCTTCTATATCCATTCCTTATCTCGTGCTTAACCTTTCCTATCATAGTCGTATCCTTTCGTGCCATTATGAATTGTTTGAATTACTTCAACCTCACCCTTATTTTGTTAGTTAAAAACATAAATGGTTTAGTAAGTGATTAATAACTAAAGGATGAGTTCTTAATAATAACCCTTATGTATATGACCTATAGCAATATCTGTATCCTCTTATTATTTTAAAAACCATGTATAGCATCCCTTAGGCTAATAGGAATTTGTTAGACTGTTTGAACTAGTTTATACTTTTAATAGTTTTATAAGTTAGTCAAGACTTTAACTGTTGCCCAAAAACTTAGACTATGCCTAGGAAAGAATTGAAGGCATTTGTTACGAAATGACAACTATGACAAATCGCTGGCAAAGTAGCGACAGCTGCAGCTAGACCATTGTAGTAAAGTAGTCGAAGTATTTACAGACATATTGGTCAGGTGGCATGGCAGTATTAGACTACGATACTTGACGGTTACAAAGAAAAATTATGGTTATGAGATTTCAGACAGGTATCCCAAGATTCTAGACCCAATAAATAAATTCGTCTAACAACCTAGACAATAGCCACAAAAAACTTTGACTACTAGTAAAATTCTTTTAAGTTGGGTAGTGTAGATGAGTTAGAGGATAAAAGAATAGTATATGGACAATAAATGAGAAGTGTTAGAATGACAAATCATGACTTTTAGAAAGAACTACTAGATAGCTATGTAGTGTAATAGCTACAGTGATTATTATGAATATGGGTTAGTGTCAATTTTGAGGACAAAATTTTTGTAAGTTGGATAGATTGTAAACTCCCTCACCCAAAATAGGTATTTTGTGTGTATTTTATATTATTATATTTATTATAGATTATTTTAAATATTGAATTTCTTTAGTGTATTCTCTTAGTTAATTAGAAAATAAATTTCTTGACATATTTACTTATATAAATATTTATTTAGAATTATTTTAGGTTTTTTTAGATTTTTGGAGATTTTTCTAGAATTTTTGGTAATTAAAACTTAGGAAACATAAATTTCTAGGACTTCTATGATTTACTATACGACCATACTTGCATGTTGTTCCTACCAAATATTTATTTTAGTTTAAAATATTTAATTATATTTTTCTATAATTTATTTAGAATTTTAAGAAATTTATTTAGATTTTTAAAATTATTTAGAATTTATTATGATATATATAGTCTTAATATTAGATAGATGCTAATTTAGTGTTAATAGATATTAATAAGATTTTATAAATTATTTGTATTATCTTTAATTATATTTAAGATTATAAATTATTGAGATAAATTTAAACTCTATTTTAAATTAATTCATATCCTGAACCTACTAGGAAAGCAACTTCATGCATATCCTATCCTTATTTAAATTTATCATAATCCTATCCAAATTAACCAATCCTAGTCGTATTTAAGTAGTGTCCACCATTATAAATACCTCATCCTTCATATTTTTCTTCCCCAAATTCCTCTCTTTTTTCGTCCCAAAATAGTCAAAATTCGTCATAAATTCAGCCTCATTTTCTACTAGTTATGACGAATTAAAAAGACGATATCTCCTAGCTCCGGACTCCAAACGTGCTCCAGTTTTTTTTGTTAGAACTATATCAAGGTTAGTTTTCTGATTATATAATTTATTTTAATAATTTATGAACCTATTTTTCCAAAAAATTCTAAAAGTGCCAGTTGTCCGAAATCAGACGTGTTTTGGTATTTTTGAGATTTTGGGAGATCCCGAACTCGAAATTATGAACCGTTTAAACTTTCAGAAAGCTGACATGATGAAATTATAGAAAAGTATTTTTCCAGAATTTAAAATATAAGTTTATTCTACTGTAAAATTTGTGCAACGTAGACGTAAATAGAAAACTACAAAAAACTATCATCTGTGCGCCCTTGTGGACATAACTCTTTACCAACTTATGATTGTCGATTCCAGTGTTCACATAGCATTGAAATATATAGGATTCCACACACAAATCTAGGATTTGAGTCAATTGACTTTTTGGTCAACGGATTGCCTCGATTTGCGTGCCACAGATCACAAATCCTTAAAGTTGACTTTCTTTGGACCAAAAATTAGAGCTTAACAATAAAATCAGATTATAATAAGATTAAAATACTAATTTAGGTTATTTTATTCTGAGTTAAAATAGATTAAAATAGCGAAAACTATTCACCCACTTTTGTAACCTAACTTATTTAATTTATGTGACGGGTAGGTCGGACGACGCCTTGAGTTGGGACTTCATTCTTTTTCAGATCAGGCAAGATACCTTGCTAAATTATTTACAGTACTTTGCATGCTTAGTATATTTTTGTATAGTTATTGCATTTCTGTTTATTTATTGCATGTGTAGTTCCTTTCAGTCATTACTATATATTAGATATGTTGACACACACATGACACTTAGTATCATGAGAGGACAATCATTAGGCGTATGGGCTTTTAACCACTCTGGTAAACCAAAGTAACTAGCACGCACTATGGTGGTCGTGTCCGATGGTCGCTACCCCCGAGGTATGTCGATTGATGGAGTCCGAGGGTCACTACCCCAGAGGTATGTTGGCTGATGATGTCCACTGACGAGCGTATGAGTTGTGAGGAATAGATCGAGTAGCCTACCCTTGCCCATATGTCAAAAAGTTGTCTTCATTTGCATTAATATAGATTATCTTGTACAGCGTACTTATTTATTTTCAAATAATATGCATATTTACTGTATTCAAATTGGCTCGCTTTCTGTATCTTATTACGTCCCTCTGAGGACCTGGTCCTCTGCCAGGTGTATCTGTTCTTGAGTATTTACAGAAGCAAAGATTTGGATGGTTATATATGTTTCGTGGATGTCCTCTCTTCGAGCCCGTGATTGCTAGCTGATATTCTTATATGGTATTGTTGTGTTGTACTTATTTTGTATTTGCTCTTACATTCGAGTTGGTAGTGGATTTGTTTCCATCCAACTATCATCCTTAGATACTCATATTGAGATCTAGTTTCATAGATACTGGTTATTCATTTATATTGATTTCTGTGGATGAGATTTAGATTATACCCTGTGACTTGTGACATATGTTTATACCACTTGTGGATTAATATTCACATTACAGCGTACGTGTGGATTTTGGTTTCCATATATTGGAGTTGCCATGTCCATATGGCTGGCATGCTTACGTGTTCCTAGTCCTACGTATTTTGGGACTGGGGCGTGATAACTTGCCAATACACAAGCGATGTTGTCACTCCTCGAGCTCCTTCGTCTATCTAAAGAGACCCGAGATGCTCTGAGCGAGACATTGTAGCATGCCGACTCCTACTTGTCCCAAATCAATAAGCCAGCTAAAAAAACCCGCTGCATGTATCCATTGCCACAGCATGATGGAAAGAATTTTGAACATCATGTTCTCTCAACAAGACATGTTGTTAAAAAATAATTGGCATGATCAACCTCTGTACTATGTTGGCTACTTTAGTGCCATCAAGGTGGACATGATGCATATCAATCCAGGCTCGTCTCTCAGCATCATCCCACAAAGTTTGCTCCAGACTTTGAGAATTCTGATGTACCTGTTGTCCGCTACCAACACAACCATTAGTGGCTTCAATGCATGAAGAAGCTACCCTCTGGGCAAGATCCTCCTAAAGTGCCAGATAGGCGATCTGCGAACTGCGGTCACTTGCTACGTTATCGATGTATATATATCTTACAATGTCTTATTAGGATGGTCTTGGATACATGAACACATGATCGTACTGTCGAGCCTTCACCAGTGCTTGAAGTACGTCAATAGCGAAGGAGTCGTCCGAACCGAATTTGCTGATGTCGACCCCTTTAAAGGTGTTGAAGACAACTACTCCGACTCCGTACTCTACTGACGAACGCACTAGGAGGAATATGACATTGATGCAGATGATGAAGCTGAACCAGACTCCTCTTCTAATGAACCTTTGAGGATCCGCGTGAAAGACGTGCTCCCAACACTCTAGTCCCCTTGGTTGTCAAGATCCGCAAGAAAGATGCAGAGCCTCTTGTAGTCAACCTTCATAAGATATCTCGGGAAGAAAGATTGGATTACCCACCAAAGAAGGACCTCCCTCCTATGAAGGGCTATGAACCCTTGGTTGTGAGCCTTTTTTGCCCTAATAAAAAGGCCTGGACCCACCTCTGGCATCTGTGACAGATAATAAAGATGACGAGCTCGAAGAGTACATTGCGGCTCTTGCTGATATCCCTTCCTTTGATGATGTAATCCCCGAGGAGGAGATACTCTATTTTCTGAATAGCCCTACTTCTATATATATATGTAGGATACTCGGAGTCAGCCATGGGGTTATCTTTAAATTACTCTGATGTTGACCATATGAGAACTATGTACTCCTTAGAGCATAGCCTAGGTCCACAGCTGCACATGCCAGTAACGACAACCTATGTAGTTAACAAGATACTCCCATGTGGGGGTAATTTGTTCATAATTTCAGCAAGGAAGAGAGAAGAAAAATTTATCATCTTTGGTAGGGTGGAAGGTTGTCAAAACTTTCTCCTAGACAAACTAGAAACTGACAACGGTAAAATAAAAGTTTATCGTTACAGTTCGCAAGACAAGAAAACATCCAGAGGATGGGATACGACGACAAAGACCTAAATTATGGCAAAATATGACGTTTGCCATTATGTCACTTTTATCCCAAGGCAAGCCAGAGACATACTATCAACGGACCGATCATTGTCTGGGATACGTTATACCTCCAACAACTCCCATATGTTCAGAAGCCAAAGTGGAGATGCCCTCTCATTCTTCAGATTCTTCTACCTGGGACTCCGACACAAGCATCGGGAAAATATTCCAACAAGCCTTATCTATCAATATGACATCAGTGGACCAGGTCGAAGATGATGATCAAATACCCGAGTTCTTCGTGGTCGAACAGTGGTCCCAACGGTTAGAATCTTAGTGAGAGTTGCATTTCGAGCAATGAGAACCTCCTACCGAAGACAAAGTGGTATAAGTCGACCTTGGTGACGAATCCTCTTCCAAACCTATCTTCATCAGCAAAAGTCTTTCCGAAGAAAATCGTAAATTCAGCTGATAAGGAAATACATTGACGTCCTCGCATGGAGCTACAAAGATATGTCAGGGTTGGATCATCAGATCGTGATGCATAAGCTCAATATCCTATCGAATGTTAAGCCAATGAAGCAACAACAATGACGATTATGTCCCGACGTCATGGATGAATCAAAGCTGAATTGAATAAGCTGATAGAAAACAACTTTATTCGCGAGGAACAACATCCAGATTGGGTAGCCAATATCGTTCCTTTCATAAAAGAGAACGACAAGATCTGAGTCTGCATAGACTTTCATGATTTAAACACGGCATGCCCAAAGGACAAGTTCCCTCTTTCGATCACAAATGTGATGATCGACAACACTTGTAAATTAGAGCTAATGTCCTTTATGGATGGGTTCTCAGGCTATAACCAAATCAAAATATTCTCGGATGATGATAAGCATACATCATTCCGAACACCACTGGGGGTATACTGTTACACAATGACGCCCTTCGATCTGAAAAATATAGGTGCGACATACAATGAGCTATGAGCATAATTTTTTGTGAGCATCTACACAAAATAGTGGAATGTTACGCCGATGACATTGCTATCAAGAAACATTTTTAGGATGATTATCTCCCTAATCTGAAGACAATGTTCGAACTGATGCGAGAGCACCAATCAAGATAAATCCGACCAAGTCCTTCTTGGGAGTCTCCAGTGATAAGTTTTTAGGCTTTATTATAACTTTGAAGGGTATTCATATAGTCCCCGAGATGATAAAAACTATCCTTGATATGCACCCTCTAAAGAATCTCAGGGAGCTTCGCGGCCTTCAAAGAAGGTTGGAATACATTAGGAGGTTCATATCAAATCTCTCCAGACGATGTCAACCATTTACTCAGCAGATAAAAAAGGGAGTTTCCTTTGTATGGACTGAATAATACCAGTGAGCATTCAAAGATATTAAGAAGTATCTCACGAATCCCCCAGTATTAGTGGCTTCAGTCATGGAAAAACCCTTCTTACTCAACGTCTGTGCAATGGATCATTCTTTTAGCGCTCTATTAGATCAAAAGTGTGATGTAGAACATGAACATGCCATCTACTATCTCAGCAGGATGATGGTCGTTACCGAGCACAAATATAACCTCGTCAAGAAAAAATATCTTGCTTTGATCTTCGCCATTCTGAAGACGCGCCATTATGTAACCGGGTAAATAATTTATGTTTTCACGATCCGCTCCCCCTTTTCGGGATAGTAAGTGGCCAAGCCCAGCCTACGCTGCAGCATTGGCGATAGTACGTTGTTTATGATAATAATGGTCTACAACAAGCACACGATTCACATATATTATCCATAACTAAGTCATGACAAAAAAAATTAAATTAATAGTCTCAATAAATAATTTAAAGAAATAATCCACTACAACTCAGATGATCTCGGGAACAAACCCGGTAGAATAAGGTAAAAGCAACTAGAACTAAAGTCCACTGAGCCTACTAGCTAAGAATAATTTCCTCGAGATCGAAGAACTTACCTATTTTTAACAAGTTACCCTTGGCTGCTACAGGAAGCATGGATCAGAAACTCATAATATGGGATCCAAGTATACCTATTCACCAGGTTTTTACAGCTATTCCTATAACAACTGTAGAAGCATAAAATACTACAGGCCGCATAAAGCTCATGACGTATAAAATATGATAAAAACGGCCAGACGGAAGCCGCATAATAGCCTTTATGCAGCCTGAACAATCAAGTCATAGAGAAGCTGCATGCGGCCTGAACAATGAAGTCGTAGAGAAGCCACATGCGGCAAAATTAACCAAGTCGCAGAGAAGCTGCATATATATAATACTATATGCGGCCTGAACCACCACAAAACAGGGAGGCCGGATAAGGACCCCCTAATACAAATTTTGATGTCTGTCAGAGGCTCCGACACATCACTCATCACTCTGAGACGCTTCGAGACTCGTGAAAATGACATCTCAGAAGAAGATAACGGGTCACATCAGCGCATTAATTGCTTCGACAAAAGTGTTATGTCACGCGTTCCCTCGTATGCGGCTACAAGATCCATGCATGTCACGCCCCAGTCCCAAAATACGTAGGACCAGGAATACGTGACACGCCAGCTACGCATTCGACCAGACTCTGGTCTGACTCGAATACGTATAAGCTGTATAATATAAATGGCACTATCTAGATATCTTGTAAATGTAAACCTCTATGTCTCAATCCACAATGTACAGAAGTATACAAGAAAGAGCTATATGTGCTAAAGTCGGTCGCCCAATAACACACTAACTCGAATAGACTCGAGAAGAAGTATGAGTCTATAAAAACTAGGCTACAACAGCAGATGAAATAAACAATGTAAAATAACCATAATGCCGGTAGATATAATGTGAGTATCTGGTACCATGCCCGCAAGACATGCAACTCCAACAGCAACTCCAAATGCTCCGTAATCATCTATACTACAAAACTGGCAGGGAACCAGGTCCTCAGAGGGACGTAACAAGGTACAGAAATACAACATGCCAAGTAAACAGAAAGTACAAGTGCAACAACAGGGTACTCTATCATAACCAAACAAGTGTGACACAGTTTAAAGACAACGTTCGACGCGTGGGCTTTCTAAAATAAAACCGTAGCTCTGAACACAGAGACACACGGGTCGTACCATAGCTCCGAGCACAGAGACACACGGGTGATACCACTACACTATAATACAGGATCACTATATATACATATATAAGCGCGTGCAGAGTAGCCCAAACGTCTAGTAACTGTCTTTTCCATCCCAAGCGGTCAACGATTGTGCGCTGAACCTGAACCTCTAACTACAGTCTTGACACACAGAAATAACTCAACAGACGCGACCCTAAGGTCGTCCCAGTCTCTGGTCATGATGTCAGTATCAGGATACATGAATCTGGCACGATCACAGTATATGAGTGTGTCCTGGGGTGTCAATAAAC
This sequence comes from Iris macrosiphon, assembly GCA_036927795.1. NCBI lineage: Eukaryota > Viridiplantae > Streptophyta > Magnoliopsida > Asparagales > Iridaceae > Iris > Iris macrosiphon. Next base: position 149,752,855 of record JAYESA010000005.1, on the reverse strand, counting down.
TCAGATACGCATATCGAGATGCTACGAATCATCCAACAATCTTCCTAAGATGTTACGACGTACGTCTTCACCCGGTTGTGAACCGGACGCGAAGTATCGAACGTTAATATAAATACGTGCACAATGTACATAAAGAAATAATAAATTACTATAATCTGAAATACAGGGTGGCAAGGTACACTTGCCTGCGTGCGGCTGCTGATGACGGGGATCTGGTACCTCGTCCAAGTCCTCAGGTCCCGCAGTACCTAGAGATGAGATACAAACCAGAATCAATAGTCTATTCTACGTCAAGCAGGGATGCGACACGCATCTACAACTAAACTCAAACTCAGCTACTACTTACAGGGACAAGACACTAGGGGGTTGACCACAGTTAACTATCGGTACGATAGTCCATCAACTAGTCCTCTGTACACTCTCCTCGACAAATCCTTATTCTGACCATATTCATCACGTGGTTCTGTATCAGGTGTGCTCACTCCCTGACTATATTTACTTATTAAATATTAGGTCTTTCTCAACCCTCAGGATCATTTCACCCACAAACTCTGCTCAACCCTACAGATCACCATGCTCATAAATAAATACGTTGAATCCTAAAGCTCAATGTCTCTCATTCCAATCCATATTAATATACTGATGATGATTAAACCTCCAAGTTCATCATTAGACCTTGAACTCAGGTCATTATAATTATCATTCATCTTAAACCACATTGTTCAAGTACTATACTACGCTAACCATATTTACGCCAACAATATATAAATTAAACCCTAACAACTATATCTACGTATAATCCTCGAAACACCACAATCTATATAAACATCGATCACATATTTCAAGTACCATACTACACTAGCCATACATATCCACATTATGTAACCAAAATCCCTAGCTAATGCACACAACCATAAGTATTCAAAAATCCTCATTCTTACTTATATAATATGTTGAAACGAACACTAACTAACTACATGTAATAACCTTAATCTCATAATTATAACAACACTAATAAGAGACAAGGCGAGGGGAGAGCTGTACCTCGACTGCGAGGTGCCGATGGTGGTGGTGATGGTGTAACCGGACAAGGAGGAGGCCGGAGTGGCATCGTCGAAGGAAGTCGGACAGTCGGCGTCGGCCACCGTACTGTCGGTCGGGGGTGAGAGTCAGGCCGGAGCGGCACTGTCGAAGGAGCACAGGCCGCGGGGGTCGACTTAGTCTCTGTACAGCAGCGTCGACCGGAGCTGTACAGCGGCGGCGGGGACAGCTGCTCAGCGTGCGGTGGGGAATGCACTGGTCGGTCGGGTCGGCGGGGAATGCACTGCAGTCGTCGGGAAGAATACAGCGGCCGGAGCGGGGCGGCTGCACCGACAGGTGGTCGGGATGAACACAGAGGTCGTCTGTAGCCGGAGCGGCTGCTGCTCAGCCCGTGCGGGAAGGTCGGCGGCTGGAACTGCACAGCGGGCGGCGGGGTCGATGCACGGCCGGTCGGAGTACAGCTGCGGGGGGTTGGCTGGCCATACGGGGGTGGATGCACCGGAGTCGGGCCGGAGTCGAGTCATCCACAGTGAGAAGGAGGGAAAATAAAGGAAGAAGAAGAAGGAGAATAATGGAGGAAGGGTTCTTTGCATGGAGAAAATATGGATGAGTGAGGAGAGAGAGAGAGAGAGAGGGGGTTTTCTTTTTAGTTTCCTTGGGATTAGGGCCGGTTGGTGAGTTGTGAGGGTGGGGTGATGTGATGTTTTATAGGGAGTGGTGAGTGGATGGAGGGTGGAGATGCTCCTATTCAAAATGGAGGGATGGGATTTGTCATGAAAAAAATAGTTTCTTCATGAGGAGTGGTGAATGGATGAGTGTAATTGGACCCAATTTTGTGACCTCTCCATTTGGTTTTGGCCAATGGGGTGATGGCACCTAAAATCACTAAATTGCAAGCCCCTTAAATTCGGGAAATTGTACGAACACATAAAATGACGCTAAAATTGTAGAAAAAATTACGGGTGATGGTTTGCATAGCGAGGGGGTGTTGGGGGTTTGGCACGGATTTAATTTTATGGCCATCGGGATTAATTAAGGATTAAAATAGGATTAGGCAAAATTGGTATCCCCGATTTAAATAGAATTAAAGTGTCCCGCACTTTTGAATTAAATGGGGGCACTTGGGGTCAAAATTCAGAAATGACGCAAAGGTCAAAAATGGTGGGGGCTTGGAGTCGGTCTTGGACCTTTAGTTGGTCCGGCTCAACGGGTTAAGTTGGTATCTCAAAATTTAGGGTAACGACACAGGTGTCCGACACGAAATTAAATATGGATTACGGTTTCGGAAAATTGTGCATTTAATTTAGAGCACAACGAAAACTGATTTTAAGTAACGGAAAAGTCCAGTGCCTAATTTGGCGGGTCAAGTCAGAAGTACAATAGTCCGATAGAATTTTCGGGCTGATATTGGGCTCCGAATAATTTAGCAATGATAGGGCACGCCAAGGGTTTAATTAAATTAATTAAATACCAGACAAACCTATCTCCTCTCTAAACCTCAACATCTGCTGCTAAAACCAAATTTTTTCAAATCTAACCCTGACTATCTACAGAATAAATCGAGGGGGTTTACAATGCAGCCTCGCCAACAGGCGGCCATAGTGTCGATTCGACCAAGGCCCAAACGAGAGCACATATGCGGCTACATGACCCATGCGGCCTCGCCAACATGCGGCCTAGTTATTATGCGGCCTCCAGCTCACAAGATCTTTTCGTTACAACTGCAGAGATTTTCGCACAATTGGTGCTGACTACGTGTCCAGCTGATCAAGTCACGCCACAACAGGTTGATAACAACCCCGAGATCCCACCAACTGCATATCTCAACCAAGATCATGTGGCAATCTGCCCATGGCATGCGGTAACAGTTGCAACCATATTCTGTTGAAAGAGCTTTATGCGGCCACCAAACAGAGGCATATCAGCACGATGGCTATTAAGAGGAACAACTTGAACGTTCTAAAGGTCGACTTTTTCTACTTTAGAAAGACCAGACCAAGGGACCCGGCTGGCTATCTGTGGATCTACACTCGAGCAAGAGAGAAGAGCTTCTGCATCGGATCGTCCACGGAGTAAAGAGAGTTGCTACACTCCTAACCCTCCATTGTCACCCTCAAAAAATAAATTTTACTTAGATCGTCTTCTAGGACTTCTTAGTATTTTTTCTTAGTTTGTTAATCAAATCTAGTTCTTCCAGTTCTTTTTTTGATTTAAATGACAAACACGATGGCGACTCGGTTGGGACGTCCTTCTCCTCTGTTGAGAAGTCGGTGATGTAGTCCGATGCGGCCAAGCTCGTATCAACGCAAAAGATGCTGGTGGTCCGCTTCGACCAGCAAGTGTTCGAGGAAATACTTTCGGAAGGAAGTGCTAATCCTTCGCCAAGGATAGCCAAGCCCAAGAAGACCCGCAAAACGTTGGTGGCCAAGGCTGCTGCGCCTCACCCAGATGTAGAGCAAACGCTTTCTGCCTCTCACTCTATTGTCGATGATTGTCGTCGGACGAACACCTAGAACGTGCACGTCTATGCGCCATCCCGGGCTGACGCGAAAATTTTTCATCACCCAAACTATGGCAGAGAAAAAAACTATGATGCCAGATGTTCTGGTGCTGAGACAGCCTCTATGCGGCCAAGGAGGAGGCCACATATGACTATCCATGTGGCATCAACTCACAGCCGCAGACAGATGGCCGCATGCGGCCCTGATAGCAATAGAACCTATGTCTTTGATCGTATCTCATGCGGCGCATATCCTATGTGACCCACTGAGAATGGTGAAAACCCAAATCTGGACTTTTCATACTATGTGTCTGCAGTTACTAAGCTGAACAAGTCCTGGGCAGTACGAGCCCATCAAGCTAAAGCAACTGCTCATACGACCAACGCCAACATGCATCGCTAAATATTACGTAATCCTCTGATAGAAAGTTGTACAGGACCAACCCATGCGTCCAGTCCACATGGACCAATGGACAGGGTCCATCTCAAAAATCTTCCACCGGTACCTTAGGACAAGTTCGTGTACGAACCCTAGGCCACGGAGCAAATACAGCACCTGTGCATCCGTATGCCCGAGATACCCGGACTTATAAAGAGGATACAAAGGTAAAACATCCTTCGCATGATTTGCGTGATGTGATTACTCACAATCGCAAAGCAAAGAAAACAACTACGGCATGCGACGTGCCCTCTCCAAGGCACTACTGCGCTAACATCATTATCAGCTGCTGCTGCAATAAAGCGACAGTACCCACAGACAGGTAGTCGGCCTTCCAGCGACTGCACCAGAAAGCACCTACCTGGCAACAATCCGGAGATCAGGTGAAAGTACCAGAGGAGGAGGAGTTGCCCTTCGCCTCATGCTACTCAACTGGAAAGCTTTCCGCTACCAAGAGAGGAATGCAGTCAAATACCTCCAGTCCATCGCTTTCTACCACTGCATCGCAAAGGCGACTACCCAGAGGATTGACTACGGCATCTACGAAAGGCGTCTTCCAGGGCACCCGCTCAAGGAAGAAGCTGTCAGCCCCTGGGGGCAGTTCTTCCTCAGAACCCCTGGGGGTGGCCCAAGCTGGGGGTAGTGTCCCCCCTGGGCGTACGTAATAACCCAGCATTCCGAGGAGACAACGATTCCTAAGGAACATACTCCGAGATCCCGGAAGGTAGCTACTCCTACCAAAATGACACAATCTTTTACGTTGGGGGTAGTAATTCGCCGGACCTATAAAATAACCCAGCGTTCCGTAAAGATAGTGAATCTCAAGGGACAGATGCCGAGTTCTCTGGGGGTAATCACCCTCATCAAGAAGAAGCACCTTCCAAAGTTGGGGGTAACATTTTCTTCGAGTCTGAAGAAGATATAGTACTTTCGACTTTTTTCGAGGACAACGATTTCGAGGAAGCTGACAGCAACATGCCTAGGGTTAATGCAGCATCTAGGGTTGGGGTAGCAATCCTCCGGAATTGGAAGACGGTGAGATGATGCCTACCTCCCCTAAAGACTGTAACTTCCAAGGAACAGACAATGACATGTTGGGGGATATCCACCTCCGAATAGTCAGAGCATCATATGAAGCTGGGAGTAGCATCTCCTTTGAGTTTGAAGATGATGCAACGATGCCCGTCTTCCCTGAGGATAGTGCGACTTATGAACCAAAGGCGGAAGGGCTCAGCGATCGCCAACGTCTCGATGATCTTGAGGCAATGACGCACACCATAAGTGTCCCAATGCAGACTCTGACCCAGGCAATATTGGAGATCAAGGCAAACATGGTCCTGCCACCCTCAGGGCCCGCAGTAACTCTGCAAGCCGGGAGTAGCAATTTTCTGGTGATCCACACCAACCCGTCATGCCATGAGGACAGTGATTCCCAAGAACCAAAAAATGACATGTCTTGGGATAGTCTCCCTCGATAAGATAGAGCAGCATCCAAAGCTGGGGGTAGAATTCCCTCTGAGTCCAAAAATGATGCAAAATACCAGTTTTTCCTAAGGACCGTACGACTCAGGAATTGGAAGCCCCAAAGCCAAAGAGAACTTTCTCCTTCGAAGACGACATAATTAAAATCTTCAACATACTGATGGAGGGAAACAAACTTTGATGTTGCCCTAAAGATCCTGACATTGTCGATGACCCAAAATATTGTCTCTTTCATCGGTACATTCATCATCCAACCAGATACTGCTCTGTGTTGAAGAGATGTATCAAGCAATTGATCGATGCTAATGAGCTCACCCTCGACTTCGAGGATAAGATAGTCGCTGCCAACATGGTGTCCCTCCAGTTTGGAAACTCTTCCCCCCCAACGGAAGCCCAAGACGGAGTGGTCCCAATCCCAAAGGCAACTATGAAGGTGATCAACCTTCCACCTGCTTGCGACCAAGCAGCCGGGCTGACATCTCTTACTACACCTAGGGGCAAAATTATGTGGGTCCACCCGGATCTTGTCCCAGACTTGACGCAGCAAGCAGCACATTCCACCGTCAGGCCTAAAACACGAAAAACCAAGTCTTGCTGCATAGTTTCTCCCACCACTGAGGAGGCCTGGGCAGGGGCAATCAACTCATGACCTATGCGGTCTCGCCAACGTGCGGCCCGAGTGTCCATTCGACCAAGGCCCAAACGAGAGCACGTATGCGGCTACATGACCCATGCGGCCTCGCCAACATGCGGCCTAGTTGTTATGCGGCCTCCATCTCACAAGATCTTTCTGTTACAACTGTAGAGATCTTCGCACAGTTGGTGCTGACTACGTGTCCAGCTGACTATAACGGTTGATAACAACCCCGAGATCTCATCAACTTCATATCTCAACCAAGACGATGTGGCAATCTACCCATGGCATGTGGCAACAGTTGCAACCGCATTCTGTTGAAGGAGCCTTATGTTTCCACCAAACAGAGGCATATGCCGCACCCATAGCCCATCAGCATTATGGCTATAAATAGGAGCAACTTGAATATTCTAAAGGTCGACTTTTTCTGCTTCAGAAAGACCAGACCAAGGGACCCGGCTGGCTATCTGCGGATCTACACTCGAGCAAGAGAGAAGAGCTTCTGCATCGGATCGTCCACGGAGTAAAGAGAGTTGCTACACTCCTAACCTTCCATCGTCACCCCCAGAAAACAAATTTGTACTTAGATTTTCTTCTAGGACTTCTCTGTACTTTTTCTTTGTTTGTTAATCAAATCTAGTTCCTCTTGTTCTCTTTTTGATTTAAATGGAAAACAACAACCACCACATCAATATTGCCATCATCATCTACATTATTTCTGCTGCAATCTACACTGGCCTTTTCCCTTTCTGGAATGGTATGGGATCCAGGCCCTAGACCAATTCCAGTAAATAATGTCCGGGGTTGCTGTGGTGGTATGCATTTTAGTGACGTTCTCACACTCAGTCTTGACACCAAGAGCTGGGACTCCCTGGCGACCACTGGCCAGAATCAGGGTACTCGAGACATCCACAGTGCTGTTATTATAGACCACAAGATGGTTGTGTTATGAGGCACTAATGGTTCAAAGAAGGTTAGTGATCTCCATATATTGGACCTCAAGAACATGACATGGATTTCCCTGGAGGTGATAGGTGACCTTCCTTCTCCTAGAGATAGCTACACAGCAGTTGTGATTGACAACAAGTTTTTCATTTATGGTGGAGATTACGGTGATTTCTATCATGGAGAAGTTGTTATTCTTGATATGGACACCATGACTTGGTCAAATTTGGTTGTTCAAGGATTTCCACATGGTATCATGGAGAAGTTGATATGCTGCTTGAGGTTTCATGTATGGGTTGCCAAGGAGTTGGAGGATCCATTTTTAGATGAAGGTACTAGTTTCCATGTTATGGAGTGGGATCCAGGGATCAAGAATCAGACATTCAGAAGACTCAGACTGATCTCCAGGGGATCAAGAATCAGACATTCAGAAGACTCGGACTGAGCTGGAGGGATCAGGAATCAGACATTCAGAACATACAGTGGTGTATCCTATATTCTGCATTAGCCTCTACATTGGTATCTGTTAGTGTGTGTATCCTGCATTCAGCATTTTCTCTCTGCATTGGTATCAGTTAGCTAGCATTAGTATCATGTCCTTTTACAGTCAGTATTAGGCATCTAGTATTAGTGATGGCAACTAAAAATATCAGTGCTCACTGCACCATAAAGGATTTCCTCTACATTGACCTTGAGACAAGGTAAAAAATAAGGGGAATGGAATGTTATGATCCTAACCTGAACTTGGTCACTCTCAGTTACTACAGTCTACTTCTGCAGGTTGGTCTGAGTCAACAACCACCCTCCAAATGACTCAAGAGAATATTCCAGCTCACCTCATCACCAATCAATTAGTCCAGTCAGTTGGAAGTTAGTTAGCACTAATAAAATGTAAAAATCCTCAGCTATATAAGAGGATGGAGTGTAGAGAGAAGGGGATAAGAAAATTGAGATTCATTTTCCTCATTGTCAATTTCTTTACTACATTTACATTTAATGTATTTTTCCCTTTCAGTACATCAATAAACCCCAGTTTTTAATTCAATTCCCATTTCTTCTCTCCACTTGATTCTTGCCGTTATCATTGTCGAGCTTCCCTCGCGAAACTCCTATGGCGGGGGTCAGTTAGAGTAATTCTGGATGGGGACGCATCATAGTAGGTAGGTGCTCTACACCTTCTCCTGAGTTCTTATTCTCCTTTTCTGAATTTTGCCCTCGAATTTCAAAATAGAACTCTGAAATGTGATTTTCTTTGTCTGCACGTTTTATGTTCAACAATTTGCTTTATTAGAGGTTTTAACTCAACCCAGGATACAGGAACGCTCGTGTCTGACACAGGAGTATTCACGACTCCATCTATGTGTACATATCTCTGCACATAAAATGTTCCTTCAAACTTTTATTTCTTTTCTCGGATAGGTTTGGGTGAAATTCGGTAGTAGATTGAATCCAGTATCGGAGATCCTCAGTTTTGGGTTGTACACAGGGATGGAGGAGTCCGGATTATAGACTCTATGTCCAGGTTTTGTTCATAATTGAATAGACCCGGAGACAGTGTCGTTGACACAGAGTTTTGCCTCTGAATTCTGACACATAAATTTGTGTTCGTACCTGCGATACGGTGTCAGAGGTGGTGTCTAAGAGGACTCGATCTCCTCTAGGGAGCTCATCTTTTAAGTTTGAAGTGAGCATGAAATTTGTAATTAGGTTTAGATTTCAAATAAAACGGCCACTAGGTCATTTGGCTGAATGTTCCATTTGAATACCTTGAATTCAGCTTTGGGCCACACATGTCCAAGACTTGGACCAGGCCAGTTCAGCCTCTGGACTGAACAAGTTGCTTTGAGCCAGGGGCTAGTAGTTAGTTTAAGGACTTAACCGGTTAATTAGATAATAAAATAAATGTTTAATTAATATTAAAGAATTGGTAGTTAGTTGATTAACCACTTTAGCTTAATCAGGAATAGTTAGAATTAGTGGGAATCAAATAAGAAATAATTAGCAAATTAAGAAAAGAGTTAATAGCTGGCTAGGTAGGTAGTGATTAATTGAGAATTGAAGAAATAGTAAAATTATCTAGTCTTGGGACTTATTTGGAAATGGAAACTAACAATTGAGTATTATCTTTTAGAAAGATCCCACCAGTTCCAAACCATCCACTTCGAGGACTAAGGCAAATATTTTATACAGTGTTATTCTTCAATTCCATCATTTATATTTAATTCTAAGTTTATGCTTTGGATTCCAGTACTCTATTGCTATTGTTCTTTACAGTATTTTATTGCATGTATTCTATTTTGGTATTCTAGTTCATTGCATGTTTCGTGACAAAGTAAGACACAAGGTAAATTTTATGTCATGATTCATTGTATCTCGTGTCATGTCTATTGCATCTCGTATTGTGATTGTTATTGCGTGTTGGGAGGGGAATACCAGAGTCGTGTGTGGATGACCCCATTATCAAACCATGTCGAGTAGCGATCGCACGTCATGTGCAGGCCGTCAGGTTATTTCTAATTGTCTACCATGACAAAGGTATTCAAAACACTTAGTAGTTATGTATTGCTTCACTCGTGTATATCGATTCTACTGTACTTGTTCGTTATTGCTTTCCTATTTCATGTGTATTTCATTATTATTACTTTTAAGCATTGTGTAGATTACTTGCTCCAATCTTGACTAGATATTGACATATTAGGCAAGGGCATGAGGATGACATTGGATTTGGACGACTTTTGGAGAACTTAGTTTCAGATATTATTGATGTATTATTTATTGTCACGCCCCGATCTTCCGCAGCATCGACCATCCCCGCTAGGCCCAAATTATCGCACCAGCGCTCCGGCAGGACGATCGTTCCCATCATGATGTGATGTCGTGCGAGCATAAGCTGCGCCCGCACAAGGTCATTGCTCCGAACAGACGGAGAAATAACTAAGCCACAGAGTGGGACAGATAGTTCGAATGCATTGGAATAAGAAACCGAACAGGCAATGGATAATTAGTTCACATAGTCGTCATAGCGGAAGCATTGAAAGAACACAAGTATGAAATAAAAATAAGCTCTTTATTGATAATCAAGAAATATTGCAAGCGGCGCTTGGCCGAGATTACAAGTCTCGCAAGGTCTCTCTCTCAAAACAATAAAAGCGTGCCCAGCGGCTTACAACATGAGATGATACATAGGCGATGTTCCAACATTATGTCATGTATATGTGCTTCAGCTCTGGACGCAACACTCCAAGGCTCTAGAGTGAACTCCACACCTTAGCACGCAAGAGGGTATACTCCGCACCGAACGAGGTTCTCTCATACCCTGCAAGCAATCTGGTGGGTTATCAATACATGAATGCACTAGTAGGGAGGCTTCTCGCCCGCTCGACAAATCCAAACATGTTATATTAGTTCCGTGCACCATCTATTAAGTTGTCTTTCTAGTCTTACCTTATGATCAGTTTCATGGCATAAGATATAAGTCTAACTCGTGTAGCAGTGCGTCGTGCGATATAAGATGAAACACAACAAAACTTACCAACTTACCATTCTTCATTCCCTGTCAAATGACATAACCAAGTTAGCCAAACATGAATATATATATATATATATATATATATATATATATATATATATATATATATATATATATATATATATTGAAATTCAAGGAATCACATAGCGAACACATGTATGCTACGAACGTGTTTCTGAATCAGGTGCACGAGTATGCTTAGATTATGATACACAAATTACCTTGTTACTCAGATTCAGGCGTGTTACTCAGGTTATTCAAATGGTCATAAAACTCATATTACACAGATTACTTGTTCATTTCTTAGGTTACTCATATTCATATTCATTAGACGTAATGCAATGACTCGTACACAGATTGCCGCAACTGAGCTTGACTTAATCTATATGAATGGGTCACTGGCCTACACGCCATTATGGACATAGCCGCAATAAGACGGTGGTCCCGGTGCCCCAGCGACAGACTGAACTTATCGGTGCTAGCTACAACTAGTGCGACTACCAGATTCCCCTTAGGTCGGATCGATCCCGGTGCCTCGGTGCCCCGTCCTTAGGAATCAAGCTTGTGCAGAAGCATTCGCGACCAAGCGAGTCTCTTTTATTTATTCTTTCTTTATCTTTTTGATCTCTTCTTCTTCTGAATAAACAATAATGGTTGTAGACGCAGATAATGAACCTTGCTACAAGCCATCCCAGGCCGTTCCTGACTTATTGGTTCTTTGAATCTTTCTTTATTATGGGCTCCCCGAGCCATTCTTTTAGTGCCATTCTCTTAGTGCCATTCCATAGTTCCATTCATTGATGTCATTCTTTACTTGCATATTACTTTTATGTTTTCTTATCATTTTATAGCTCCCGGTACGGGAACTACCTTGGCGACCCAACGATCCTAAAGCCGTTTCATATTTTCTATTACTTGGCTCGAAATAACTATTTTGATAGTCTTCATGCCTTAACTGAGTGAATCATTTTAAGTAAAGTGCTTTAACTCATGTTATAGTCTAAGTGGAGTGCGTCACAATAGTACGCATATAGTACTACCGAGGCATACGGAACGATCTCTACTTTTAACGGTCAAATGCATAAGGAAAACTCTATCGAGGCATACGAGTACTTCTATCCCTAGCAGCAGGTTTATCTTCCATATAAGATACAAGTAATACAAGATAGGATTATTCCCTTAGCTAGGTGTGTTTAACTCTTTTATTAGCATACAAGGGGTGATTCGCCTAGCGACAAGCATGTATCGTCCATATTTTTAATGTGTGCAGGCTAGGCAAAGACAGGTTCATCGTAGCCACCCACCTTAGCGATAATTTGTCACGGTCGAGCGATACTCCGAGTTCGCCTTTAAAAGTATAAGTCTGAACTCCTGAAGGGCCAAGTCTGAATCATTTGCATCAAACGAGTCTTCTCACCGAGCAAAGCGGGACGGGTCATCGCACTTGTGTCTTTGAATCGGTTATCTGTATTGATGCGGAGCGGATCGTTACATTATACACCACTCTGAACAAGTCTCATCCTCGAGACTTCCTGAGCGTAAATCGTTCTATCGTACACTATCGAATCTATCTCAAGCGTATTACTCTGTATCCTTAGACCCCTTTCGAGTACAAGTTCCTAATCATTTTTCTCGTTCCGTATCGCATGTGTGCTGGGTCTGTTTCATTGAATGACTCTATCACTCAATCCAAGTTGACTATATTACTTAAACGTCGTATTCTCTGACTCGGTCTCTACTGTGCCTTAGTGCGGAATATATATCGCTTAATGTGGGGTATGATCTATTGTGTACGATGTTCTTAGGATGAGGCAAACATAATCAAATCGTTATACCCGTCCATGTGAATCTAACATATTCACTTGTACTAGCATTTGAGTTCAGCATATCACGGAGTCTGGATCGTGCACATATTCAAGGCGTCCCCAAACATATGCATGTCAACCAACTTAGCTATAACGAAGTCTTTGCACTCGAGTTCAGCATATCACTGAGTCTTGGATCGTGCACACGTTCAAGGCATCCCTCAAACAAATGTATTTCAACCAATCTTAGCGATAGCGAAGTCGGACAAGCTACTCACGAAAATCTTAAATATTCTCATCTTATGAATCACAATGATACCTCAAACGGGGTCAATCAAAATCTAAGTTATTTCCAATCCGATTCAAATCAAGCATTGTACAACCGTCAAGTACGATCTATCTGATCTACTGACTAACGTCCAAGTCCTATCATCCAGTCTGTTCGTGTCAAACATCAACTTACTAGCGCACACTTATCGTTCCAAGTCCAACTCTAAGTCTTGTTGTCCCAGTTCTATGGCTTGCCCAAGTAATACTCTAAAGTCGGTTACACCAGTTCTTTCACTCAGCATAGGGTCGTCTACCTAACCACTAGCGGCTCACAAGGTCATAGGTACAGTTCATGTTCACGATTTATATCGTGTAATCCATTGCATGAAACTTGTCCAATTCCTAAGGTCAAACAATTGTTTGTTCATACGGGTATTCTACCCAAGCTCGTTTTACTCAGATTTCTAAACATCGAGCACAGATCATCCTATCCATATCAATACATTTGTTGCACAAGGTCCGAGTCTATTTCAATAAAGTCGTTCCTTAGACACGTTCGTTCAACCAAATCCACGATATATCCACGTCATATGTCTAACCTAACGACTCACATAGTCTATCTCCTCGAATATGTTTAGAATCCACATATTCAATCTTTTCTAAGTCTAGACTACCAAGTCACGATTGTAAATTCTAAATCTTCGATCTTCATTATAACTCTAAGTCGTCCAACAAAATTCATGTATCCGTTCATAAAACCATCAAGCGTGTCTTACTTTACGTATTAGACTATCTCATCCTCGAAATACTTTTGATTTACTTGTATCCTCAAACTCTCCTTATTTGTCGAACCATAAGTCAAGACGATCCTTCAATTATCACGCTCCAGTCTCCCGCAAGTTCAATCATCCCTGTTAGACGTAAGATCACCACGCCAACACTTCCACGGGATAATCATCCTAATCCGGGCGTGACGCATGTGCGAGCAAGGAGTGGTGCTCGCACAAGACAATAATGTCAATATTATAGTTATTATCGAAACGATCAAGATATCTTATCGGTACATTTTTTTTCATCCAAGTTATATATTTTAATCCATCAAGTCTTGTTCCTCTAATAACCGTTCATGTCGTGATCATATTTTGTCTAGCCAAATCATCCAACTTCGATGTTACCGTTCGATCAATCCGTAGTCTACTTCTAGCATTCCTCAAACAACTAAGTTCAAATCCTCAAGCCAGAGTCTATCTACCTTTGTTACGTTCCATTTTATCAAGTTTGTCTGAATAATCATCGGATATGTTCCCGCGAGTTTGATCATCCCCGCTGGACGTAAAATTACCACGCCAGCACTACCATAGGATAATTGTTCTCATCTGGGACGGCCAGACGAGTGCTATCCTTTGAACTAGATTCAAGATCGTTCGTCCAAATCAAGATTAAGTTCGTTATCGCCTACCTCAATCATTGAGCCACACAATTTCTTAACTTGTATCAATCCGTTCTATCTTCCAACTATCGATATCATATCAAGTCTTCCAAATTCGAAACTATAACATTCGTACTCAAGTTGAACTCTATCGTACTCAAGTTGAACTCTATCGAGCGATATCCTACTCAAATCCAAATTTTTCGTATGTGCTATCATTCGTTCACGCCATTATTACGATTGCCCTAACTCCGATTGCATCATTGATTATTCTATCTCAAACTCAAGTTTTAATCCGTTTGATTCAATTTAAAATTGCTCACATGATCCACTAAGTTTCCTCGACCAAGATATTAATTCCAATACTCTTAATTCATATATGATATAAGCCTTATCCTTGTTCAACTCATTCTAACTCGTTCAAATCAAATCTTGTACGATTCCTTCGAATTCGCTTACTTGCTAGGCATTACTTATACTAAGGCTTCGCACAATCATGTTATTTGCTGCTAGACTCATTGTTATCCCAAAATCCTTGATTCGTTTGAACATTTCTAAGACGATCAATACACCACTCAGGGTTCGAGCTATACTCTACGAATCTTTAAATCACTTATTCGTTCCTGAGCTATCGCATACACCACTCAGGAATCGAATCATCCAAATAAATCTCGAATCGTGTTCGCATCACTCGCTCGCATATCCACCAATTCGTTCCTTAGAACTCTTGTACGATCCCTATGTGTCGCCTTGATAATCTTGATATCTTATATACCTTTATCGATAGTCATTCCCACAACTATTGAGTCATAACTTATTGACTCAAGTATCCGTTCGAACATTATCACGAAATCCAAGCACGAGTCCCTAGATTCGCCTTAGTGATAGTCTGATAACGTTTCTATCGGTTGTCATTCTAAGTCTGACTTATCCTTATCCGAACGAAATTCCAATCTCGCTCGCAAACTTGCTCCCACCAAAGGGTCTTGGAGCGCGATACTCAATACAACTTAGCCGAAAGGCTGTGTGCATAGCTAACCGTCTGAATGATATTCTAGTCTCGCATATTAACTTGATAGTATAAAGGTAAAAGTAGTCTGGTTCGCACATAACTAGCAATTCTAGCATGATTTTATTCATACAAGTCTGACACAGTTCGGCACAAAGGCATTCGTATTACTATCCCGTTCAAGCAAATCATATCATTCACATGCACTTTCAAAAATATTTAGACTAATTGTATAAAACATCTTAATGGGACATTGAGAGAGGGTATGTACATAACCCATGAACGAGCTTTCAAAACTAAAAGAATTGATAAGAAGTCCAAGGACGTAAAACCGTGCTCTGATACCAATATTTTACACCCCGATCTCCCACAGGATCGGCCGTCCCTGCTAAGCCTGAATCACCGTGCCAGCACTCTCGCAGGACGATCATTGCCATCAGGACGTGATGTCGTGGTGAGCAAAAGATGCGTCCGTGCAAGGCCATTGCTCCAAATAGACGGAGAAATAACTAAGCCACAGAGTTGCACAGATAGTTCGAATGCAGCAGAATAAGAAACCGAACAGGCAATAGATAACTAGTTCACAAAGTCGTCATAGTGGAATCATTGAAAGAACACAATTATGAAACAAAAATAAGCTATTTATTGATAATCAAAAAATATTACAAGCGGTGCTAGGACGAGATTATAAGTCGCTCAAGCTCTCTCTCTCAAAATAATAAAAGCGTGCCCAGCGACTTACAACATGGGATGATACATAGGCGATGTTCCAACATTATGTCATATATATGTGCTTGAGCTCTGGACGCAACACTCCAAGGCTCCAGAGCGAACTCCACGCCTTAGCGCGCACGAGGGGATACTCCACACCGAATGAGGTTCTTCCGTACCATACAAGCAATCTGGTGGGTTATCAGAACATGAATGCACTGGTGGGGAGGCTTCTCGCCCGCTCGATAAATCCAAACATGTTATATTAGTTTCATGCACCATCTATTAAGTTGTATTTCTAGTCTTACCTTAGGATCAATTTTATGGCATAAGATATAAGTCTAACTCGTGTGGCAGTATGCCGTGCGATATAAGATGAAACACGACAAAACTTATCAACTTACCATTCTTCCTTACCTGTCCAATGACACAACCAAGTTAGCCAAGCACGAATATATATATATATATATATATATATATATATATATATATATATTAAAATCCAAGAAATCGCATAGCGAACACATGTATGCTACGAGCGTATTTCTAAATCAGGTGCACGAGTTTGCTTAGATTATGATACACAAATTACCTTATTACTCAGATTCAGGTGTTATTCAGGTTATTAAAAAGGTCATAAAACTCAGGTTATATAGATTACTTGTTCATATATCAGGTTACTCAGGTTCAGATTCATTAGACGCAATGCAATAACTCATACGCGGATTGCCGCAACCGAGACTGACTTAATCTATATGAACGGGTCGCTGACCTACACGCCATTATGGACATAGTCGCAATAAGACGGTGGTCCTGGTTCCCCGACGACAGACCGAACTTATCCGTGCTAGCTACAACTAGTGCGACTACCAGATACCCCCTAGGCCGGATTGGTCTCAGTGCCCCGGCGCCCCGTCCGTAGGAATCAAGCTTGTGCACAAGCATTCGCGACCAAGCAAGTCTCTTTTATTGGTTCTTTCTTTGTCTTTTTGATCATTTATTCTTCTGAATAAATGACAATAGTTGTAGACGCAGGTAATGAGCTCCACTACAAGCCATCCCACGTCGTTTCTGAGTCATTGGTTCTTTGCATCTTTCTTTATTACGGGCTCCCTGAGCCATTCTTTTAGTGTCATGGTCTTAGTGCCATTCCTTAGTTCTATTCATGAGTGTCATTATTTACTTGTATCTTTTATGTTTTCTAATCATTTTGCAGCTCCCAGTAAGGGAATTGTCATGCCCCGATTCCCGCAAGGGCCGATCGTCCTCGCATGAGCGTGATACCGTGCAAGCCTGAGTTGCACTTACACAAGGCCAAAGCTTTGAACAATGGCAAGTAAGCTATTCAAGACGGAAGCAGCGGCACAATATTACAGAAAAGTAAAGAACACAATGGCATAAGAAAACAAGCTCTTTATTGATAATCAAGATGTGTTAAAAGCGGCGCTTGGCCGAGGTTACAATTCGCTCGAGCTCTCTTTCTCACGATTACAATAACATTGTTACATACATTACATCCCTATATACAAAAATAGCCCAAAATATCTCGATACGGCTCAAGACATCGACTCCAGATTTTTGGGTCCTGGGAATGAGGCTCGGCTATACTTCTTCGGACGATCCAGCTCCTGCGAACAAGCAAAATGGTGGGGGGTCAACACTTTGGGGAGTGCGTCACAACAGTGCGTATGATAATACTATCAAGGCATATAAAACGATCTCTACTTTAACGGTAAAACACATCAGGAAAACTCTATTAAGGCATACGAGTACTTTTATCTCTAGCAGCAGGTTTATCTTCCATGTAAGATACAAGTAATACAATATAGGATTATTCCCTTAGTTAGGTGCTTTTAACTCTTTTATTAGCATGCAATAGGTGATTTGCCTAGTAACTAACATGTATCGTCCATATTTTTAATGTGTACAAGCTAAGCAAAGACAGGTTCATCGTAGCCACCACCTTAGCGATGATTTGCCTCGGTCGAGCGATACTCCAAGCGCTCCTTTGAAAGTCTAAGTCTGAACTCCTGAAGGGCCAAGTCTAAATTATTTGCATCAAGCGAGTCTTCTCATTAAACAAAGCGGGACGGGTCGTCGCACTTGTGCCATTTGAATCGGCTATCTGCATTGATGTGGAGTGGGTCATTACATTAATGTACCATTCGTTGATGTATTCATTCGTGGTTATATATTACCTTATGATTTATCGGATTTGTCTCCGGATGAGATTGACTGTATAATATACCAAAAGACTACTAGTGGACTAGGTGATCGTGTACGTATGTGGGTTTTTATTCTGGTCTTTTATCATGATTTAGTTTTTGGGATTGAGCAAATATCAAATTTCATATGACAATGGCGATTATTGAGATCTAGACAGCTGACTACAGTCCGACACTATGGCGTAGGCTGGGCGCGCTCATAGCCCGTATCCGATATTGTGGGCGCGGGACATGACACAAAATGATCGTCAAGCTTGCTATAAAAAAATAGAAAGCTAACATAATAACTCACACATTATCATATCATCAGTTACAGTCTGAATATAGATACAATCATACTACCAAAAAGGCTGGAAAATGGGCTCCCATAATACACATGCTAAACAAGTGACTGTCGACTAAATGTCTCAAAAAAATTAAATTAAAATTAAGAGTGGTGGGGAAGAAACCTACCAAGGATCCGCGATGACCATCCTCCTAGTGAGCGCCATGGGCAAAGAAGGTAAATCCTCGGGCTCAACTACTAGAACTGGCCAAACAAAACTAGAGGCGTCAACTCCAAATAACAAGTACCATATGAAACCATGAGTGAGTAATGAAGAAAATTTAATATATAATCATTATATAGTAACTTGTGTCGTAGCATGGGCCTGTATTCCATCATCGTGGTAGTAATCCAACCCTACACCAAACAAGGACAAGGGGTATAGTATAATGTTGAGACAACATACATTTCCAAGACTACGAGTAGATAATCTAGTACACAACCAGTAGTTTAGCAGAGTGGCCATATAGTTCCTACAATTTGTTATGTTAATATCTGGGTTATCTTAGAATGCAAAAAGAATTCATCAATAGTACGATGCTGAAGCAGGACTGGCCAGACCCTATGTATATATAATTAATAACAGTCCATAATACTAATCTTAGGCAGCCTTTGGGTTGGTAACAAATTTCAGTAACAGTCCCAACATTCATATAGGGTAGATATTGGGACGATAACAATACGAATGCCAGATACTACACTCCATATAGTTGGATGATATATCACAGTATCTCATGGCTGACCCGCAAGAAGTATGGAATCGGGATCATTTCTCTCCCAATTATTTACGTGTTTAATTTCTTTGGAACCCATATCGTGGACACACGACCATCCCTCCTAGATATCGTACCATAGAACGGACACGCTTAGTGTGAATATATGTTGGTTTCCGAGGGTTCCAACCAAGATTCATCTGGAGCATAGATGCAACAATCAATCTACAACCCTACTCCTAAATTCACGCTACGATTATTGACCAAATACAGCAGTACCCGTATAAAAAATAATAAAATATTTAACTAGAACATGATATAGCCCCTCAGTGCATAAGTAAACATGAGTACCTCGGTGCGATAATAGGGGTCAGTACCTCAAATAGTATGATGGTAATAAAGAGCATATATATACAATATAGCTAGGTCAGAGACTTAGATTCAACATCAATGGTTCCTCGATCCATTGTGTATCATATATATATATATATATATACTAGAAAATAACTAGTAGATATTATGCTACCTAACTGATAGGATTCTAGGGCTTACTATTCCACACAAAATCCAATAGTTAATTTCACGAGTTTGGAAATCAATAAATCCCTTACACTCTATATATACAAAGATACAAGGGTTCCACTTCCAAGTCAACGGATGGGGATCGAGTGGGTAGCGCCCATTTTCGATATCGGGGCTAAGGGACGGTGGGTAGGCACTAGAAAATATTTTGGGGAGGGCAATGTATCCCAACCATGAAATGACACACAAGAAAAAAAAAGCAATATTAAGAAAATAATAAGCCAAGTACACTGTTTTGTGCCATAGAATGAGTATTGGACTGACTGACCGATATATCATTTGTATACAGGTAGCGCTATACTGCATGCACTTATACTGTGTAAACCCAGCTTGAGATTTGGGTTTTCAATGTCAAAGTTATATCAAATTAATACCAAATTAGTTTTAGAGATTTAGGGAGTTAGAAAATACTATTCTATGGCAATTAGAAACATATCCTGAGGATCAAAACATAGTATCACACCCAAATCAATAGGTTCACACTAACAACCCAAAACTCAACCCCAAGTTTAAACCAACAAAACCCATGTTATAATCATAAAAATATGACAAGAATATAAAAGAAAACTGAAATGAAATAAATATAAACATTCAACAATAGTTTTATACGAATTGAAAAAAGAAAACATTAATTTATTCTCAAGTGCAAGATGTACGTGTCTTGAGTCCGATGAGCTCCTAACTAGGTCTTCCATTCCACTTAGTGTCACGATCCGTACCCGGATGATCGGATACAAGTACGTGGGTACGTCCAGCCTACACTGCAACATCGACGGTAGAATGTTGTCTAGGTCAACAATACTATCTATCTATCTCACACAATAATAAATTATAATCTGTCAATGATGTCTTAACTCCAAAATAAGGACAATGAGATAATATCTATTGATAATCAATACTCAATCACAATAAAACTAGAGGAAGATATTGACACGATAACAAATAAGAAATAGAGCTCAAAGTCACGACTAGAATACTACAACCAACCATCAATACCATCAAAAGTCTAAACAACAACATCGACAAGTATATTATCAATAAATACATCCCAATGTCGAAGTAAAAGCTGGAAACAAATCCAGTACCAAAATACTAGATAGAGATACTAAGATAACTAGTATCATCAGCCAGATCTTCCGGTAATCACTCCTGAACTATAGGGTCCATGGCTGCTACTGCTACCTCCTGCGATCCGTAATATGTCGGACACAAACCCTCCAAATAATCGTCTAAAAATATATCTAGTCAGAATAAAACGAGTACAACCTAATAGCAGTTCTAATTAATTGACAAAGACTATAAAACAGTAAATAATGAATGTATACTAGATGGGAAAATAATATACTGATGTACCTGGTAAATAGTAAAGAGAGATTGGCAATGTAAGCAATGTAAAGTAACCAATGCATATATGAAATGGAAGAGAAAAGAATCCACGAGTATCAGGTGCAAGACAATATAATCTATAAACTGAACAAGAAGATCTGTAACTATACTAATTATTTTGAAATACTAGTTTGATATGTGATCGAGGTATTTCAATATTTACACGAGTATCCGATGTCTACAATGTTTGCCAATGTCTACAATATTTGCCAATGTCTATGATGTTTGCCAATGTCATGATCACATATCTAGCTAATACTTCCACTGCCCCGACTGGTACGATGGATCCAACCATGACACGTCACTAGCCTATGTATCTAATGTTATCCAATGACAATACGATAAATGTTATCCTGAGTCAATGTGATATCTCTTGACTGAAGATCCAATACATGTACCAATCCATGTACCATCGTGTCAGAACTCAGATGTAATATTTCTAAATACTTGAATCATAGTAATTATCAAATAATAGAAACTATCAAAGAATGTACTCATTTATGGTCTAGAGAAATGAATGCAAATCGGTGTCTGAACTGGTGTCACACTGACCTATATATAAAATTCTATGTCATTTGGTGTAATGAAGTGATAAATATGTTTAAATAGACTAAAATATTATTTCTAGGCCAAAACTAGGTCATACAAGTCAAACTAGGTCAAACTAGGCCAATACCTTATTTTTAGGTTCAAACTAACTTCTAAATTGGTTAATACGGCTAAACTAGCTAATTCTAGGTGATACTAGGCTATGACTAGGTTTTTAGATCCATACCTTGAAAGTATTAGCTATGCTAGCTAATATTACTAAGTATCTATATATATAACTTACATACATATTAGCTATATGTATTTCCTAGTATTACCTTAATATCTAAGTCATTACCTTAGCTTATACTTGGTTCCTATCCCTTTAGCTTGGCATCCATATTTTAACTATACCTTATAATATATAAACCAATAATATTATACTAATACCTTGGTGTCTAGCCTATATCTTAGTATTTAGTATCGTGTGTGTGTGTGTGTGTGTGTGTGTATATATATATATATAATACTAGTATTCCTTAACGATTAACTAAATTTGGTTTTTATAGTACATTACCTATAAACAACCCTTATCTAATACTTACCTTAATATGCACTCATACCTATGGCATCTCAAATACCCACACTGCTTAACCTATTACCCACTGACCCTTGGTATCATGGTACTAATTATCACAATACTAGCCTACACCTTGGTACATGGGTACCAAGGCATTCCAAGATACCAACTTCTTACTTAACAACCCTTACTTACTACACTTATACTGATACAATAACACTCATAACCTTCCCTCACTTCTACCTATATAAATACTACCACACTTCTACCTATATAAATACTACCACACAAGCTCACTCACTCTCACATAGGTACTGCAACCATCTAATGCCCAGATTTTAGGATTTTCACACTCCCTTAGCTCATTGTCCCCACTGGTAGGTTACAACTGCAGGTACCCAACCTACTGTATCTTGCTGAAATAGGACACCCCTCTGCCAACAACTGAAACTAACTCATACTCATTTGGTACCATCCCACATCTTAACAATACCCAAGACTCTATAATCTAACACATTCATCTGTATACTGCATTCTGCATTAATTACTTACTATGTTCGCAGACCTGAGAACCCCCACTACTATACGCATATCTTCAACACTTCTTCTACTCCCCCATAACCTGTGCACAGACCTACTACTGTTACTACTATGTTTTATTCTAAATCCCAGGTCATTACATACTCTATAAACTGAACATTTTGATACACATTCATGAGATACTCAAAATCCTCACAACACCCTTACAAAGATGCTACTGTAATTCCTTATTGGTTGCAACAATAGAGTATTAAGTTGCTGTTATTGCAATGCAACTTCAGCAATTTAGTGCTCAACCAGAGTTGCTCGCCCTGTGCAGTCAAAAGCACACTGCAACCTGACCATGTTTTTTCCTTAGCAGACATGAACTCTTAGCAAGAACCAACACTGCAAAGCAGTGCACATAAGTGCACTACTAGCCCGACCCCAAACTCTAACTGCAGACCTGGGTTTCCCCAAGCTTCAGACCTACAACTCTAACACCAACACCAACACTCCTTAGGCCAACAGACACACACTACTGTGCCACTGCAACTTGCAGTGCACACTGCTACCTGCTTCTCTACTTCCATGTTTCACACCATCCTCCTGATACACAAACAACAACTCACGCTCACACACCCACAAACACTCTGGGTACACACCCAGGTATACACAACTCACACACACTAATATAAGTCAAATCCTCAAATATCTCTAGTGTACAAGTAGAAATTCCATGATACGCAATCAAATAAAATACCAAACTCCCAATACTTCATAATTATCATTCACACATATCAAATACATATATAAATAACTAATACAACTAGTTACAATAGAAATTGAAGAGTAATTACACTATTATGCATAATTCTCCCAAAATGAGTCCCCGTATCACAGCATATCATAAAATACCATGATACGCTCTACTTGTATCCAATTGTGGACATGTATCTAGCCCCACACTACCCATACAAGTCTAATTAGACCAAATTGATCTTATGACACACACTTGATGCATTAATCTTGTAATTTTCTCTAATTGGGCACAAAAATCTATGTAAAAGTCACACTAAAGGACAATTGGACCTAGAACTTCTTCCTATGAATAGCCCTAAGTATGGGAGGGTTCCTAATAATCCAATACATGAATTAGAGTCTAAATTATAGCGAAAATCAGAATTTTATCTATTGGAAGATGGATTCTCAATAAATTGCTCAAATTAACATAATTAGGACACAAGCTCCTAACCAATTTCTCCTTCTCCAAGTGCTCCTTGCAATCCAAGCTCCAATGCTCCTTAGATGATGAGAATGAAAGGAAAAGAGGGTGATTTGAGGTAAAATTGGTGGAGGGATGAATCAATTTGGGGAAGAACATAATTGGGGATCTAAAATAAAATAAATTAATAAGAGGAGAGAGAGAAAGACCCCCTTTATGTGGCCGCCCCCCTTTGCTTCTCGTCCAAGCAATATGTAATGTCTATAATGCCCCTACTAACTAGTCATGAGGTATTAATTAGGGAGATCTATATTAGGAAGCTTCTAAACCAATAAAAATTAATCTAATTCTCCTAATCAACTAAAGGAATGAGTCTAATTGGACATAGTCCAATGTTGGGCTCAATGTGTCATGACTACTCCTATTGGGTCCACTAGTGTCAAGTCCAAATAAATATGCTAGTCCACTAATCAAAAATAAATAGTACAATATATAAGTATTTAATTACTGTATATAATAAGTACAAAATGACAAAAATATCCCTACCTAGATTTGTGGTAGTTACACTTAGACGGGTCCCAATCTTAGCCTCAAGGCCATCTCCTAGTTTTAGGTTCACTCCTAGATCTAGATCAAAGAGAAGAATAAGATAAGAGAAAGATACAATGGTTTTCTATGGATAAGAAAAATAGTAAAAGAAAGAGAAGAATTTCTATAAAAGAGAGAGAAAAAAAGGTGGACATTGGATAGGTGACACCTCACCAACCATGCCACCATCCAACCAGTGCCTTAGAACAGAAAACCAAATGCACAATGGGCAATGACTTAGCCCAGTCAGCAACGACTGACTATGCCACAACACCCAAGCGGTATATCGCAGTATACCGACGGTAGACTATCAGAATATAAAATTTTCTAATTTTAGAAAATTCTCAGGAATGCTGGTCTATGTATGAGACCTAATACAGGCCTATGGCAATAACAATGGTCTATCTAGGGGTCTACGGTAGTCTCACACATAATTATCTTATAAAATAGAAATCCAAAACCAGTTACATAAGTCTTTTAATAAGTTTTAAACATGTCGACCAACTAATGAATGATCCGTTCGTACGACCCTCAAGACTCTCAAACGAAATCAAACATCAGGATACATGGGTCCAATATCGGATATAGGTACTAGCAATACAGTATAAGATATCATATAGATATTGGATACATAAAATACAAAATTATAGGATATATAAATAAATATCCATAAAATACGAATATCGAAAACAGAGAGTGACAATAGCTAATGATGTCTTTTGCAGGAAAAAAATGTTAATCCTTGTTTATAGGGAAGGACAATTAACTGTGGGTAAGAATCATCGTTTGGTAATACATATTATATTTTTGTCTTATGAATTGGTATTTGACCTAAGAAAAGATAAAAATATCACAATTAATCTTGAATGTTTTTATATAATATTGTATTGATTTTGGCAACTTGGACTAATAGTGCTCACCATAGCATTCCCCAATGTACTAACCCACGTCTCTAAAGTACAAAGAATCAAGTGGAAGTTCAAAGTCCCTAAAAGCTTGTCCAATTCTACAGAAGCTTTGCCTACATTTGAAGCTTCCAATTCACTTTTTGAAGACTTCTACTAAAGGTTTTTTTATTTTATTATATGATGTATGAAACTATGTATCTCATTTTGTTGTTTCAAGTTATAAGCCAAGTTAACACTTTTCTACTCGGTTGTTTGAGAGTCTATGTTACCAACGCAAAGTTATCAATAAAGTATTATTTCTTATATATATATATATATATATATATATATATATATATATAAAATTCAATTTCTCTGTTTATTTACTGTAAATTTCTACAAAAATAAAATCTGCAAGAACACGCCTTGTACTAAAGAAAGTTAGGCTTGTACAACATCACGTCCAATTGTGACATTGATTTGGCGGAATTGAGGCATGATACTAGTTGACGCAGTGTGATAGCGGAACGAGCTTACCTTCGTGCATGGCAATGGTCAAGTCGATCGGTGATGACGATAACTGGACCATTGTTGCTTGATGAGAACAAAACGGTACCACAAAAACTCCGATGGATGGCCTGATGAGGTGTTCGCATGAAGGTTGCTTGAAAACCTCAAGCGAAGGGCTTCCGAATCTACGGAACAATCGAGTCCACAACCAAGAAAAACAGAGAATAAATCTCAAAAGTTAACGAAGAATTTTATTGATTAAAAAGTTGATCTTCAACTGAATACAAAATGTGCCTATTTATAGGACTTTTATGAAAACCTAATCCTAATCAAACTCAAATTTAATCCTAACCAAATAAAGATAAAACATATCCTAATAAAAAATAAAGTCAAAGAAGAGTCCTAAAAGAAATAGGATTCTTAACAACTCTATATAAAAAAAGATAAAGTTAAAAAAGAAATAGGAATCCTAGAGGGATTATTATTCTATGCTACATCAGTCTCCTCTGCTTCAAGAGAACTCGTCCCTAAGTTCTCGTCAGAAGAAAGTGGCTCGCCAGGAGAAAAATACTCATAAAGATCGGTGACATTGAATGTTGAGGAGATATGCATGTCTTCATGAATCGTTGATATATGTTAGTGAGACCATGAAAGCTTTAAACTTCAATCAGTCTTTGGAGTAGTCCAATCGCAAATTATTAGAATTTTCTCTTCATTAATACTGAGGCCATCGACACTAATCACAAATTCCAAGTAGATAAGTTAGTTGGTAAGAAAGTTTCATTTGAGATTGACATAATTTTTTTTTAATACGGAGAATATTGAGAACTTTCCTGAGGTGCTTCAAATGATCATCTTGGCTTTTGCTATAAATAAAGATATAGTCAAAGTAGACGACTACAGACTTTCTTTTTACTGACTTCAAACTTTGATTCTTGAGGGGCAGAAAGGTGCTTGGTGCCTTCGAAAGTCCAAAAGGCATAAAGAGCCATTAGTAGAGTCCTTCTCGGATCTTAAAAATAGTCTTCTAGTCATCTCCAGGTCGGATCCGAATTTGATGGTAGCTGATGGTGATGTGGTTGATAGCCCGACTGTCCACTACCAAAATAATACATATTAGTGATGCCAAAAAATGTCGCTAATAGGTACAAAAATGTCGGTAAAATTAATTAGCGATATTTTTGGGTTGTCGCATAATCCATGGTCGCTGACAACAAAAATGTCGCTATTTGTCGCTATAGTGACGCATATATGCGAAGCGTTCACGTCGCCGATTATTTTGTTATTAGCGACTTCTAGCTACTCGACTCGGTACATTTGCGACGGTGTATATTGTTGCATAACGTCGCTAAATCAACGACATTACCAACGACGTTTTGCTTCAGCAATGCTGACATGGTAGAAATTGCCATGTCAGCTATTTAGCGACGTGTAGCGATGTTTTGACACAGGTTAGGGATGTCGCTGCTACTAGTCTGTGACGTTTTGACACAGTTTAGAGACGCAATATCACGTTTGTAGACGTCGTAGAATGTAGCTAAATTTTTAAATAAATCAGGAAAAAAAGCATGCAGTTTCAAAATTTATTTTTCAACAAAAGTCTGCCTACAGTTATAAAATCACAGTTTATATAAATAGATCCGAAGCAACCCTCCATTGAATTCCTTGGGTTCGCCCCTTCGGTGGAACACTCAGCACCGGTACATACACAAACATGTCAAGAATATCCAAACATGCAAGAATGTCCCAACAAATAAATAAATAAATCTAAAATAATGTCACATATGTCTCATCCAAATAATGTAGTAAAAAGTATAAAATAAATACATCAAAGACCCAAGAATGGGCCAATACACACAAATATACTAAAAATGAACCAATAATAACTACTGCGGATCAGGAGAAGGAGGAGTACTGTCGCGCATCTGGGATAAGAGGACGTCATACCGCTCTTGTAAAAGCGTCACCGGTTCCAATAGAGGAGGCAGTATAATCGATGGAGTCAATGTCGATGCCGGTGGACCAGGAGGACGTATCTTATCTAATGCTAGTAGTCGAGCATTATATGAATCCATGGCAGATACCACCCTCGAAGTGTTCTCCTCCACCGATCGACTCAATAAATCTTGTGCCGCATGTATCCATGCAAGTGAGTCGCTCATGGATGTATGCGACCCCTCCAACTCCATCTTTCTACACTCCGTAGACACGACCAGAGTTTCCAAGCTGCGCTCTATCGTCTGGATGATAGTCCTGAGCTCCATAAGGCTGTGCTATGTCGTCTGGCTTAGAGTTGTGAGCTCCATAAGGCTATGCTCGAGCGTATCGAAATGTGGGTTGATCGTCGCATCGTCCGTCTACGGTGCAGACTAGGGCCACTCCATAATCCTCCATAGCAACTCATCATGCAGGTCAGCAATCTGACGGTCAATGCTCTCCTTGGCTCGTGCTGACGCCTGCGAAGGCTACGAGGAATGCATACTGACAGAGGGGGCCCTGGATGACTGTATTGCAACAAAGGCGTCGTACGATCACGTACCTTGACGATTATCCAGAGCTCGTCCGTCGACGGAGCTGTAGAGGGCTATGAAGAATTACCAGCCCCTTCCTCTACAGGTGCACTAGTAGTCGCCCGCTCACGTAGTTTAAGATACTCGTCCTAGAAAAGTGGTTGCTAACATCTAAGGTAGTTATTACTAACTATATAGATATCTATTTGTATATTTTTAAGTTATATTTAAACTAAAATAGGGTAGTAAAACGTATATAGGTCTGCGTGGAATTCTCTTTGATGAGCTTTTCGTCCTTCCGATAGCTGGTCAGGAAGACGGTCACCATGTTGGTGTCCTCACTTCTCTGTACTTATTAAAAATTATATTATTTGTTATTAAAATTAAACATCTTATCCTACTTTCAGTAAATAATATATATTCAATAGAATACATACCAGACGACGAAAATGTTCTGTCATGGGATCGAGCCACTACACCACTTTTCTGCCTTCGACCTAGCCTCCTTTGCCTTCTCTGACCTTTCCTTGTACCTGGGTTCATCGAATATCGCCTTTATCATAGTCCACTGCTAAGGTGTGATCCAACCGTGGATCAATTTTTTGGAGAGATCACGATCCTTCTGGTCGTTGATCTCATCACGGATCAGCTTGGCGTCGACGGTAGAAAACTTCTCCTCGATCTTCTCAGCCCAGTGTGGTGGATAGAAATAGATTTTTTACAAGAAGTAAAATAGAGAGTTATATAATATGCATAAACGATTATTGATATTAAAATTAAATATATATTTTTAGCCTTAAAGTGGGCAAATCAGAATGCCTTCCTATCTTCAGGAGAATTTAAGTAGTTGATCTAAGGCCCACCATAGTTCTGCCACAGAAACACCCCCAGTGTTCTTTGTACCGCCGGGGGACGATATCTATACAACGATAATTAAATTCATGAATATATAGATATAATTATTTAGAAAATGTTAACTAATTAACTTACTTGATAGGCCCGTCCCTCCAAATCTCCATCATCGTCTCGTCCGGAGGCGCACATGAAGGATCGCTCTGATCATGCTCAGACGAAGTCGGCTTGACCTCCTCCATCTGCTCCTCTGTCTCCATGGTGCCGTTGTTTGCCATAAATAAAGGTTTATACGAAACTTTGTGTTACTAACTATTAAAGAAAATGGGGTAAAAAAGATCATAAACATGAATCTAAGTACAATAAATCCGGGGAAGCATAGTTGTGGAGATCTAATCTGTGGTCGATTACTTTACTCCTTTGACTACTCGACACAAGAAAGAGATGCTGAAATACTTGGACGATTTAGAGAGTCTGGCAATGAGAGAGCTTGGCTATACGAGCACGAAAAAGCTTATATTCTTCTTCTCCTCTGTCTGTCCAGGCCGCTGCCAATGGATATGTTAATCCACATATTTATAGTATATCATGTTGAAGATAGTTCCTTTCATGCATGCGTATGCACGCACAATATACACTATATTTTCTATTGTACATGTACATTTTGAAGGCATACAGCCCACGTTCTAGAAAATAGGTGCACAGATCACTAACCGCTCGACACTTGGCTTCCTATGCGAGGATGGTTCAGGACATAGAGAAAGTTGCATGTACACATCCATGAAGGATATGGCATGTATGACACATCACCATAGCCGCTAACTATCAGTTATTAATACCGGTGTGATATTTGAAATCAGTAGCCGTGCTGGCGTACATCTGAAGAAATGACCATACTAGCGTATGCCTGAGGAGATAATCATACAGGCGTACTCAGGTCGAAGAACCAATTTTTGCATACTCAGTGAGTGGTAGCACTACCATTGGCGTACCATTAATAGAGTATCAAAGTCAGCATATTCGAAAGAGATAGAATCAATTGCGTACTATGTTCAGAGTAGCACTATCGGCGTGTCATAAAAAAGTGGCATTGGTAGCATACTTGGAATGAGGTAGCAACCTTGGTCACTAAACGACAACCTGGGTCGGCATGCTAGAAATCCTCCGTATTTAATGCCTTGGTGTGTCAGGTTGAGGCAGCTTTTGATATGGCAATGTATACGTACTCTGATGAAGTAACGGCCTTGGCGTGCTGTGGAGAGGTTAGAATCTTGGTGTTCTGAGAGAAAACCAGAAGGTCGACGTATAAATAAACGAAGTGGAAATTTTAATCGGTCGCTAGACTACAACCTGGGTTCGCGTGCCAATGATCTTCGGCATTAAATATCGTGATCACTTCAACTGTTGTGTTAGACTGTCAACTATTAGGTTTGTCTCATTCAATGTTTGATAAATGGTGGCATTATACGCCAGTGTATTATGTTGGATAATTATGAGCAAAATACGCTGCTAAGTCGGGGCATGTGGAATACGCCGCTGAAGTAAAGCACATAGAGTGTGCCACTGCTTCATTGTTTGGAGTCTGAAAGGTAGTACGCGACAGCTTCTACTGAACCCGGTTTTAATCATCCTTTGGGGGAGACATACTTTTTGTGACTACAAGACCCCCTTCAAATTTTTGAATTTTCTCAATGAAAAATTCGAAATACTTTGAATTAGAAGCATGAAAAGCTGTTTGGATTTATGTGCGTGTGTTCGGTGCACCAGGGCTTCACACCACGTGGCCTATATCCCTTGATACATCATGACTGATGACGGTTGACATAACCGAGGTTCATTCATGGAAAACTGTTGTATACACCAATCGGTGCTTTGGGAATATGAACTGACTTATCCTTCCTCGAATTCTGTGTGTCATTTTGAGAGATAATATGTCACCTTGAGAAGGTGGACCATTACTTCTTCCCTTATATATATAGAGGGCTTACGCTTCTTCCATATTTCTAAAACCATTGAGCACGGCGTCAAAGAAAG
This sequence comes from Iris macrosiphon, assembly GCA_036927795.1. Classification (NCBI taxonomy): domain Eukaryota; kingdom Viridiplantae; phylum Streptophyta; class Magnoliopsida; order Asparagales; family Iridaceae; genus Iris; species Iris macrosiphon. Next base: position 149,721,597 of record JAYESA010000005.1, on the reverse strand, counting down.
CTTCTGGTTGGGAACCTTGGCCGCCTGTCTTATCCATTCGAGGTTCTATTCCTGCCCTGACCCAGTATTCGAGCGTCGGCGGGGCTCATGAGGGACAGGCTGTTGTATTTCCCTCGGCTATTTCTGCCTTGTCGTCTCTCCCTAAAAAGAGAACTCGAGAAGATAATGAGTTAGCCCTTGCTGAGGACTTCTTGTCTTCCCTTGGGCTAACTTTGGAGGCCCTTGCCAGGCCTCTAGACACGACAAATAATTTTTCCTTGCTGCCCATAACTCCAGAGAAGAGGGAGACGTTGGATATGAGAGAAGCAATGCGCTGCCTATTCTACTGTGTAGGCATATGTACTCTTTAAGAGGTTGCGGAAGCACTTCGTGAGGCCCGTGGCGCCTTTGACTAACTGTGTTCTCCTCCTCCTTCTTCTTTTGTATGGGACTTGATGGCCAAATGTTGTAGCCTTCCTCATTTAGTAATGCACTTTTGTTTCAATCAAAACTTGTCCTCTAGCACACAGACACAGTGCACATACTATTCTGCATGCAGCGTAGATTTAACTTTAGATAACATCTCACATGTTATGCAATATTTTCCAAGAGGTTCTTGGAGAGGTACACAAGAGTCTAACAGCTCACTGATGTGGTCGAGTCTTCGAATATAGACTTCACTTTAGTTTTTGACCCAATCTTTGATCTGACGTGATTTTCAAGAAAATGCATACGATACTATTTGTGGTGTTCGTTTGAAAACTGAAACGTTTATCCTTGCCTATAAAAGGAGTGATAAGGGGCATTCTTCATCAAAACATTGCTCTCTTCATGATTCCTCGGACTCTTTCATCATAGAGGAAATGGGCACGACTGTTTGTCGATCTAAGCCGAAGAAGTGGAGGCTAACTGCAAAAAAGTACTGCAGGAGTTCGAGTGGCCGCAATAGAAGACATCTTCGAGCGAAGGGCTTCTTCCCCAATGAACATGGAAAGATATCATAATTTTTCTCGCTCGAAATGATCAGCAATATCATTTGGCAATTTTCCATAAAATGAGGAAAGACTTTGATCGGGGCAATCAAAGTTGTCCTAGTTCATGCAGCATGATAACTGTATTTTCCTCTATTATGAGACAGGGTACTAGGGTACAGCTGGGCCACTATTTTGGCTATTAAATTACGACGGTGTCCCAATCAAAACTCTGTCGGCGGCGCTAGGTGGCGATGGAGGACTGGTTCCCTGGGACTTGTAAAATTGATACATGCCCAGTTCTTTATCCTTTCACCATTATCACTGCGTCCAATATTAGATGATCATGTGATCATTCTCCATCATATGTAATCATGACCTTTATAATAAAAATCCAGATGTAATAAATTTTTATCATATGTAATCATGATTTGTATGCCAATAAAATTTAGCTTGATCTGTCTTTATTATCTGTGTTTTGAAGACTAATCACTCTCTGCTTTAATTCAAGGAGAAGGCAAAGACTTACTTTGCGTATTTAGGGAATATAAGACCCTGCGCGCATCCTGCAACTTGAACAACTGACTGCCATGCCTATTATGTGAGCATTCCTGATGCATACATGAGAGCTTTTGGATGGATATGCAGAATCCAAACAGAAATGCTTCGGATCCTGTATAAGATTCTTCATTTAGGAAAATGAATTGCCACCCCCTCACTAAAGAATCATATATGGAAACTTGAACCGTTACCCTCTTTCACTGATGAGTCATGTATGAAGATTTGAGCTGTTACCCTCTTCCTATAATAGTAGAGTGAATTACTCAACCCAATATTCTTTATCTGAATTTACTGATGGCTTCTCTGGACACGTCTCAAAAAGATATAAGAGAGTCTGTAGGACCAACTGTTCTTTCATCCATCACGGCTGACTCTGAGCACACCCCTACTGTCCTTGAGCTATTTTTTGCTGAGGAGAAGAAGGAAACTCTCTTGGGCCAACTGCGTGAAGCAGAATATGTCAAGCTCCCCTTGATCGTTCATCGGATGGATCTATCCCACCCCAAACTGAAGTCAGGGGTTCTAATGCTTCTGTTGCTGACCCGAAGAGACAAGATAAATAGGACATAGTAAAGGTTGCTCGTCGGGTGTTTATATATTCATATGTTTGTATCTTTCATGAACTTGCAACTTTTGTGAACAATAGTAACTGGGAGGATCTTGATTTCCCCTTAAAGTTATACTATTATCCTTTTCTCTTCGCTTAAAATATTCTCATGGGCTCATTGTCCATATAAAACTGAATTAGGATAGATATCACCCTCAGGAACAATAGGTATATGATAGGTTTTCCAGATAAAACCCCATTATATACATCTGCTCAGAGGTAATATGGATATGGCAACATATTTTGGTAGGATTCGTTTGGTAGACCCAATACCCCATGGCGTATTCATACTGAATATAGACAATAGTACTATCAGAGGTAATATGGACTTAATAGATTGCTAGTTTACTCCACTGGGGATAAAGGAGAAAAGGGTAGTTCAAAAAGAGGCCCCATTTTTTTCTGTTGGGGATAATGGATAGAATATGATTCATAGGTAATATGGACATGAATCACGTCATCCATATGAGATTATTTCCAATCCTACTGGGGATTAGGAACAATATGTCCTTGAAGCGACTGGGCTTCACAAACGGGATACTTTGCTAGAGATGGTTATTTTGGATGATCTCAATGAGAATGTTTCATTGGATCTGAGGACTGTTTCCCTGAGAAACTTTGAGGACCTATTACCTATTTCTTATCCAAAATGAATAAAGGTAATAGTTTGAGGTGCATATTAACTTAGTCCACTAAGGACGGAGAAGTGTACGTCTCATCTAGACGTAATATTTCTTTAGAAAATTGTCGTTGATGGACATCATCATCAAATCTCCGTTAGGCTTAGCGAGTCTGTAGGCACCGTTGGAGAACATTGTTTCCACCACATAGGGACTTTCCCATTTAGCCTGGAACTTGCCTTTTCTCTTGTGGGTTGTTGCTATGGGTCTCATCACTGTAAGGACCAGTTTGCCAACTTGGAATATTCTCTGTTTTACTTTTTGATTAAAGGCTCTGGAAATGCGTGCTTGATATAATTCAATATGTTGTTGAGCATGTAAACTCTTTTCATCTAATGCTTCTAACTTAGGAAGTCTCAAACGATCATTGTTCTCCACTGTTAGCTCATTAGCATTAGCTATCCTGAGAGAGGGGATATGGATCTCAAGCGACAGAACTATTTTACATCCATAGACGAAGAAAAATGGTGTAGAACCAGTTAGAGTTTGGACTGTTGTGCGATAAGCTCACAAGAATTCTCCAAGCTTATTATTTCAATCGCGCTTATTGGATAAGATAAAATTCTTGAGTAGCTTGATTATAGTTTTATTAAAGGCCTCCGCTAAACCGTTGGCTGCCGGATTATAGGCCATAGAAGCCACGTTCGGGATTCGATTCTTGTCACAGAACTGATCGAACACTTGACTAGAAAATTGTAGTCCAATGTCATGTATTATCCTTCGAGGAATACTGAAATGATAGATCATATGCATTTATCAACCAATGTTGGACGTCTTTACCTCAAGAATCAAAGTTTGATAAAACTTTATGTTGGATTTCTTCACCTCAATAATTGGAAATACCTCCGCCAATTTGGAGAAATAGTCAGTTATTACAAGTATAAACCAATGTCCTCTAGAAGAAGGTGGGCTTATAGGGCCAATAATGTCAATTTCTCATGCTTCAAAAGGCTAGGATGCCGTCGTAGGATGTAAGAATTCTGACGGCTGGTATATAAAGTCAACATGGATCTGACATGCCCTGCATTTATGAGCATAATCAACTACATCTGCCACCATGGTAGGCTAGTAATAACCCATTCTTTTGAGACGGTCCTGTAGTTTAGGACCTGGCTGATGTGCTCCATAAATGCCATCATGAGCTTCGTGACGTGTTTGTCTTGCTTCAATGTTAGAAAGACAACGCATAGCAGCCCGTCGTATGAACGGCGATATAATGTCTTGGTCCGAGGCCTCATAATAGAATCTGAGTGAACGTCTCTTGGTACAAGTAGCTTCTTTCTGATCTTCTGGGAGGATTCCATAAGCATCATAGTTTATAAAATGACTTCTCCAATCTTCATCAATGGGGGTTGACTTTATGACGAAGCTCTGTTCGATATGCAGATAATTCTTGGTACAGAACAACTCTCTACTTTTTATCATAATCGAGTGTTGTCTCTTCAGAGGGATGGCCAACAATGCAGCTAAACTAGCTAGTGCATCTACTTCCATATTCTGTAATCGAGGCATAAGCTCGATGAAGAATTCTTTGAAGGTAAGAGCTAATTCAATTGCTTCTGGATGATAAGGGATGAGGTCCTCATGATCGATGAAGAATTCTTTGGTGGCAGCATATGGCTCCTTCAACAGAATACGGTTGCAACTGTAACCACAGACCACGGGCATGCTGCCATATGGCCTCAGTTGGGATATGTTGTTGATAAGATCTCGGGGTCATTTCCAACTCCGTTGTATACGTGACTCGGTCAGCTGGACACGTGGTCTGCACTGATTGTGTAAGGATCCCTTTTGTTGCAATGAAAAGATCTTCCATAACATCTTTGCTCTCGTCTGGCCTTTGTCGGATGGACACTTTGGCGACATAGGGTCGTAGTCGCATATGAGGGAACACATGACATGGTACATCTGACGAAGTCATTAATGCACTTATGTGACTTTTCGTCTTTTTATGAGCCGTCATATCTCTCACGATTCTCGAAGCACTTTGGGTGATGAGTGATGTGTCAGGATTTCTAACAGGATTTGAATATCGTGTCAGAAGATTTTATGAGGTCCCTTACTTCATGGATGTTCAGGCCGCATGGAATCTTCTTATGCAGCTTCCAACTCCTTGGTTGTTCAGACCGCATATGTGGCCCCTCTGCAGCCTACTTTCACTTTGATGGGGCATGAGCTCTGTCGCACCCCGATCCCGTGGGGGCCGATCGTCCTTGCTTGGTCCCTACGGAATCGATCGTCCTCGCTTGGGCGCGATGCCGTGCAAGCCTAAGTTACGCTTGCACCAGGCAACGTACCTGCACAAGACACAAGTTAGACGAAAATATACATATATAGGCACAGAATGAAAATGCAAATAACTAAAGTTGAACACATTGATAGGCACAAAATAATTTCTTTTATTGAATACTTTAAGATTTGGATTACAATGTGCTTGCTTGGCTGAGTTACAAAATATGCCTTAAAAGTCTTACAACTCTTTTTATATTCCCAAAATTAGCCACAACGTCCAAACATTACATCCTTGTAGTAGGACCAAAATAACAAAACATTTAGCAGAAGAGGAGTAGCCTACTGGAGAGAAAAGCAAAATGAAGTAGCACGAGCACAGTCCCGCGGAAGGTTGCGCTAACGCCGATTCAGATTCAGAATGCTTGCCAAGATCTCGCTTCCAGTACCTGAATATTTGCCCACAAACGTGGGTCAGTACTACCACATGTACTGGTGAGCGACCGTGGCCAAACTCACCTTAGAAATCCTCACTAAGTAAGCATATGAAGCTAGCATTATTAGGTGATCTTTCTAGTTGTCTAGTTTCTTTTTAACAATTCATGCAAGAAAACATAGACGATATATAGCATATGCATATGATAATTCTTATGCACAGCGGAGCGATTATCCCTGCAGCAGACACACAAGTTAGCCACAATTTGCATATATGTATAAACTTATGTATCAATCTTTGGTGTCAAAAATGATAGGTATGCAAGAAGGTAAACCTAGCATGCTCCCTATCTATATGACGGTCCATGAGTTTTCCCATTATTGGACAACAACAACCCCCTTAGATCCCGTAGGAACGGAACATCAGGGTGCTCTCAAAATCCCTTCCGGACCGGCCAATTCCCAGTGCCCCAGAAACCGATCGAGAGACTATTACCTTGTGCACAAGTTGTCCGAGACCCATGCATGACAAGCAACATTCTATTGATTAAACTCTTAGGATGCACAACATTAGCAAGCATATAACAATCTAATAGCCACACCTCCCTCGATCCCGTAGGACCAGAACATCAGGGTGGACTACTAGACTCTTCTCATTTATTCTTTTACACATGACACAAACACTAACCGTGAAGGTTTTAATGCACGATATAGTCATCGAAAGCAATTCAAAACATAAAGCAACACAAAACCAAGAAGCAAAGCAACCAACGAAAACTCTTGGACTCATTTTAATAGAAGTTGTTCCATCAATTGGAATGTTTCATTGCACTTCGTCCGTGTTGATTTGGCGGTAAGGTTTCCCCGAGACTCGATTCTCAACCGAGTCAAAGTAGCAAGTGTCCCAAAAGTAACCGTTCGGAGCGGGGCATTACATACTACCCCACTGAAAAGAAGTTTCGTCCTCAAAACTTAACAGATCAAGGAGGCGATAAACGATGCATCAAGAGATCAAAGGAATCAGACTCACCAACATCGTGCCCACTCGTGTCACGTTCTATATTCAGCTGATACACTCTAGCCCTTCTCGTCTGATCAGCTTGTTCAATAGGTGGGCCAGAAGGGGTTTGAGTCTGTATACATTCTGCATCATCCACTTGGTTCTCAGTGGCCTTTCTCTTGGGACAATCTGTTAATTCATGGTCTGTTTGACCACAATTAAAGCACAGCCTGTGGAGGAAACAACAAGTCTCTTTAAGGTGACCAGGACGGCCACAAAAGCTGCACACTCTTCCATGGTTCTCTATTGTATCTCCCTTTTTCTCACCGTTGAGGTATCGTTTTGCAGGAGGGTTTTGAGGAGCTGGTGCCTTCTCCGGAGCACTTCGTGGCGTAACTGCTCATTATGCACCACTGCCTCAAAGGCTTGTATGTAGTTTTGCACTCCCGGTTCATAACATCTTTTTCAGATTATCGTTTAAGCCTTTTATGAACCGATGTGTACGGGCTCCCTCACCAGGAATCATTGAGCTAGCGAACTTAGCAAGTTTGGAGAATTCCGACTCATAATATTCGACGGACATGCTCCCTTGCTTAAGTTCGGTAAACTCGCATTCTTTCTTCTGTCTGACAGCTAGCGGGAGATATTGTGCAAGGAATGCTTTCTTGAACATTTTCCAAGTGATCTTACCATCCTGATGCTTGGTGGCTAGATCTACTTTCTATATTTCCCACCAGTCATGTGCACATAACCGCAGCTGCATATCTGCACAAGCTACCCTCTTGTTCGCAGGTATTAAAGCTAAGTTAAACAAGCTCTCCATCTTTGCGATCCAGTCCATCACCTTATCCGGCGCGGTTCTGCCTTCAAACTCCGGAGGGTTCAACTTCAAAACTCAACACCTTTAAAGGTAGACTTCCCGGCCGTACGACGAGGCTCGTTAGTTTCTGCTAAACTTGCTCCCTGAGGCAAGGTCGAGGAGTCGCAGGTGTTGCAGCAGTTTTTGATGCACCACCGTGTGCTACTAGTGTTGTCACAATTTGAGTCAGAGAGTCAAGCTGCTGTTATTGTGCCAAGGCTCTAGCATCAGCCCGTTGTTGTAGAGTTTAAAACCGATCCTGTTGGGCTGCATGCATTTTACTTTGATTCTCAAACATAGCAATCAACCTATCAATTTGATCATCGCTCACACTTGTTGTGCGCGATGTCTTAGGGTTACTAGCACCTATTTTTGTCATCTTTGCTGCAAAAGAGAGTAGCTTGCATTAGTCTCATAACATATTATGGACTTATTGTATGGGACGTTGGGTTTTCATACTCTTAGGGACCTTTCATACTCTCGATTTACTTCTTATAGATTCAAAATCAATTTTCGAAATTCGGGACTTTTGAAACCGTTTGAAAACTTATATCATTTTCAAAAACGATATTTGAAGAGGCCAAGGACGTAAAACCATGCTCTGATACTACCTGTCACGCCCCGATCCCGTAGGGGCCGATCGTCCTCACTTGGACGCAATATCGTGCAAGCCTAAGTTGTGCTTGCACCAGGCAACTTACCTGCATAAGACACAAGTTAGACGAAAATATACATATATAGGCACAAAATGAAAATGCAGATAACTAAAGTTGAACACATTGATAGGCACAAAATACTTTCTTTTATTGAATACTTGAAGATTTGGATTACAAAGTGCTTGCTTGGCTGAGTTACAAAATATGCCTTAAAAGGCTTACAACTCTTTTTACATTCCCAAAATTAGCCATAACGTACAAAAATTACATCCTTGTAGTAGGACCAAAATAACAAAACATCTAGCAGAAGAGGAGTAGCCCACTGGAGAGGAAAGCAAAATGAAGTAGTACGAGCGCGGAAGGTTGCGCTAACGCCGATTCAGATTCATAATGCTTGCCAAGCTCTCGCTTCCAGTACCTGGATATTTGCCCACAAATGTGGGTCAGTACTACCACATGTACTGGTGAGCGACCGTGGCCAAACTCACCTTAGAAATCCATACTAAGTAAGCATATGAAGCTAGCATTATTAGGTGATTCTTTCTAGCTGTCTAGTTTCTTTTTAATAATTCATGCAAGAAAATATAGACGATATATAGCATATGCATATGATAATTCTTATCTACAGCCGAGCAGTTATCCCTGCAGCAGATACACAAGTTAGCCATAATTTGCATATATGCATAAACTTAACTATCAATCTTTAGTGTCAAAAATGATAGGTATGCAATAAGGTAAACCTAGCATGTACCATATCTATATGACGGTCCATGAGTTTCCCCATTAATAGATAACAACACCCCCTAGATCCCGTAGGAACGAAACATCAAGGTGCTCTCACAATCCCTTCCGAACCGACCGATTCCCAGTGCCCCAGAAACCGATCGAGAGACTATTACCTTGTGCACAAGTTGTCCGAGACCCATGCATGACAAGCAATATTCTATTGATTAAAATCTTAGGATGCACAATATTAGCAAGTATATAACAAAATAATAGTCACACCCCCTAGATCCCGTAGGACCAAAACATCAGGACAGACTACTAGACTCTTCTCATTCATTCTTTTACACATGACACAAACACTAACCATGAAGGTTTTAATGCACGATATAGTAATACAGCAGGTGAGTAAGGGGCACAAATTCAATTGAAGTAAAGCAGAAACTCTATGTACATTTGCATGCAGTTCATTCTTTTAGCTTGTTTCATTTAGTGAGGCAACATAAGGAACAAGTAACTTGTGCAGACTAGAGATTATTTTATTAAGGCGTGTGAACTGAAAGATTCATCGAAGGGCCTAAGTGACTCACCGAATGAATCGAACGAGAGGATGGGAAGCCTTATGCAACGTTTACTCTTTGGTTATGCGTCCTGCAAATGCAACAATACTTGATTAGCATACTTCAATCTCTTTTCCTTACGATTCAAAAGAACGCACAAGCGAGAAAGAGAAATCATGAAAACTAAGTCATCGAAAGCAATTCAAAACATAAAGCAACACAAAACCAAGAAGCAAAGCAACCAACGAAAACTCTTAGACTCATTTCAATAGAAGTCGTTCCATCAATTAGAATGTTTTATTGCACTACGTCCGCTTTGATTTTGCGGTAAGATTTTCCCGAGACTCGATTCTCAACCGAGTCGAAGTAGCAAGTGTTCCATAAGTAACCGTTCAGAGCGGGGCGTTACATACTACCCCACTGAAAAGAAGTTTCATCCTCAAAACTTAATATATCAAGGAGGCGATAAACGATGCATCAAGAGATCAAAGGAATCAGACTCACCCACATCGTGCCCACTCGTGTCACGTTCTATATTCAGCTGATACACTCTAGCCCTTCTCGTCTGATCAGCTTATTCAATAGGTGGGCCTGGAGGGGTCTGAGTCTGTATACGTTCTGCATCATCCACTTGGTTCTCAGTGGCCTTTCTCTTTGGACAATCTTTTAATTCATGGTCTGGTTGACCATACTTAAAGCACAGCCTGTGGAGGAAACGACAAGTCTCTTTAAGATGACCAGGACGGCCACATAAGCTGCACACTCTTCCACGGTTCTCCACTGTATCTTCCTCTTTCTCACCGTTGAGGTATCGTTTTGCAGGAGGGTTTCGAGGAGCTGGTGCCTTCTCCAGAGCACTTCGTGGCATGAACTGCTCATTCTGCACCGCTGCCTCAAAAGCTTGTATGTACGTTTTGCACTCCTGGTTTATAACATCTTTTTTCAGATTATCGTTTAAGCCTTTTATGAACCGATGTGTGTGGGCTCCCTCATAAGGAATTATTGAGCTAGCGAACTTAGCAAGTTTGGAGAATTCTGACTCATAATCTTTGACGGACATGCTCCCTTGCTTAAGTTCGGTAAACTCGTCTTCTTTCTTTTGTCTGACAGCTGTCGGGAGATATTGTGCAAGGAATGCTTCCTTGAACATTCCCCAAGTGATCTTACAGTCCTGATGCTTGGTGACTAGATCTGCTTTCTTTATTGCCCACCAGTCATGTGCACGTAACCGCAGCTACATATATGCACAAGCCACCCTCTTGTTCGCAGGTATTGAAGCAAAGTTAAACAAGCTCTCCATCTTTGCGATCCAGTCCATCACCTTATCCGGCGCGGTTCTGCCTTCAAACTCCGGAGGGTTCAACTTCATAAACTCAGCACATTTAAAGGTAGACTTCCCGGCCGCACGATGAGGCTCGTTAGTTTCTGCTAATCCTGCTCCCTGAGGCATGGTCGGGGAGTCGCAGGTGTTGCAGCGGTTTTTGATGCACCACTGTGTGCTACTAGTGTTGTCACAATATGAATCAGAGAGTCAAGCTGTTGTTGTTGTGCCAAGGCTCTAGCATCAGCCCGTTGCTGCAGAGTTTCAAACCGATCCTGTTGGGCTGCATGCCTTTCATTTTGATTCTCAAATATAGCAATCAGCCTATCAATTTGATCATCGCTCACACTTGCTGTGTGCGATGTCTTAGGGTTACTAGCACCTATTTTTGTCATCTTTGCTGCAAAAGAGAGTAGCTTGCATTAGTCTCATAACATATTATGGACTTATTGTATGGGACGTTGGATTTTCATACTCTTAGGGACCTTTCATACTCTTAATTTACTTCTTATAGATTCAAAATCAATTTTCAAAATTCGGGACTTTTGAAACCGTTTGAAAACTTATATCATTTTCGAAAACGATATTTGAAGAGGCCAAGGACCTTAAACCATGCTCTGATACCACCTGTCGTGCCCCGATCCCGTAGGGGCCGATCGTCCTCGCTTGGACGCGATATCTTGCAAGCCTAAGTTGTGCTTGCACCAGGCAACGTACCTGCATAAGACACAAGTTAGACGAAAATATACATATATAGGCACAGAATGAAAATGCAGATAACTAAAGTTGAACACATTGATAGGCACAAAATACTTTCTTTTATTGAATACTTGAAGATTTGGATTACAAAGTGCTTGCTTGGCTGAGTTACAAAATATGCTTTAAAAGGCTTACAACTCTTTTTACATTCCCAAAATTAGCCACAACGTCCAAACATTACATCCTTGTAGTAGGACCAAAATAACAAAATAACTAGCAGAAGAGGAGTAGCCCACTGGAGAGGAAAGCAAAATGAACTAGTACGAGCGCGGAAGGTTGCGCTAACGCCAATTCAGATTCAGAATGCTTGCCAAGCTCTCGCTTCCAGTACCTGGATATTTTCCCACAAATGTGGGTCAGTACTACCACATGTACTGGTGAGCGACCGTGACCAAACTCACCTTAGAAATCCACACTAAGTAAGCATATGAAGCTAGCATTATTAGGTGATCTTTCTAGTTGTCTAGTTTTTTTTTAACAATTCATGCAAGGAAACATAGACGATATATAGTATATGCATATGATAATTCTTACCCACAAGCGAGAGGTTATCCCTGCAGCAGACACACAAGTTAGCCACAATTTGCATATATGCATAAACTTATGTATCAATCTTTAGTGTCAAAAGTGATAGGTATGCAAGAAGGTAAACCTAGCATGCGCCCTATCTATATGACGGTCCATGAGTTTCCCCATTAATAGATAACAACACCCCCCTAGATCCCGTAGGAACAGAACATCAAGGTGCTCTAACAATCCATTCTGGACCGACTGATTCCTAGTGCCCCAGAAACCGATCGATAGACTATTACCTTGTATACAAGTTGTCCGAGACCCATGCATGACAAGCAATATTCTATTGATTAAAATCTTAGGATGCACAATATAGGCAAGCATATAACAATCTAATAGCCACATCCCCCTAGATCCCGTAGGACCGGAACATCAGGGCAGACTACTAGACTCTTCTCATTTATTCTTTTATACCTGACACAAACACTAACCATGAAGGTTTTAATGCACGATATAGTAATGCAGCAGGTGAGTAAGGGGCACAAATTCAATTGAAGTAAAGCAGAAACTCTATGTACATTTGCATGCAGTTCATTCTTTTAGCTTGTTTCATTTAGTGAGGCAACATAAAGGAACAAGTAACTTGTGCAGACTAGAGATTATTTTATTAAGGTGTGTGAACTGAAAGATTCATCGAAGGGCCTAAGACACTCACCGAATGAATCGAACGAAAGGATGGGAAGCCTTATGCAACGTTTACTCTTTGGTTATGCGTCCTGCAAATGCAACAATACTTGATTAGCATACTTCAATCTCTTTTCCTTACGATTCGAAAGAACGCGCAAGCGAGAAAGTGAAATCATGAAAACCAAGTCATCGAAAGCAATTCAATACATAAAGCAACACAAAACCAAGAAGCAAAGCAACCAACGAAAACTCTTGGACTCATTTCAATAGAAGTCGTTCCATCAATTAGAATGTTTCATTGCACTTCGTCCGTATTGATTTGGCGGTAAGGTTTCCCTGAGACTCGATTCTCAACCGAGTCGAAGTAGCAAGTGTTCCATAAGTAACCGTTCAAAGCGGGGCGTTACATACTATCCCACTGAAAAAAAGTTGTCCTCGAAACTTAAGAGATCAAGGAGGCTATAAACGATGCATCAAGAGATCAAAGGAATCAAACTCACCAACATCGGGCCCACTCGTGTCACGTTCTATATTCAGCTGATACACTTTAGCCCTTCTCGTCTGATCAGCTTGTTCAATAGGTGGGCCTGGAGGGGTCTGAGTCTGTATACATTTTGCATCATCCACTTGGTTCTCAGTGGCCTTTCTCTTTGGACAATCTCTTAATTCATGGTCTGGTTGACCACACTTAAAGCACAGCCTGTGGAGGAAATGACAAGTCTCTTTAAGGTGACCAGGACGGCCACAGAAGCTGCACACTCTTCCACGGTTCTCCACTACATCTCCCTTTTTCTCACCGTTGAGGTATCATTTTGTAGGAGGGTTTCGAGGAGCTAGTGCCTTCTCCGGAGCACTTCGTGGCGTGAACTGCTCATTCTGCACTGCTGCCTCAAAGGCTTGTATGTAGTTTTGCACTCCCGGTTCATAACATCTTTTTTCAGATTATCGTTTAAGCCTTTTATGAACCAATGTGTGTGGGCTCCCTCATCAGGAATCATTGAGCTAGCGAACTTAGCAAGTTTGGAGAATTCCGACTCATAATCTTCGACGGACATGCTCCCTTGCTTAAGTTCAGTAAACTCACCTTCTTTCTTCTGTCTGACAGGTGGCGGGAGATATTGTGCAAGGAATGCTTCCTTGAACATTCCCCAAGTGATCTTACCATCCTGATGCATGGTGGCTAGATCTGCTTTCTTTATTTCCCACCAGTCATGTGCACGTAACCGCAACTATATTTTTATACAAGCCACCCTCTTGTTCCCAGGTATTGAAGCAAAGTTAAATAAGCTCTCCATCTTTGCGATCCAGTCCATCATGTCACGCCCCAGTCCCAAAATACGTAGGACTAGGACACGTAAGCATGCCAGCCGCATGGATATGGCAACTCCAATATATGGAACCATAACCCATACGTACGCTGTAATATGAATATAAACTCACATGTGGTATATATAATGTCACAAGTCACAGATATGCTAATCTCATCCACATAACAAGTCATAGAAAAGAAATACTAAACTAGAATAAGGAGTCTAAAATATCCAAAATGATAGTCGGGTGGAGACAAATCCACTACCAATGACTATATCCAAAACTAAAATGAGAGAGGAGTATAAAGTCTCCAATATAAAATAATGTGAAGACAGAAGTGTATCAGCTAAAAAGATCCATTGCTAGATAATCAACGATGCTCAGAAGGTAAGACCTCCTCGGCAGAAAGGAATACGTCAGGTCCAGGCCCGTACTCCTGCAAATACTCAAGAGCAGATACACCTGGCAGAGGACCAGGTCCTCAGAGGAACGTAACAAGATACAAAAAATACGAGCCAATTTGAATACAGTAAACATGCATATAATTTGAAAATAAATAAGTACGCTGTACAAGACAATCTATATGAATGCAAATGAGGACAACTTTTCGACGTATGGGCAAGGGTAGGCTACTCGATCTAATCTCACAACTCACACACACGTCCATGAACATCATCAGCCGACATACCGCGGGGGTAGCGACCCTCGTGACTCCATCAATCGACATACCGCGGGGGTAGCGACCATCGGATACGACCACCATAGAGCGTGCTAGTGACTACGGTGTTACCAGAGTGGTTAAAAGCCCATACGCCTAATGATTGTCCTCTATGATACTAAGTGTCAAGTGTGTGTCAACATATCTAATATATAGTAATGACTGAAAGAACTACACATGCAATGAATAAACAGAAATAAAATAAATATACAGAAATATACTAAGCATGCAAAATACTGTAAACAACTTGGCAAGGTATCTTGCCTGGCAAGAAAGCTGAAAAATGTAGTGTCCCGCTGTCAACACCAAGAGTCAGAAGCTACGGCCTCAGAATGAACGTCTCTGGATGCTGAAATAAACATCACCAACGTTCTCAGAATAAGCAAAATAGCTAAAAAGCACATCCCTTTCGTCCAATTTGGACACAGGGGCAAAACGATAATTTTGGCTAAAAATGGGGTCCACGTGTGGCCCACTTTGCACCGAAAAGCGTGTCGAGGGTAACAGTCTCTAAATGGGATAAACTATAGGTCAAACAATTCTAAATGTCAATACAAATCCAATGATATGTCCAAATGTGGATTCCGATGGGCCGAACACAATTTTGTCCAAAAAGTCAACGGTTGGGCCCGCCAATTGGCGATTTGGTCAACCGTCTCATAATTGTGTGAAAATTGGGTCACAGGACCAGCGTGTTACCACGAGTCCAGTGGCGCAAGTTTCGTCACAATCTGACAAGCGTGCACAAAATACGCGCGAGTTCCACAAAAGTTACGACATGGGGTGTGTCCGTGGATATGGCCTGATTCCGGTGCGTACACGCGTCCGAATTAGTTTCCATAAATTTTTACGTGTCCGGTTACGCTGCGTGCACCATTCGGTATACTTGGTACACGGCGGGGCGGTCCCGTTGGGCGGGGCGCGCTCCGTTTCACAACTTTTAGAATTCTGGAAAAAGTGGGATCGTGGGGTTTTGTGACGAATTTAATTCTGTCCACAGCAGCTAATAATCTAGGGTTATTTAACAAAAAATAAACTAGTTCAAGTGTTCTACACATATCAAAAAGAATTACCGAATTCGAATCTCTGTGGTAGAAGATACGAACTCGGCAATATGGGTGGTCACCGTAGTTTTCTGCGATCCCAGAATTTGGTCTGCTCGCGCCAACTTGGGCGCTGTTTTCACCTATGGGTACACGTTGTTCAAGGTCTGCTATTATACAAATATGGGAGAGGGTTAAGGGTTGAGCATACCGGTGAAGAGGAAACGGCATTTGGTTGAGCGAGTCGACGGAAAATAATTTCGGAGCAAAGGTGCCTCGTGTGGGAATCTGCAGTTCGCGAGGTCGGGGTCGTCGAGATGGTTTGGACGGCCTGGCGGAGTTCTCTGGCTGCAGTGGCGGCTCTAGATGAGAAGGGGAGGGTCTGGAGATTTTAGGTTAGGGTTTTATGAAATTATATATATATATATATATATATATATATATAGAGAGAGAGAGAGAGAGAGAGAGGGAGAGAGAGAGAGAGAGAGAGATAGGAATAGGAATAGGAAGCCGGTCCGCGTGGGAAAAGAAAAAAAGAAGAAGAAGAAGAAGAAGAAGGGGTGTTGTGCTTTTGGACGTGGGAATGGAATTGCTTCTTATGAATGGTTGCTAAGTTTTTTGCTTAGCAAACTTTGCTAACGTTGCTTTAAGAAAGGGGTGGGTTATTAGTATTATTATTATTAGTTATTATTATATTATTAATTATTTCTTTATACTTTCTTTTCTTTTCTTTTCTTTTCTTTTCTTCTTCTTATATATATATATATATATATATATATATATATATATATATATATATATATATATATATACTCATAAGAAATTTAGATTAGAATAATGCACATCGTTAGGCTAGCAACTGCTCAAGGGGTCTCCTACATGAAGTAAATTAGGAAAAATTTATAATTGCTCCATAAATTCCCTAAGTGCACATATATATATATATAAATATATAGAAAAATTCTAAAAATATATATTTGTGCACACCCTTAAGATAGCAACTGTCCAAATGGTCTCCTACATGGAATAAATTCTAAAAAAATTCTCGATGGTCCCATAAATCCTCTAAGTGCCCCAACACCTAAAATAAAAATTAATAAAAATCTATTTCTCCTATTTAGCACATAATTACCATAATTAAATTATTAATTAATAAAAAAATAATAAATATGGTTTTTAGAAATAGGGGTTTTACATTCTACCCAACTTACAAAAATTTCGTCCTCAAAATTGACACTAACCCATATTCATAATGATAACTATAACTACTACATTGTTATCTAGTAGGACTCCTAAAACTCATGGTCTGTCATTCTAACACTTCCTCATCTATTGTCCATCCACTATTTTATCATCCTCTAACTCGTCTACACTACCAAACTTACAAGATTTCTACTAGTAGTCATATTCTTTGAAGCTATTGTCTAGGTTTGTAAGGCAAATACATTTATTGGGTCGAGAATCTTGGGATACCTGTCTGGAATCTCATAACTATGACTTTTTCCCATAACCGTCAAGTATCATAGTCTAATACTGCCACGCCACCTGGCCAGTATGGCTGCAAGTAATTCGATTACTCTACCAAAATCGTCTGACGGCAACTGTCGCTACCTCACCGACGATTTGTCATAGTCATCAGTTCGTAACAAGTGCCTTCAACTCTTTCCTAGGCATAGTCTAAGTTTCTAGGGAAACACTTAAGGTTTTGACTAACTATTATGATCTAGCTCAAATGATCTAACAATTTCTACTAGGCTACATGGTGCTACTTAAGGGTTAAACTAATAAAGAATACAGATATTGCTATAGTGCATATACATATTAAGTACTCATCCTTAGTTATCAAGCATTACTAACACATTTACATTTTACTATCAAAATAGGGGTGAGGTTGATATGAATCAAACAATTCATAATGGCACGAAAGATACGACTATGATAGGAAGAGTTAAGCACGAGATAAGAAACGAATATAAAAGGAGAAAATGAGTCACCCAAGAGGGCGAGATAAGGATAGGGGAAGAATACTACTACTGCTACTCACGTTATCCATTAGCATCGCGTGTATGCCACCTGGGTAAAGTATACATACATCCTCATAACTGCTAGACTACCATATATATAATTCTACATCTATTTGTACATCTAAGATCTTGTGTCACAATGGGGTTATGAGTATGCAAAGTCAATTATAACTAAAAGGTCGTACCTGTATCTACGGCTTCCTGTGTCTGCTCTCCCATCCTTGTCATAATGAGTGCTTGGCCTTGTCCTTGTTGTTCAACCGGGGTCTAGACCCCTCCATTTGTGCAGACTGTAGAAGCAGTGGTGGGTCCCTTTGGTCTTCTATACTTGAGGGTGTATGCGGTGTTCCTGATTCTAATGCCATAGGTCTCTGGTTCTGTTTAGGACATTTTTGGGCTTGGTGGTGACTTGATCCACATATCATGCACAACCCCAATCGACGATGACAGTCTCTTAGAATATGACCTATCTTACCACAATAGTGACAAGTACGGAGCTCCTTAGTTAGATATGGTGCAGCACTATCTGATTGCTGGCGTGTCAAAGGGTGTCAAATGTGTCCTCCTTGCTGTATCCTTACTGGTCCTTGGTGACTTCTCTGTTGAATTCCGTTTCCCGGCCTCCTGGATCCTGGCTTATGTCAATAGCTCGGCATAAGAGATTCGGGACTGGGAGCTAGTGTAGTATTGGAGCTCCTGAGTCAGCCCGCGGTGAAACCTCTTAGCCTTCTCTAAGTCATTAGGAATTAGGAATGTGCCATACTTACTGAGACGGCTAAACTCTGCATCATACTCATCAACCGTCTTGTCCCCTTGCTCTAGATGGACGAATTGATCGTACAATGCGTCCCTTACAGTATCCGGGAAGTACTTCCTCTCAAAGCACTCCAAGAATTGTTCCCAAGTCTGACGCGTACCCAACTGGCGCTCCAGTGATTTCCACCAGTGATGCGCGTTGCCTTCTAGCTGAGTCCTCACGCCTATCATCCATAGGTCAGAAGGTAATTGTGATGCCTCTAACAACTTCTTGGTATTGGCAATCCAGTTCGTGGTCTCCTCTGGACTTTCATTGCCCTTATATGGTTTAGGGCCCATCTGCACAAAGTCCTTGACTGAACCAACCCGAGCTTGTGGTACTGAAACTAGTACCTGGGTTGGTACATGGGCTAGTGCAGCCATTCTCTCAAGTACTGCCAGAAATTCTAGCCTCTGCTCTGTTGTTTGCTACCTCTGTTCCTGTATTATCATCTGAAAGAATTGGAACAGCTGTGTTTGGCCATCCTGCGGTGCTGGTAGAGCTAGAAAAGTTCTATTAGGTATCGTGGAAGGGGTTGGTAGGATTGGATTGCTAGTCAGTCCATCCGGTCCGGGAAGAAGAGGAGTCGTTGAGGTCACTCCTGGTGATTGGTCGTCGTCCCCTGGAGACGTGTTGTCCCCGGTGGCGGCATGCCCGTTATGCAAATTCATCTCTCGGTAAGAGATGGACGAAGGATTAAGAAGAGTACATGAATCAAGCATGATGCAAGCACTTAAGTAGGACATGTTGGAAGGAAGGTAAGTTATAGTCAAGTGTGGATTAGATCTAAAATTCTAATCCTAGGTGCAGGCCCGCTCGGTACAGTGACATAACCGAAACGGCTAACTCGACCTGCATGGGCCACCACAAAAATATGTCACATCCCAGTCCTAAAATACGTAGGACTAGGATACGTAAGCATGTCCACCGCATGGATATGGCAACTCCAATATATGGAACCATAACCCATAGGTACGCTGTAATTTGAATATAAACTCACATGTGGTATATATAATGTCACAAGTCACAGATATGCTAATCTCATCCACACAACAAGTCATAGAAAAGAAATACTAAACTAGAATAAGGAGTCTGAAATATCCAAAATGATAGTCGGGTGGAGACAAATCCACTACCAATGACTATATCCAAAACTAAAATGAGAGAGGAGTATAAAGTCTCCAATATAAAATAATGTGAAGACAGAAGTGTATCAGCTAAAAAAATCCATCACTAGATAATCAACGATGCTCAGAAGGTAAGACCTCATCGGCAGAATGGAATATGTTAGGTCCAGGCCCGTACTCCTGCAAATACTCAAGAGCAGATACACCTGACAGAGGACCAGGTCCTCAGAGGGACGTAACAAGATACAGAAAATATGAGCCAATTTGAATACAGTAAACATGCATATAATTTGAAAATAAATAAGTACGCTGTACAAGACAATCTATATGAATGCAAATAAGGACAACTTTTCGACGTATGGGCAAGGGTAGTCTACTCGATCTAATCTCACAACTCATACACACGTCCATGAACATCATCAGCCGACATACCGCGGGGGTAGCGACCCTCGTGACTCCATCAATCGATATACCGCGGGGGTAGCGACCATCGGACACGACCACCATAGAGCGTGTTAGTGACTACGGTGTTACCAGAGTGGTTAAAAGCCCATACGCCTAATGATTGTCCTCTATGATACTAAGTGTCAAGTGTGTGTCAACATATCTAATATATAGTAATAACTGAAAGAACTACACATGCAATGAATAAACAGAAATAAAATAAATATACAGAAATATACTAAGCATGCAAAATACTGTAAACAACTTGGCAAGGTATCTAGCCTGGCAAGAAAGCTGAAAAATATAGTGTCCCGCTGTCAACACCATGAGTCAGAAGCTACGGTCTCAGAATGAACGTCTCCGGATGCTGAAATAAATATCACCAACGTTCCCAGAATAAGCAAAATAGCTAAAAAGCATATCCCTTTCGTCCAATTTGGACACAGGGGCAAAACGATAATTTCGGCTAAAAGTGGGGTCCACGTGTGGCCCACTTTACACCGAAAAGCGTGCTGAGGGTAACAGTCTCTAAATGGGACAAACTATAGGTCAAACAACTCTAAATGTCAATACGAACCCAACGGTATGTCCAAATATGGATTCCGATGGGCCAAACACAATTTTGTCCAAAAAGTCAACTGTGGGGCCCACCAATTGGCGATTTGGTCAACCATCTCAGAATTGCGTGAAAATTGGGTCACAGGACCAGCGCGTTACCACGAGTCCAGTGGCATAAGTTTCGTCGCAATCTGACAAGCGTGCATAAAATACGCGCGAGTTCCACAAAAGTTGCGACACGGGGTGTGTCCGAGGATACGGCCTGATTCCGGCGCGCACACGCGTCTGAATCAGTTCCCATAAATTTTTACGTGTCCGTTTATGCTGCGTGCACCGTTCGGTATACTTGGTACATGGCGGGGCGGTCCTATTTGGCCGGGCGCGCTCCGTTTTACAACTTTTAGAATTCTGAAAAAAGTGGGTTCGCGGGGTTTTGTGACGAATTTAATTTTGTCCACAGCAGCTAATAATCTAGGGTTATTTAACAGAAAATAAACTAGGTCAAGTGTTCTACACATATCAAAAAGAATCACCGAATTCGGATCTCTGTGGTGGGAGATACGAATTCGACAATATGGGTGGTCACCGCAGTTTTCTGCGATCCCAGAAGTCGGTCTGCTCGTGCCAACTTGGGCACTATTTTTACCTATGGGTACACGTTGTTCGAGGTCTGCTATTATACAAATATGGGAGAGGGTTAAGGGTTGAGCATACCGGTGAAGACGAAACGGCGTTTGGTTGAGCGAGTCGACGGAAAATAATTCCGGAGCGAAGGTGCCTCGTGTGGGAATCTGCAGTGCGCGAGGTCAGGGTCGTCGGGATGGTTTGGACGGCCTGGCAGGGTTCTCTGGCTGCGGTGGCGGCTCTAGATGAGAAGGGAAGGGTCTGGAGATTTTAGGTTAGGGTTTTATAAAATTATGTATACATATATATATATATATATATATATATATATATATATATATATATTAATAGAGATAGGAATAGGAATAGGAAGCCGGTCTGCGTGGAAAAAGAAAAAGAAAAGAAAAAGAAGGGGCGTTGTGCTTTTGGACGTGGAAATGGAATTGCTTCTTATGAATGGTTGCTAGTTTTTGCTTAGCAAACTTTGCTAACGTTGCTTTAAGAAAGGGGTGGGTTATTATTATTATTATTATTATTATTATTATTATTATTATTAGTTATTATTATATTATTAATTATTTCTTTATACTTTCTTTTCTTTTCTTTTCTTTTTTTCTTCTTAAATATATATATATATATATATATATATATATATATATATATATATATATATATATATACATACTCATAAGAAATTAAGATTAGAATAATGCACATCGTTAGGCTAGCAACTGCTCAAGGGGTCTCCTACATGAAGTAAATTAGAAAAAATTCATAATTGCTCCATAAATTCCCTAAGTGCACATATATATATAAATATATAGAAAAATTCTAAAAATATATATTTGTGCACACCCTTAAGATAGCAACTGTCCAAAGGGTCTCCTACATGGAATAAATTCCAAAACAATTCCCGATGGTCCCATAAATTCTCTAAGTGCCCCAACACCTAAAATAAAAATTAATAAAAATCTATTTCTCCTATTTAGCACATAATTACCATAATTAAATTATTAATTAATAAAAAAATAATAAATATAGTTTTTAGAAATAGGGGTTTTACATTCTACCCAACTTACAAAAATTTCGTCCTCAAAATTGACACTAACCCATATTCATAATGATAACTATAACTACTACATTGTTATCTAGTAGGACTCCTAAAACTCATGGTCTGTCATTCTAACACTTCCTCATCTATTGTCCATCCACTATTTTATCATCCTCTAACTCGTCTACACTACCCAACTTACAAGATTTCTACTAGTAGTCACATTCTTTGAAGCTATTGTCTAGGTTTGTAAGGCAAATATATTTATTGGATCGAGAATCTTGGGATACCTGTCTGGAATCTCATAACTATGACTTTTTTCCATAACCGTCAAGTATCATAGTCTAATACTGCCACGCCACCTGGCCAGTATGGCTGCAAGTAATTCGACTACTCTACCAAAATCGTCTGACGGCAACTGTCGCTACCTCGCCGGCGATTTGTCATAGTCATCAGTTCGTAACAAGTGCCTTCAACTCTTTCCTAGGCATAGTCTAAGTTTCTAGGAAAACACTTAAGGTTTTGACTAACTATTATGATCTAGCTCAAATGATCTAATAATTTCTACTAGGCTACATGGTGCTACTTAAGGGTTAAACTAATAAAGAATACAGATATTGCTATAGTGCATATACATATTAAGTACTCATCCTTAGTTATCAAGCATTACTAACACATTTACATTTTACTATCAAAATAGGGGTGAGGTTGATATGAATCAAATAATTCATAATGGCACGAAAGATACGACTATGATAGGAAGAGTTAAGCACGAGATAAGAAACGAATATAAAAGGAGAAAATGAGTCACCCAAGAGGG
The DNA here is from genome assembly GCA_036927795.1 of Iris macrosiphon. Taxonomy (NCBI): domain Eukaryota; kingdom Viridiplantae; phylum Streptophyta; class Magnoliopsida; order Asparagales; family Iridaceae; genus Iris; species Iris macrosiphon. Next base: position 149,698,541 of record JAYESA010000005.1, on the reverse strand, counting down.
CGAGATAAGGATAGGGGAAGAATACTACTACTGCTACTCACGTTATCCATTAGCATCGCGTGTATGCCACCTGGGTAAAGTATACATACATCCTCATAACTGCTAGACTACCATATATATAATTCTACATCTATTTGTACATCTAAGATCTTGTGTCACAATGGGGTTATGAGTATGCAAAGTCAATTATAACTAAAAGGTCGTACATGTATCTACGGTTTCCTGTGTATGCTCTCCCATCCTTGTCATAATGAGTGCTTGGCCTTGTCCTTGGTTGTTCAACCGGGGTCTAGACCCCTCCATTTGTGCAGACTGTAGAAGCAGTGGTGGGTCCCTTTGGTCTTCTATACTTGAGGGTGTATGCGGCGTTCCTGATTCTAATGCCATAGGTCTCTGGTTCTGTTTAGGACATTTTTGGGCTTGGTGGTGACTTGATCCACATATCATGCACAACCCCAATCGACGATGACAGTCTCTTAGAATATGACCTATCTTACCACAATAGTGACAAGTACGGAGCTCCTTAGTTAGATATGGTGCAGCACTATCTGATTGCTGGCATGTCAAAGGGTGTCAAATGGGTCCTCCTTGCTGTATCCTTACTGGTCCTTGGTGACTTCTCTGTTGAATTCCGTTTCCCGGCCTCCTGGATCCTGGCCTATGTCAATAGCTCGGCATAAGAGATTCGGGACTGGGAGCTAGTGTAGTACTGGAGCTCCTGAGTCAGCCCACGGTGAAACCTCTTAGCCTTCTCTAAGTCAGTAGGAATTAGGAATGTGCCATACTTACTGAGACGGCTAAACTCTGCATCATACTCATCAACCGTCTTGTCCCCTTGCTCTAGATGGACGAATTGATCATACAATGCGTCCCTTACAGTATCCGGGAAGTACTTCCTCTCAAAGCACTTCAAGAATTGTTCCCAAGTCTGACGCGTACCCAACTGGCGCTCCAGTGATTCCCACCAGTGATGCGCGTTGCCTTCTAGCTGAGTCCTCACGCCTATCATCCATAGGTCAGAAGGTAATTGTGATGCCTCTAACAACTTCTTGGTATTGGCAATCCAGTTCGTGGTCTCCTCTGGACTTTCATTGCCCTTATATGGCTTAGGGCCCATCTGCACAAAGTCCTTGACTGAACCAACCCGAGCTTGTGGTACTGAAACTAGTACCTGGGTTGGTACATGGGCTAGTGCAGCCATTCTCTCAAGTGCTGCCAGAAATTCTAGCCTCTGCTCTGCTGTTTGCTACCTCTGTTCCTGTATTATCATCTGAAAGAATTGGAACAGCTGTGTTTGGCCATCTTGCGGTGCTGGTGGAGCTGGAAAAGTTCCATTAGGTATCGTGGAAGGGGTTGGTAGGATTGGATTGCTAGTCAGTCCATCCGGTCCGGGAAGAAGAGGAGTCGTTGAGGTCACTCCTAGTGATTGGTCGTCGTCCCCTGGAGACGTGTTGTCCCCGGTGGCGGCATGCCCGTTATGCAAATTCATCTCTCGGTAAGAGATGGACGAAGGATTAAGAAGAGTACATGAATCAAGCATGATGCAAGCACTTAAGTAGGACATGTTGGAAGGAAGGTAAGTTATAGTCAAGTGTGGATTAGATCTAAAATTCTAATCCTAGATGCAGGCCCGCTCGGTACAGTGACATAACCGAAATGGCTAACTCGACCTGCATGGGCCACCACAAAAATATGTCACGCCCCAGTCCTAAAATACGTAGGATTAGGATACGTAAGCATGTCAACCGCATGGATATGGCAACTCCAATATATGGAATCATAACCCATACGTACGCTGTAATTTGAATATAAACTCACATGTGGTATATATAATGTCACAAGTCACAGATATGCTAATCTCATCCATACAACAAGTCATAGAAAAGAAATACTAAACTAGAATAAGGAGTCTGAAATATCCAAAATGATAGTCGGGTGGAGACAAATCCACTTCCAATGACTATATCCAAAACTAAAATGAGAGAGGAGTATAAAGTCTCCAATATAAAATAATGTGAAGACAGAAGTGTATAAGCTAAAAAGATCCATCGCTAGATAATCAACGATGCTCAGAAGGTAAGACCTCATCGGCAGAATGGAATACGTCAGGTCCAGGCCCGTACTCCTGGAAATACTCAAGAGCAGATACACCTGGCAGAGGACCAGGTCCTCAGAGGCACGTAACAAGATACAGAAAATACGAGCCAATTTGAATACAGTAAACATGCATATAATTTAAAAATAAATAAGTACGCTGTACAAGACAATCTATATGAATGCAAATGAGGACAACTTTTCGACGTATGGGCAAGGGTAGTCTACTCGATCTAATCTCACAACTCACACACACGTCCATGAACATCATCAGCCGACATACCGCGGGGGTAGCGACCCTCGTGACTCCATCAATCGATATACCGCGGGGGTAGCGACCATCGGACACGACCACCATAGAGCGTGTTAGTGACTACGGTGTTACCAGAGTGGTTAAAAGCCCATACGCCTAATGATTGTCCTCTATGATACTAAGTGTCAAGTGTGTGTCAACATATCTAATATATAGTAATAACTGAAAGAACTACACATGCAATGAATAAACAAAAATAAAATAAATATACAGAAATATACTAAGCATGCAAAATACTGTAAACAACTTGGCAAGGTATCTAGCCTGGCAAGAAAGCTGAAAAATATAGTGTCCCGCTGTCAACACCATGAGTCAGAAGCTACGGCCTCAGAATGAACGTCTCCGGATGCTGAAATAAATATCACCAACGTTCCCAGAATAAGCAAAATAGCTAAAAAGTATATCCCTTTCGTCAAATTTGGACACAGGGGCAAAACGATAATTTCGGCTAAAAGTGGCGTCCACGTGTGACCCACTTTGCACCGAAAAGCGTGCTGAGGGTAACAGTCTCTAAATGGGACAAACTATAGGTCAAACAACTCTAAATATTAATACGAACCCAACGGTATGTCCAAATATGGATTCCGATGGACCGAACACAATTTTGTCCAAAAAGTCAACTGTGGGGCCCACCAATTGGCGATTTGGTCAACCGTCTCAGAATTGCGTGAAAATTGGGTCACAGGACCAGCGCGTTACCACGAGTCCAGTGGCACAAGTTTCGTCACAATCTGACAAGCGTGCACAAAATACGCGCGAGTTCCACAAAAGTTGCGACACGGGGTGTGTCCGCGTATACGGCCTGATTCCTGCGCACACACGCGTCCGAATTAGTTCCCATAAATTTTTACGTGTCCGTTTATACTGCGTGTACCGTTCGGTATACTTGGTACATGGCGAGGCGCTCCTGTTTGGCCGGGCGCGCTCCGTTTCACAACTTTTAGAATTCTGGAAAAAGTGGGTTCGCGGGGTTTTGTGACGAATTTAATTCTGTCCATAGCAGCTAATAATCTAGGATTATTTAACAGAAAATAAACTAGTTCAAGTGTTCTACACATATCAAAAAGAATTACCGAATTCGGATCTCTGTGGTGGGAGATACGAACTCGACAATATGGGTGGTCACCGCAGTTTTCTGCGATCCCAGAATTCGGTCTGCTCGTGCCAACTTGGGCACTATTTTTACCTATGGGTACACGTTGTTCGAGGTCTGCTATTATATAAATATGGGAGAGGGTTAAGGGTTGAGCATACCGGTGAAGACGAAACGGCGTTTGGTTGAGCGAGTCGACGAAAAACAATTCCGGAGCGAAGGTGCCTCGTGTGGGAATCTGCAGTGCGCGAGGTCAGGGTCGTCGGGATGGTTTGGACGGCCTGGCGGGGTTCTCTGGCTGCGGTGGCGGCTCTAGATGAGAAGGGGAGGGTCTGGAGATTTTAGGTTAGGGTTTTATGAAATTATGTATATATATATATATATATATATATATATATATATATATATTAATAGAGATAGGAATAGGAATAGGAAGCCGGTCTGTGTGGAAAAAGAAAGAAAAAGAAAAAGAAGGGGCGTTGTGCTTTTGGACGTGGAAATGGAATTGCTTCTTATGAATGGTTGCTAAGTTTTTGCTTAGCAAACTTTGCTAACGTTGCTTTAAGAAAGGGGTGGGTTATTATTATTATTATTATTATTATTATTATTATTAGTTATTATTATATTATTAATTATTTCTTTATACTTTTTTTTCTTTTCTTCTTCTTAAATATATATATATACATATATATATATATATATATATATATATATATATATATATACTCATAAGAAATTTAGATTAGAATAATGCACATCGTTAGGCTAGCAACTGCTCAAGGGGTCTCCTACATGAAGTAAATTAGGAAAAATTCATAATTGCTCCATAAATTCCCTAAGTGCACATATATATATAAATATATAGAAAAATTCTAAAAATATATATTTGTGCACACCATTAAGATAGCAACTGTCCAAAGGGTCTCCTACATGGAATAAATTCCAAAAAAATTCCCGATGGTCCCATAAATCCTCTAAGTGCCCCAACACCTAAAATAAAAATTAATAAAAATCTATTTCTCCTATTTAGCACAGAATTACCATAATTAAATTATTAATTAATAAAAAAATAATAAATATGGTTTTTAGAAATAGGGGTTTTACATTCTACCCAACTTACAAAAATTTCGTCCTCAAAATTGACACTAACCCATATTCATAATGATAACTATAACTACTACATTGTTATCTAGTAGGACTCCTAAAACTCATGGTCTGTCATTCTAACACTTCCTCATCTATTGTCCATCCACTATTTTATCATCCTCTAACTCGTCTACACTACCCAACTTACAAGATTTCTACTAGTAGTCACATTCTTTGAAGCTATTGTCTAGGTTTGTAAGGCAAATATATTTATTGGGTCGAGAATCTTGGGATACCTGTCTGGAATCTCATAACTATGACTTTTTCCCATAACCGTCAAGTATCATAGTCTAATACTGCCACGCCACCTGGCCAGTATGGCTGCAAGTAATTCGACTACTCTACCAAAATCGTCTGACGGCAACTGTCGCTACCTCGCCGGCGATTTGTCATAGTCATCAGTTCGTAACAAGTGCCTTCAACTCTTTCCTAGGCATAGTCTAAGTTTCTAGGGAAACACTTAAGGTTTTGACTAACTATTATGATCTAGCTCAAATGATCTAACAATTTCTACTAGGCTACATGGTGCTACTTAAGGGTTAAACTAATAAAGAATACAGATATTGCTATAGTGCATATACATATTAAGTACTCATCCTTAGTTATCAAGCATTACTAACATATTTACATTTTACTATCAAAATAGGGGTGAGGTTGATATGAATCAAACAATTCATAATGGCACGAAAGATACGACTATGATAGGAAGAGTTAAGCACGAGATAAGAAACGAATATAAAAGGAGAAAATGAGTCACCCAAGAGGGCGAGATAAGGATAGGGGAAGAATACTACTACTACTACTCACGTTATCCATTAGCATCGCGTGTATGCCACCTGGGTAAAGTATACATACATCCTCATAACTGCTAGACTACCATATATATAATTCTACATCTATTTGTACATCTAAGATCTTGTGTCACAATAGGGTTATGAGTATGCAAAGTCAATTATAACTAAAAGGTCGTACCTGTATCTACGGCTTCCTGTGTCTGCTCTCCCATCCTTGTCATAATGAGTGCTTGGCCTTGTCCTTGGTTGTTCAACCGGGGTCTAGACCCCTCCATTTGTGCAGACTGTAGAAGCAGTGGTGGGTCCCTTTGGTCTTCTATACTTGAGGGTGTATGCGGTGTTCCTGATTTGGTGGTAAGGTTTCCTCGAGACTCGATTCTCAACCGAGTCGAAGTAGCAAGTGTTCCATAAGTAACCGTTCGGAGCGGGGCGTTACAAGCTCTATGCGACCTGCATGATTTTCATGCTTCTACATTATGTAATCATAATTACATTACAACTTAAAACTACAAAATTATTTCCTTTTTAATTATTATTTTTCTTTTCTTTTTTTTTCTTTATTATTATTATTATTATTATTATTATTATTATTATTATTATTGTGGTGGTGGTTTTTTTTACTTTTAAATTATTACATTAAATTTTTTTATATTTTTATGTTTAAAATTAATTATTATTTTTACTTTTTTTAAAGATTTTAATTTAATTTAATTTTTATTATGATTTTTTATTTTTTTATTTTTATTATATTATATGATAAATTAAATATTTGAATGTAATTGATATTAAATTACATGGTTTGATTATATGTTCTGACCACTGTAATTCAATTACATTATAAACTCAATTTTATTAGGATTATAATTAAATTACAATTCACCAAACATATTTCACCAAACGTATCCTGATAGCCTTACTTATTTATACAAATAATTAAGGATAATTGATAAATCAACAACTTTATGGCAAACGAACAAGTTTACTCCCACATTTAATCATAAATAGGATATAAGTTTACTCCTACATTTAATATAAAGTATAAAGCCGTAATCATATATGGAATTTAAATATTTTTTAGGGACAAAAGTACCAACAACCATGAGCATAATATGAATATTTTTTAGGGACAAAAGTGTCATGCTCATGGTGAAATAATAGATCAACTCTGACATAAATGATTAGGGGTGAGCATAACTCTGTTTTGGACCGAGAACGAGATATTCGGTTCGGTTTTGATTTTGGTTTTAAAAATACAAAAAAAAATTATTCGGCTATGATTTTGGCTTTCAATTTTTTGACTTTTGATTTGATCCAAAATTAAAAATCGAATAAAACTTGTACAATTATTAAACACTCAATTTTATGTATATTTTATGATAAAAAAATATGTATATTTTAATAGCAACAAATTTATGTATGTTTTTAAGCTCAAATTTGATAATGTAACTAGTCCAAATTTGGATGTTCGACCCATTAAATAAAAAAATAGTCCAACCGAATAAATTGAATAAATTGATTTGATTTTGGTTATAGCTACTTTCGGTTCCATTTTGATTTTGAATTTTTAGAATTTTGATTTATTCGATTTAGACTATTCTAATTCTAATGAAATAGAATAAATCCAATACTCACATCTTAGAGCATCTCCAACCCTGTTGTGAGTTTGGAAAAATTGGTTGCCACATAGGAATCACAACTTCTTATTTCAAAAATCCTTCTCCAAGGCAAATGTGAAGTTCTCATGGCAATGACATGACAAGACAATGTGAAGTTGGTTGTCTATATCTAGACAATTGACTTCATGTCACGACTCGCACCCGGTGTAGGGATGCAAGTCGAGAACAACGCCCAGCCTACGCCGCAGCATCGGCGGTAGAACGTTGTCTTGGTCAACTATACTATCTAATTATCTCACAATAAAGTATAAACCTCCAATAATATCTCAACTCCAAGATGAGAGTATAATCAACTTAGTTCAACACAATACTCAATCATATTTCTATGGCACGAGAAGATATCACAGAAGTCTAACATAACTATTAAAAATATAACAACAACAAATAGAAATAATATCCAAATCTCAAATATCTGCTGGAAACAAATTCGGTACCAAAATGCTAAAGAGAACTAACTATGCTAACTAGTGGATCCGGTTAAATCTTTCGACAGTCACTCTAGAACTAGTGGGTTCAAGTCTGCACCATCTATAGGCTGAGGCCGGTAGTATGTCGGAAACCAATCTCCCGGATCCTCTGAAAAATATTTTTCAGTCAGGAATGAAACAAATTATAACCCAATAGCAGTTCCAATTAATTAACAAAAACTATAAAACTGAATAATAGAATCTATAATAACTATATGTTTTGAGATACTAACTAAATATGTGATCGGCCTGGAAGATTCAATGATTACACTAAGGAGCTAACTCAACCATACGTGAATTGCATAGTTCGTTAGTAGCCAATGATTACACTACTAGCCGATAGTTTCTTGATCACATATTTAATTGGTATTTCCCCCACCCCGACTGATATGATGGATCGAATCATGACACATCACTAGCTAATGTATTCAATGTTTAATCTACAATATTCAATATTATCCAATACCAACAAGGACAGTATCCGATACGATCTCCATTGTTTGAAATAAGCAAATAAAGAAAGAGGTTTATACGAAATCTTTCTTTTTTGCTTACAAACAAGAAAAAGAGTACAATTAATCCTATACGAGGATGTTAAGTACAATAGAATGATTCTGGGGAAGTATTGCTATAGGAGTCTGTTCTGCGGTCGGTCACTTTGTCCCTTGGACCACACGATGATGAAGAAGTGCTGTAGAAGAAGCTTCAAACTTTCTCTGAACAGAAGGCAAAAGCCAGTCAAAGGAAAGTCGCAGGTAGGATTCAACTCAATTTGAATACAAAAATACTATCAGAGGTAATATGGACATGATAGGTTTTGAAGTTTCAAATAAGTTAAACATATCTATTCAGAGGTCATACGGACATGATAGAATATGATTCCTCCTCCTCCTCCTCCTTTCTGATCTCTTGCCTCTGTGCTGATCTCTCCTCGTCGTCCCTTGACTCTCCGATCCTCTGATTTCTGATTGTGCCCTCCGATCGTCTGATCTCCCTTTTCCTTGTGATCAGGGGTCTCTATTTATAGAGATCAGTCAAATAACTGTCAAGTTGGCGTAGAAGCCAAACTGTGAAGAAAGTTGCATCTTTTACGCGGCGGTTACAATAACTGCTACCCACGTTCCAATTGTCTTCTGAATATACGTATGACACGTATCCCTTTATAAGGTAACGCGTATAACCGCTTCTCGAATATCATGGCATGCAAGCCACGTAGGTAACTGCCCCTGCGTAAAGATAGTTGGCGTAAAAGCCAAGTTTGCGTAAAAGCTTGGTTGGCGTAAAAGCCTAGTTGGCGTAAAAGCCAAATAACTGTCTGGTTGGCGTAAAAGCCTAGTTGGCGTAAAAGCCAAATAGCTGTCTTGTTGGTGTAAAAGCCAAATAACTGTCTTGTTGGCGTAAAAAGGCCAAACTGTGAAGAAGACTGCCTCCTTTACGCTGCGGTTATGACAACTGCTATCCACGTTCAAATAATCTTCTAAATCTGTGTGTGACACGTATCCCTTTATAAGGTAATGCGTATAACTGCTTCTCGAAGATCATGGCATGCAAGCCATGTAGGTAACTGTTCCTGCGTAAAACTTGATGATAATAGATGACCAGCGTAAAATAGCCAGTTATCTTTCACGACTGAGGTCTTGAGCGTATTCTGGGCTAAATAGCCTTATCACGTACCTTTGCAAATATAGTCGAGTTGGCGTATTTCGAGGAGATAGCATACGGCGTACTCCTATAGTTGAAAATAGCCGGGTTGGCGTAAAAGCCTGGTTAGCGTAAAATATAAGGATGATGATGTGAGCGTATTAGTCACAGTCTTAGCTTTCCCAGGTCAATTATCCATCACGACTGAGGTCTTGAGCGTATCCTGGGCTAAATAGCCTTATCATGTACCTTTGCAAATATAGCTGAGTTGGCGTATTTCAAGGAGATAGCATACATCGTACTCCTATAGTTGAAAATAGCATGTGGTTGGTGTAAAATGCAAGGATGGTGATGTGAGCGTATTAGTCACAGTTTTAGCTCTCCCAGTCCTGACAAATAGAACAAAATCTCGTGCATTAAATGCAGAGATATGCCTCGAGCTCTGTACAAGAAACAGCTTTTGATGTGGCATCTGATTTTGTCTTATCTTGAGCGTAAAAACTCATTTCTGGGTCTCTGTGCAAAATCATCATCGCAGCCGTTCTTTACGCGGGAAGGTATAGCAACCTTTTACGCCAAACAACCCCCGAAGCTCTGCTTTACGCGGACAGCTCTGAACTTTACGCGGGCAGCTCTGAAGCCATGTTTTACGCCGAGAGTGACTTCATGTATGTTGGGGGTTTTGACTGTAGAAATACGTGAACAATTTTCCAGCATATTTCATGCTTCTACAAGACCCCCTTCAAAGTTTTCGGACTTGGCTAAGTCTGGAATACTTTGAATAAGTAGCATAAAATCGGCACATATTCACTGTCCGCCTCTTTCTGCTAAGTTCGTCAGGTTGGCGTATGTGGGGACGATAGCTCAGAGATGACATAGACGTGAGCTGATCAAGGGCCATATCAAGAGGTTATGTATGGTCCTGAGGACATCCCACTGGAGGATTTTTGGTATACCTATTACCCTGTTGCACACTTTGGGGTGTGAGTAATAGATTCGAAACAAACCCTATCAGAGGTAATATGAACGTGATAGGAGAAAGTCGAAGAGAAGAAATTTACTCAGAGGTAATATGGACATAGAAAAGTTCTGGAAATATCTTACTCAGAGGTAATGTGGACATGGTAAGATATTATTCTGTAGGGATAGTGGAGGGACGTAGTTCAAAGAAAATGTGAACATGAACTGACTTTTCTCTGCTGGGGAAAAGGAAAGTAGTTCTGAGGTAATGCGGACTTGAACTATTCGCTTCTATTGAGGACATCCCACTGGGGTTTTTTTTTGGGTAGACCTATTACTTCTTACGCACGTTAGTGCAAGTAATAGGTTTGAGACAGGCCCTGCCAGAGGTAATATGGACATGGCAGTTTTTGTGGACTCACATTGCTGGTGTACCCTGGTGAGGATGGGTGATAAGAGGATATGACAACCGATATCAGAGATAATATGAACGTGATGATCGATAGCCAAAACCAGGAATGTTTGCTCAGAGGTCACTTGGACATGGCAAACTCAGTCGGGGAGAAATTTAGGACAATAGTTCAGAGGTAATATGGATGTGAACTAATATCTAGGATACTCACTGGGGAGTGGTTTGCTGAGTGTGGTCTATCCAAAAAATAAGGATAGACCTGAGGACGATAGCTCAGAGGTAATATGGACATGGCTAGCATCTAACAAGATTGGTTTTAGCGGTCACTGCGAGAGTGTGCAAGTAGACCCGAAGAATGCTCCGGTGGGGAAATTTATGGAACGACAACTCAGAGGTAACATGTACATGGCTAGCTCGGTCAGGAAAAATATTAGGACATCAGTTCAGAGGTAATATGGACGTAAACAAATGTCCGAAAGATTCACTGAGGAGTGATTTGTTGAATACGGTCTATCCGAATATGAAGATAGGCCTAAGGATTGCTCTATTGGAGAAATTGGTGGGACGACAGCTCAGAGGTAACATGTACCTAGCTAGCATCTAACGAGATTATTTTTTTGAGTGGCCACTGCGGCAGTGTGCGAGTGGACCTGAGGAATGCTCCGCTAGGAAAATTTATGGGGCTATAACTCAGAGGTAATAGGTACATGGCTAGCGCTACTGGGGAGGATGTGAGGGTAGTAGTTCAGAGGTAATATGGACATGAACTAATGGCCAAGAGAATGTTAGAATGATAGCTCAGAGGTAAATGTGAACATGGCTAGCATCTAATAATATTGGTTTAGGTGGTATATCTACCCCCACACGTAGTTGATTCGGAGGAACAGGTGATCAATACTCAAATAGGGAAGTTTGTTCAGAGGTAAGATGAACATGGAAAACTCTTGGGTTGTGGACTTATTACCCATGGCGTACCTTAAGTACGAGTAATAAGCTGAAATGACTAGCACTATCAGGGGTTATGCGAACGTGATAGTAGAAAGTTGAAAAAAAAAGAGCATAACTTTACTCAGTGGTAATATGGACATGGAAAAGTTCTGTGAACTTAACACCACTAGCGTACTTAAAATTAAGTAAGGGTGCTAAGTTGAGATGACAACCGATATCAGATATAATATGGACATGATAATCGATAGTCGGAGAGAAGGTTTGCTCAGAGGTAATATGAACATGGCAAACTTTTATGGACTTAACACCACTGGCGTACTTAGAATTAAGTACGGGTGCTAAGTTGAGATGACAACCAATATCAGAGGTAATATGGACATGATAATCGATAGCCGAATCTGGAAGGTTTGCTCAGAGGTAATATGAGCATGGCAAACTTTTGTGGACTTAACACCACTGGCATACTTAGAATTAAGTACGGGTGCTAAGTTAAGATGACAAACGATATCAGATGTAATATGGACATGATATCGATAGCCGAATCTGGAAGGTTTGCTCAGAGGTAATATGAACATGGCAAACTTTTGTAGACTTAACACCACTGGCGGACTTAGAATTAAGTACGGGTGTTAAGTTGAGATGACAACCGATATCAGAGGTAATATGGACATGATAATCGATAGACGAATTTGAAAGGTTTGCTCATAGGTAATATGAACATGGCAAACTTTTGTGGACTTAACACCACTGGCGTACTTAGAATTAAGTACGGGTGCTAAGTTGAGATGACAACCGATATCAGAGGTAATATGAACATGATAATCGATAGCCGAATCTGGAAGGTTTGCTCAGAGGTAATATGAACATGGCAAACTTTTGTGGACTTAACACCACTGGCGTACTTAGAATTAAGTACGGGTGTTAAGTTGAGATGACAACCGATATCAGAGGTAATATGGACATGATAATCGATAGCCAAATCTGGAAGGTTTGCTCAGAGGTAATATGAACATGGCAAACTTTTGTGGACTTAACACCACTGGCGTACTTAGAATTAAGTACGGGTGCTAAGTTGAGATGACAACCGATATCAGAGATAATATGAACATGATAATCGATAGCCGAATCCGGAAGGTTTGCTCAGAGGTCACTTGGACATGGCAAACTTTTATGGACTTAACACCACTGGCGTACTTAGAATTAAGTATGGGTGCTAAGTTGAGATGACAACCGATATCAGAGGTAATAGGTATATGATAATCGATAGCCAAATCCGGAAGGTTTGCTCAAAGATCACTTGGACATGGCAAACTTTCATCCGGTATTTCTTGAGGGTAGAAATTGCCAAATTGGAGTGAGATCATATTTGCAAAGTGATAACTTTGGCGTCGATCAACTCCTGGATTTTCTTTTTCAGTACATAGCATGCCTTCGTGGGGTGATGAATGTACCGATGAAAGAGACAATATTTTGGGTCATCGCCTTGTCAGCCGTTTCAGGGCGTCTGATGTTGGGCAGTCGAAGTTTGTTTTCCTTCATCAATATATTGAAGATTTCAATGATGTCATCCTCATTGAAGGAGAAAGTCCCCTTTGGATTTAGGGCTTCCGATACCTGAGTCGTACTGTCCTCAGGGAAGATGGTCATAGTTGCTTCATCTTCGGACTCAAAGGAGATGCTACTCTCAGTTTTATATGATGCTCTGACTATTCGAGGGTGACTACCCCTAGACATGTCATTGTATAGTTCTTGGGAATCACAGTCCTCACGGTATGACGGGTCGGTGTAGATCATTAGAAGATTGATACTCCCAGTTTGCAGAGTTACTGCGGGTCTTGAGGTCCGTAGGACCATGTTTGCCAGATTTTGCATTATGGAACTCATGGTTTGCATCATTACCTCAAGAGCCTCGAGTCGTTGGCAATCGCTGAGCCCTTCCGCCTTGGGTTCTTGAGTCGCACTATCCTCAGAAAAGATGATCATAGTTGCATCATCTTCAGACTCAGTTTCAGATGATGCTTTGACTATTCGAGGATGACCCCCTCTCAGCCTGTCATTGTCTGTTCCTTTGATATGATCAAAGGGTACATCTGCCTCATCATAGACAGAAGATATAATTTTATGCACAGGACATGTTTGAAATTTCTGGATTGGCACTGAGACATTGCCAGAAATTTTATCTACCACGTCACAGACGGGAGGCGAAGGTTTACGCGCAGGGCGTATTTGGGACTTCTGGATTGGCACTGAGGCATTGCCAGAAGTTGTGTCTACCACGTCACAGACGGGAGACAAAGGTTTACGCGCAGTGCATGTTTGGGGCTTCTGGATTTGCACTGAGGCATTGCCAGAAGTTGTGTCTACCACGTCACAGACGGGAGACAAATTTTTACACACGGGGCGCGTTGGCTGTGTTGTCACAACCTTGTTGATCAGAGAGTGAGAGCTTGCAGGAAGGGTAGAGGACGTCTTAGGCATCCATACTTTACGCAGCTTCTTGTTGTCATGGACAGAGGAGGAGGGAGAGTTACCCCCTGCATGAAGCATGTCTTCATAAGCAGATTGGTCGAACTGGACGACCAAAGTCTTCTTCGTTGATCCGATGGATACATCATCGTGTTGAGCAATTGCATTCTCGTTAGAGGAGAAAGTCTTCCCCAGCAGAGTCGCCATTTTTGTTTGAAATAAACAAATAAAGAAAGAGGTTTATACGAAATCTTTCTTTTTTGCTTATAAACAAGAAAAAGAGTACAATTGATCCTATACGAGGATGTTAAGTACAATAGAATAATTCTGGGGAAGTATTGCTATAGGAGTCTGATCTGCGGTCGATCACTTTGTCCCTTGGACCACATGATGATGAAGAAGTGATATAGAATAAGCTTCAAACATTCTCCGAACAGAAGGTAAAATCAGTCAAAGGAAAGTCGCAGGTAGGATTCAACTCAATTTGAATACAAAAGCACTATCAGAGGTAATATGGACATGATAGGTTTTGAAGTTTCAAATGAGTTAAACATATCTATTCAGAGGTCATACGGACATGATAGAATATGATTCCTCCTCCTCCTTTCTGATCTCTTGCCTCTGTGCTGATCTCTCCTCATCGTCCCTTGACTCTCCGATCCTCTGATTTTTGATCGTGCCCTCCGATCGTCTAATCCCCTTTTTCCTTGTGACCAGGGGTCTCTATTTATAGAGATCAGTCAAATAACTGTCCAGTTGGCATAAAAGCCAAACTGTGAAGAAAGTTGCATCTTTTATGCGGCGGTTACAATAACTGCTACCCACGTTCCAATTGACTTCTAAATATGCGTATGACACGAATCCCTTTATAAGGTAACGCGTATAACCGCTTCTCGAAGATCATGGCATGCAAGCCACGTAGGTAACTGCCCATGCGTAAAGATTGTTGGCGTAAAAGCCTGGTTGGCGTAAAAGCCTGGTTGCCGTAAAAGCCAAATAGCTGTCTTGTTGGCGTAAAAGCCAAATAGCTGTCTTGTTGGCGTAAAAAGGCCAAACTATGAAGAAGACTGCCTCCTTTATGCTGCGGTTATGACAACTGCTACCCACGTTCAAATAATCTTCTAAATCTGCGTGTGACACGTATCCCTTTATAAGGTAACGTCTATAACTGCTTCTCGAAGTTCATGGCATGCAAGCCACGTAGGTAACTGCCCCTGCGTAAAACTTGATGATAATAGATGACCAGCGTAAAATAGCCAGTTATCTTTCACGACTGAGGTCTTGAGCGTATTCTGGGCTAAATAGCCTTATCACGTACCTTTGCAAATATAGCCGAGTTGGCGTATTTCGAGGAGATAGCAAACGGCGTACTCCTATAGTTAAAAATAGCCTGGTTGGCGTAAAATCCTGGTTGGCGTAAAATGCAAGGATGGTGATGTGAGCGTATTAGTCATAGTCTTAGCTTTCCCAGTCAATTATCCATCATGACTGAGGTCTTGAGCGTATTCTAGGCTAAATAGCCTTATCACGTACCTTTGCAAATATAGCCGAGTTGACGTATTTCAAGGAGATAGCATACGGCGTACTCCTATAGTTGAAAATAGCCTATGGTTGGCGTAAAATGCAAGGATGGTGATGTGAGCATATTAGTCACAGTTTTAGCTCTCTCAGTCCTGACAAATAGAACAAAATCTCATGCATTAAATGCAGAGATATGCCTCGAGCTCTGTACAAGAAACAGCTTTTGACGTGGCGTAAGATTTTGTCTTATCTTGAGCGTAAAAACTCTTTTCTGGGTCTCTGTGCAAAATCATCATCGCAGCCGTTCTTTACGCAGGAAGGTATAGCAACCTTTTACGCCAAATAACCCCCGAAGCTCTGCTTTACGCGGACAGCTCTGAACTTTACGCGGGCAGCTCTAAAGCCATGTTTTACGCCGTGAGTGACTTCATGTATGTTGGGGGTTTTGACTGTAAAAATAAGCGAACAATTTCCCAGCATATTTTATGCTTCTATATCCATAATCAAGGTAACATCCCATGACTGACGATCCAATAACAATACTAATCCGTGTACCATCGTGTCAAGAATCATAAGTAACATTTCTAAATAGTTGAATTATAGTGGTAATCAAATAATAAAAACTATCAGAGAATGTACTCGCCTGTGGTCCAGAGCAAATGATGAGAAATAATGTCTGAACTGGTGTCACAGACCTATATGTGGAATATTGCATTAATACAAGTTTTTGGCAAAGAGAATAAATTAAACTAGTCAACTTCTAGGTCATAAAATTATTTCTAAGTCAAAAGTCAAACTTGGTCAACTCTAAGTCAACTATGGTCAACTATAGTCAAACTATGGTCAACTACCTATTTCTAGGTTGCATAAGTCTAATACAAAATATTGGGTTCAAATACTAAAGTCTAGGTCACAAAAAGCTATATCTTAGGATACTAGGATACCGTATCTCTGGATACGTAAATACAATAGGTAAAACATACATACACATATTGTCAAACAATATTAATATATATATATACAATCTTAATATTAAATGGATACCTTGGTTTTGAACCAACTTGGTATCACAAAAGTAAACCAATATTGATACCCAAACCCAATACCTTGGGTATCCACAATTATCTTAGCATTTACCTTGGTATCTCAAGGTAATGCCATCTAGTATATATTACCTACATAATCTCTAAACTATAGGCTAATATGTATTTATCTAATACAACTACTAGCTATAACTATTAATATTTACTAATACCTAACTACCTATTACTACTAAAATATTTAATATACTAATACATAGATACTAACTTAGCATGTATGCTACACTAAATATTATACATATAGTATATTAAAATACAAATAGCAATTAGGAACATGTTTACATATATATTAATACCCTATATATACTATATATAACTATTATATATAAATATCTAATATATATAAAAACTGTCGAACTGTCGCTAACGTCGCTGTCCACTATCGCTGAAACTCACCGATACTGCTGATACTCTGTTGTTTTAGCGACGGTTCTGCTGCTCGCTAAACTGCTGTCGCTGTTGCTGTATGCTATTGCTGCTGCTGCTGCTTTCGCGATGCTGCTGCTGTTGCTATTGCTCATGTTGCTGCTGCTGTGTTGTTTGCTACACTGCTGCTGTTACGACGCTTGCTGCTGTCGCCAAAATCTCTTGCCCTCTATTATAATATATATATATAAACCATATAATATATAATATATATAGATAACTCATAATATATATATACACTATAATAATATACATACACATACATATATAGTAATATGTACATAATACCACATAGTAATATACACACACATACATAGTAATATGTATATATAACTATACATATATGTATACGTACATATAATCATACACAATATAAAACATACATTATAAGACACAAGTATATATATATATATATATATATATATATATATATATATATATATATATATATATATATATATATATATATATATATACTATATTATATATACATATACTACCACCTATAAATATATATCTACATGTGAAAAATATCTACATAATAAATATACATATATAGTATATACATAGATACATCGATCTAAGACACAATATATATATATATATATATACATTTCTCCATGAATAAGAACACAAGAAAAAATAGATCTACAATTAAATTGCACATACATGGAACGTATCACCCTGTATCCCACTAAATCTAGGATACGCATGCGACACGAGTCCACCACACATCCAAATGTACCCCGAAGGACACGAACAAGTCATATATATTATTTATGACCAATACGAAGAGTCAAATACAAATTAACGTGTATGTGTCAAAATGTGACATGCTCAAAGTCCCGTGTCGGAGGGAATGTAACACCCCGTTCCGCTCAAGCGGACTGCCGATTCAAACGGCAAAGAAGCAATGTCCCGACCTGCTTTGCTCAGGCGAGAACACTCGTTTGAGGCAAAGGATATCCAGACTTGTCCCTTCAGGAGATCGGCTTAGGCTTTCAGAGGCTCGCTCGGAGTATCGCTTAACCGTGGAAAATTATCGCTAAGGTGGGTGGCTACGGTGAACTTGTCTTTGCTTAGCCAGCACACCTAAAATATGGAACGATATATGCTAGTCGATAGGTGAATCACCCTCTGCATGCTAATAAGAATTTAACGCACCTAGCTAAGGGAATAATCCCAACTTGTACTGATTGTGTTAGAACATGGAAATAAAATATTGCTTGTATTCAGACCTTCGCATGCTACCTTTGCCTTGAGCAACTGGACCCTGCTATGCCTCGATAGAATGGGATGAATATTTCATACTTCGTTGTGTACGACTATGCCTCGATAGATCGTATGCACATCCTCTTCTTAGTGCACTGTTCACTTGGTTACACTGTACGACTCTAGATGGTGTCATTCGGAAAGTCTCCTTACGGTTTCACTACTCGGCTTACCTTCGGGCCCGAGCTAATGTGAATGCTTATGTTGTACAAATGCATGCTTTCCTGCTTATGTATTGCCTCGATTCAGTGCTTGTCTTATAATTGCATGCCAATATCTAGTGAATGCTATCTTGCCTTGTTTTCATCCAAACCACCGGAAGAATATCTAATAGTCATTCCGTGAAAGTATGAACATTAAAAGTATCCGGGACCGTTAGGTCGCCAAAGCAATCCCTGAACCAGGGGAACGCATCATGTCAAGTTGCATCTGAATAATGAATCATGGATTATCATATCAACTTGTGTGAAATTCATAACAAATGACCACTGAGTCAGGAACGACCTGGGATGGCTTGTAGCGTAGATCATGACCTGCGCCTACAACCATTATCGTTTACTCAGAATATGAAAGAACAACAAGAACTCATTCATCTAGTCGTGGACGCTTGTGCACAAGTTTGATCTCCTCGATTCGGGGCACCGAGACCAATCCGGCCTAGGGGGAAGATCCGGTAGTCGCACTAGCTTGTTCCTAGCACAGATAAGTTCGATCGGATTGTCGGGGCATCAGGACCACCGTCTTATTGCGACTATGTCCATAAATGGCTACGCCAGCGACTCCTGTGCATACATGATCATACTCGCTTAGCGAAAATCCGTATGCGAGTTATTGCATTGCATCTATGAATCTGAATCCAAGTATCCTGATATATGATCAATGAATCTGTGAATCATTCATGAATCTGAGTAACAAGCATACCTGTATTCTATAGTTTAAAGGAAGAACTCGTGCATCTGATTCAGAACCCGCTCGTAGCACATTTGTGTTGTATATGCTATGTATATTATGGCCCATGAATGTTCATAAATGCTTGTACTTGAATTAACTTGGTTTATACTTGGACAGGGAAGGAGAATTGGTAAGTTAGTAAGTCACGCCGTGTTTCCTCCTATATTGTACGGCGCACTGCCACACGAGATAGGCTATTCATATATGCCATAAAATTGATCCTAAGGTACAACTAGAAAGACAACATAATAGTTGGTGCACTGAACCTATATTACGTGTTTGGATTTATCGAACGGGCGAGTAGCCTCCCCACCAGTGCATTCAATGTACTGATAACCTACCAGATCGTTTGCAGGGTACGGGAGAACCTCGTTCGGTGCGGATGCCTCCTTCGTGCGTGCTAAGGCGTGGAGTTCACTCTGGAGCCTTGGAGCGTTGCGTCCGAAACTGAAGCACATATACAAGACATAATATTAGAACATCGCCTGAACATAGCCTGAACATCGTCTGTACTATCATTCCATAATGTAGCCACTTAGCACGCTTTTATTGTTTCAGAGAGAGACTTGAGCGACTTGTAATCTCGGCTATACGTCGCATGTAACATTTGTATAATATCAATAAAGATTTACTTTACTTCTACTTGTGTTATTCAATGCTTTCGCTATTGTCGGCTCAGTGAACTTGTTACCAATCGCCTATGCGTTTATAATTCTGCTGCACTCGGACAATATGTGCGATCCTGTGGCTTAGACCCCTTACCGCCAGCTAATGAACCACGGCCTTGCACGGGCGCGGCTCATGCTCGTGGGGCATCACGCCCGGATGGGCCAAAGTGATCGTCCCGCGGGAGCGCTGGCGCGGTGATTCGTACCCAGCGGGGACGGCCGATTTGCCTGCGGAAGATCGGGGCGTGACAGAGAAAACCCCCAAATCAACACATATCACCAAATTGATAGGATACGACCTACACGTACCCAATTGTAGAAACGACACTAGTCCCAAACACACAAGCACATGTCAAATTGATCTATAAGACCAATTGACACACACAACAAATGTCAATCTCAAAATTTTCCTAAAATTGACGCAAAAAGTACCATAACTTTCTCAATAGGCATCCTATAACACAAAACCAAATCCTATGGGTAGCCTATGCATATAGGTTGATTTTTTATGGTTAAATCTCATATTTATAACCTAAATTAAGGAAAAAAATTTAAATTATACCTATTGGGAGATTGATTCCCAATGAAACCTCCAAATATGATAAAATTGGCCTCCAACTTGTAGATCCTTGCTCCTCTTTGTAGATCATTGCTTTCTCCTTTTAGATCTTTGCTCTACTAGTCTCCAATGGTGATTTGGGAAGGAAATGAGTAAAAATTTGGTAGAGAGTTGATGGAATTTGTTGAGGGAAATTCTATATCTAGATTTTGAATGAAAAATGAAGACAGAGAAAGTTTTCATCCCCTTTATATAGGCCTCACTTGCCCCCTCCCTCAAGCTACTATGTAAAGTCTAAAATACCCCTTGAGACCTCTCATGAAGAAATTAATTAACGAGGGAAGGTTCTAGTCTAATGGGTTTAACTTAATTAATCATCCTCCTAATAAATGGGCTTCTAATTATTGGGCTCAAATCTAACTAAAATTAAATGTTGGGTCCATGGATCTATTGTAACTAGTTAGGTCCACTAACACAAGTACAAAATAAATATAACATGTTAAAAATAAATATATAATATAATAAATAAATATTTAATATGCACAATTTTTAATTAATTATGAAATGACCAAAATACCCTTTTTCTAGAAAATGTGGTAGTGACAAGTCTACCCCCCTTAGAATAATTTTGTCCTTAAAATTTAAGGGTGAACGTACTCCTTCTAGGTCAAACCCTCCAGCAATCATAGTCTAGTAAGGTCTTATCTAAAATCACACAAAGAACAGTACTATGCAAAGAACAACATGCATGGTTATGGTCTTCGTCTGTCTTATTACTGTTGTCTCTATCAGGGTATTCTATAGCTACACTAACTATATAACACAAGCATCCAAAGGTACTAAAGAACCAGTCAATCAATGTCACGCCCCAGTCCCAAATACGTAGGACTAAGAATACGTGACATGCCAGCTACGCATTCGACCAGACTCTGGTCCGAGTTGAATACGTATAAGCTGTACTATAAGGGTTACTATTTATAAATATCTATGATTCAATCCACAATGAACGGAATATACAAGAATGAGCTACATGTGCTAAAGTCGGCCGCCAGTAACCCATAAGCTCGAATAGACTCGAGGAAGGGATATGAGTCTATAAAACTAGGCTATATCAGCAGATGAATAAACAATATGAATAATAACCAATACTTCGGAAGAAATGATATAAGTACCTGGCACCAATTCCTACATGACAAAGCAACTCACATCAGCAACTCCAGTCAGGCTCCACAATGGTCTAGGCTGCAAAACTGGCAAGGGACCAGGTCCTCAGAGGGACGTAACAAGGTACAAGAAACAGCATGCCAAAATAATGCAGTATATGGAATGTATCAATAGGGCAAACTATGTAACCATCTAAGTGATATGCAAAATGAGAGCAATATTAGACTCAGGCTGAGACCGCTACAAGCTCTGTGTCGGGGAGCCGGTAGCAGTAATATTAGATAGTTTTACTATATAGTTACTATGTAGTTACTATATAATTTACTATATAGTTTACTATGTAGTGGGCCTCGCACGGTAATGGCTAAGGCACTGCAATAAATATATATATTCAGCCTGTAGTCTGTGTCTCTCCCCACCCAATGTAATCACACGTCTCATGTCCATGACACGCAAGATCATATCTAATGCATTAAGTCATAATGATAGCTAAGCACATATAATATCTATGTCATGAATCATGTACCCTATACAGAATCACCATAAATATCTCAGAAAGATTCTGTCTCATGAATAGTGTCCGGTGTCCTGGGTTATAACGTACTTGATAATGCAAGCACGAGAATGTAAAAGGTCTCGATATCCATCTCTAAGTGACGTTACACAACTCCGCGTACGGTGTTGGCACCCGACTATTAATCGAACGCTAAGTAATGTCACACAGTCCTAGGTTAAGCATGTACAAGATATAAATAAATCAAGGAAATATGTAACAAGAACTGCAATGTTGGCAAGGTACACTTGTCTGGGGTTCTGGCTCCAACTGTAGATCTAGTCTCAGTAGGATTTGCAGGTACTCCTTCGTTTGGTAAAATAAATATCACCATCAGATTCAAAAAATATCAAATAGCTAGAAACGCCTGTCCTTGAGTCCAATTTGGACACAGGGACAAAAATGACAGTTTATGGTCAAAGCGGGGTCCACATGTGGGCCACTTCGTACCGAAAAACGTGTCAGGAATAATGGTCTCCAAATTCGTCAAACTTAGTGTCAAAAAGTCCAGAATGATGATACAAACCCAACGAAACTTCCAGAATTGGATTCCGATGAGCCGATCACAAAATCGCCCGTCAAGTGGAGCTGCGGGCCCACGATATGCGATTTTGTCAATGTTCTCAGAATCGAACCAAACTTGGGTCACAGGACCATCGTATTGCTACGAGTCCAATGGCGCAAGTTTCATTTTAATCCGACATGTGTACACAAAGTTACAACGAGTTCCAGAACAGGCCAATACGGGATGTTGTCGGCGGATACGCGTTGATTTCGGTGTGCACGCATATCCAAATCAACTTCTGCGAAATCCCGCACGTCCGTATCAACGGCGCGCACCTTACGGTGAAGTCCGTAACCAAGTCGTCCCGTTTGGCAGGACGCACTCAGTTCCGGGAGAAAATGGGGTATTAATTTTCCTGTTTTTGGATCGCAATTCGCGATCACCACAGGACGCGACACACCGAGCGGGTTGCACGGGCATCGAGAGGGTTACACAGTCTTTGTGTCACAACAGACGGCACGAGAAACGGGACAACGAGGAGAGAAAAAAGGGTACCTGAACAGGGCTACACAGAAATTGAATTTCTCGTGTCCGCGAGGCGACACGATACACCGCGACACTACACAGTCTAGGGTTAGGGTTCCGTCGACTTGCCGGAGCTTGCCGGAGCTGGAGGAGGGGCTGGAGGGCCGGGCTTCGCCGGAGGGAAGCGCTGGTGTCGGAGGAGAGAAGAGCAGCGGCAAGGGCACGGCGCAGGGGAGGATGAGCTCGTAGAGGCTGGAGGCGGAGGTCGGGGGTGGCTGAGACGGTGGTCGAGGGCGGCGGAGGCTCGGGCAGGGAGACGGCTGAGGTCGGGGCTCTGCGGGGAGAGCAGAGGCTGGGTCGAGGTGACCGGGCGTCGGCTGAGGGTTTATTTCTAGGGTTTAATTTGGTTTATTTAAAACTTAGTTTTTAGGTCTTTAAAAATGTTTTCGGGGTCCAATAAATTCTCGGAAAATTACCCTATGTCTAATTTTTTATTTTACACCCAAAAATATTATTTTCATAATATTTTAATATTATTTAACATCATTTAAAAATCATTTAATTTTAAAATACCTTTGTTTTAATTAATTAAAAATCCCAAAAAAGTCCAGAAAAATTGTGAAAATCCATTTAAAACATTCCTGAAAAATTAGGGGGTTTACAATCAAAATAGATGGAAGGAACATAAAGAAAGAACAGAAGTCGCTAACCCATCACCTGTAGTATCGGTCTCCTCGACCGTCATTACAAATGCTCCGCCCTGCCGAGGTAGCTCCCTCTGTAGGTGATAAGTAATCTGCGGTGCTACAGGTGGCCTAACTCCACCTCTCTGACCTTGATCTGCACCCTGGCCTAGACGTTGAAGTGTCCAGAGACAATCCTTCACCATATGCTCCGTTGATCCACAATGTAAGCATGCTCCAAGTCTCTTCTGGCATATCTCCTAAGTGTGCCTAGTTTTCTTACAATAGGTGCATTGAGGAGCCTGTTGCACCTGTCTCTAAGGCTGTTTTGGTATCTGCTATACTGGAGCTTGTACTGGAGCAACAATTGGTTCTTACATCTGATATTGCTGCTGATGAGCTCCGAACTGTACTGGAAACTGTTGTTGCTGGAACCGCAGCCTCTTTGCCGGTCCTACACTGCTACTGGTACCCCCAAACATATCACGGTCCCTCTTCGGCTTCAAGTTCCACTCTCGCTCGACCTTGTGTGACTCTGAAAGTATCTCAGAATACGTCTCATAGAAAGACGGAATAAGAATCTTCACTTCCCAATTCAGACCCTCGCGGAAATGGATAGCCCGAACTTCTGACTCTCTCACCAAGTACTCCGCAAATCGGCTCAGCCTCCCGAATTCTGCAACATACACCTCTACAGACATGCTCCCTTGCGTAAGGCTCTCAAACTGCCTTCCTAATTCCAATCTATCCGTCCGAGCAAAGAACTTCTTCAGAAAGAGATCCTTGAACACCTCCCAAGATTGCCCCGCATCAGTAAGAATTGGCTCATTCCTGAACCAAGTGCGGGCAACGTCGAATAGTTGAAGTCCTACCGCCTCAACCTTCAGATCCTCCGCAAGACGGGACACCTTCATGAGACGTTCGATATCTTCAAGTCAATCGTCAGCATAGACTATACCCTCTATCCCCTTGAAAACTCTAGACTCAAGTTTCTTGAAATTTTGAATGTTGTCTGGCTCGAGCTGAACATCATGTGGCTGTGGAGGAGCCTCTCTCTGAACTGTTGCAATAGCTACTTGATGGGCATTTTCCATACTCTGCCGCATCATATCTGACTGCCTCTGTTGGGCCTCTATATGTGTCCTCTATAACTCCATCATCTCTCTAAACAGTGCAACCATCGGTGCGGCATCTTCTGAAAATGGAGGTGGTGGAAGTCCCTCCGAAGCAACTGGAGTAGTCCTCGGAACAGGTGGAAGAGAACCCCCGAAGGCAGCCGAGACTCCTACGTGAACTGATGTCGTAGGAGGTACAAACCCTACTGCCTGAGTAGAAGATTGAGAGGTGGCAGACCTCGCAGAAACTGCTCCCGATCGATAAGATCTAGTCTTCGGCGACATCCTGGAGACAGATCGAAATAAAAGAGATCAATTCAATACAAGATAAGATATTTTCAAGGAAGGACAACAATATTCAAAGTATTCCGAAGGAATAAAAAGTAGCGATTCAATTAAGATTGGAATTCCTAATTGTGATTGAGTATCCCTTCTCATCCTAGTATCCTATATCATATATCCTATCGCAGGCTCGCAGTAGTATAACTAAGTTGTTGCACTATCATGACATCGCATAACTTACGAAGCCAGACCTGCATGGGCCACCACTAAAAATGTGTCACGACTCGCACCCGGTGTAGAGATGCAAGTCGAGAATAATGTCCAGCCTACGCCGCAGCATCGGCGGTAGAACGCTGTCTTGGTCAACTATACTATCTAATTATCTCACAATAAAGCATAAACCTCCAATAATATCTCAACTCCAAGATGAGAGTATAATCAACTTAGTTCAACACAATACTCAATCACATTTCTATGGCACGAGAAGATATCACAGAAGTTCTAACATAACTAAGCAGTTAAAAATATAACAACAACAAATAAAAATAATATCCAAATCTCAAATATCTGTCGAAAATAAATCTGGTACCAAAATGCTAAAGAGAACTGACTATGCTAACTAGTGGATCCGGCTAAATCTCCCGGCAGTCACTCCAGAACTAGTGGGTCCAAGTCTGCGCCATCTATAGGCTGAGGTCCGTAGTATGTCGGACACCAATCTCCCGGATCCTCTGAAAAATATTTTCCAGTCAGGAATTGAGCGAAGTACAACCCAATAGCAGTTCCAATTAATTGACAAAAACTATAAAGCAGTAAAATAGAAGATGCTATCTACGATGAGAATATAACTAGTAATCAAGAACAATGAGAGAATAGGCAATACTAGCAACAGAATATAATCAATGCGTACAAGAATAAAGGAATGAACTATAATGTCAGAGTAGAATAAGATAATCAATAAACTGAATAATAGAATCTATAATAACTATGTGTTTTGAGATACTAACTAAATATGTGATCGGTCTGGGAGATTCAATAATTACACTAAGGAGCTAACTCAACCATACGTGAATTGCATGGTTAGTTAGTAGCCAATGATTACACTACTAGCCGATAGTTTCTTGATCACATATTTAATTGGTATTTCCTCCGCCCGACTGATATGATGGATCGAATCATGACACCTCACTAGCCAATGTATCCAATGTTTAATCTACAATATTCAATGTTATCCAATACCAACAAGGACAGTATCCGATACCATCTCCATAATCAAGGTAATATTTCATGATTGACGATCCAATAACAATACCAATCCATCTACCATCGTGTCAAGAATCATAAGTAACATTTCTAAATAGTTGAATTATAGTGGTAATCAAATAATAGAAACTATCAGAGAATGTACTCGCCTGTGGTCCAGAGCAAATGATGAGAAATTATGTCTGAACTGGTGTCACAGCCCTATATATGGAATATTACATTAATACAAGTTTTTGGGAAAGAGAATAAATTAAACTAGTCAACTTCTAGGTCATAAAATCATTTCTAAGTCAAAAGTCAAACTTGGTCAACTCTAAGTCAACTATGGTCAACTACCTATTTCTAGGTTGCATAAGTCTAATACAAAATATTGGGTTCAAATACTAAAGTCTAGGTCACAAAAAACTATATCTTAGGATACTAGGATACCGTATCTCTGGATACGTAAATACAATAGGTAAAACATACATACACATATTGTCAAACAATATCAATATATATATAAAATCTTAATATTAAATGGATAACTTGGTTTTGAACTAACTTGGTATCACAAAACTAAACCAATATTGATGCCCAAACCCAATACCTTGGGTATCCCGAATTACCTTGGCATTTACCTTGGTATCTCAAGGTAATGCCATCTAGTATATATTACCTACCCAATCTCTAAACTATAGGCTAATATGTATTTATCTAATACAACTACTAGCTATAACTATTCATATTTACTAATACCAAACTACCTATTACTAATAACATATTTTATATATTATACATAGATACTAACTTAACATATGATACACATCTACTAACTTATCCCATAATATAATATATGCTACACTAAATATTATACATATAGTATATTAAAATACAAATAGCAATTAGGAACATGTTTACATATATATTAATATCCTATATATACTATATATATGACTATTATATATAAATATCTAATATATATTAAAACTGTCAAACTGTCGCTAAAGTCGCTGCCCACTGTAGCTGAAACTCACCGATACTGCTGATACTCTGCTGTTTTAGCGACGGTTCTACTGCTGTCGCTAAACTGTTGTCGCTGCTGCTGCTGCTGTATGTTATTGCTGCTGCTGCTGCTTTCGCGACGCTGCTATTGTTGCTATTGTTGTTGTTGCTGCTGTTGTTGTGTTGTTTGCTACACTGCTGCTGTTGCGACGCTTGCTGTTGTCGCCAAAAGCTCCTGCCCTCTATTACAATATATATAATAATATATATATAAACCACATAATATATATAATATATATATAACTCATAATATATGTATACACTATAATAATATACATACACATACATATATAGTAATATGTACATAATACCACATAGTAACATACACACACATACATAGTAATATGTATATATAACTATACATATATGTATATGTACATATAATCATACACAATATAAAACATACATTATAACATACAAGTGTATATATATATATATATATATATATATATATATATATATATATATAGTATATTATATTATATTATATTATATATACATATACTACCACCTATAAATATATATCTACATTTAGAAAAATAGCTACATAATAAATATACACATATAGTATATACATAGATACATAGATCTAAGACATAATATTACATAAATATATATACATAATATTATATATATATATATACACACATATATAATTATATTTCTCCATGAATAAGAACACAAGAGAAAATAGATCTACAATTTAATTGCACACACATGGAACGTATCACCCCGTATCCCACTAGATCTAGGATACGCATGAGACACGAGTCCACCACACATCCAAACGTACCCCGAAGGACACGAACAAGTCATATATATTATTTATAAACAATACGAAGAGTCAAATACAAATCTACGTGTCCGTGTCAAAATATGACATGCTCAAAGTCCCGTGTCGGAGAAAAAACCACCATATCAATACGTATCACCAAATTGATGGGATACGACCTACACGTACCCAATTATGGATACGACACTAGCCCCAAACACACAAGCACATGCCAAATTGATCTATAGGACCAATTGATACACACAACAAATGTCAATCTCGGAATTCCCCCAAAATTGACACAAAAAGCACCATAAATTTCTCAATATGCCTCCTATGAACACAAAATCAAATTCTATGGGTAGCCTATGCATATGGGTTAATTTTTCATGGTTAAATCTCAGATTTAAAACCTAAATTAAGGGGAAAAATTGAATTGTACCTTTTGGAAGATGGATTCCCAATGAAACCTTCAAATATGATGAAATTGGCCTCCAACTTGTAGATCCTTACTCCTCTTTGTAGATCCTTGCTTTCTCCTTCTAAAACCTTGCTCTACTAGTCTCCAATGGTGATTTGGAAAGGAAATGGGTAGAGATTTGATGGAATTTGGTTAAGGAAAATTCTAGATCTAGATTTGGAATAAAAAATAAAGAGAGAGAAAGTTTTCATCTCCTTTATATAGGCCTCACTTGCCCCTATAAACCCCTTGATTTTTCAGAAAATTTTAATTTGGAATTTTTTCATAATTTTTTGGATTTTTTTGGAATTTTTCT
Organism: Iris macrosiphon; assembly: GCA_036927795.1. Lineage (NCBI taxonomy): Eukaryota > Viridiplantae > Streptophyta > Magnoliopsida > Asparagales > Iridaceae > Iris > Iris macrosiphon. Next base: position 149,669,352 of record JAYESA010000005.1, on the reverse strand, counting down.
CTATTTAAAACTAAGGTATTTTGAATTTAAATGATTTTTAAATAATGTTAAATAATATTAAAATATTATGAAAATAATATTTTCTAATGTAAAATTAAAAACTAGACATAGGGTAATTGTCCGGGAATTTATTGGACCCCGGAAGCATTTTTAAAGCCCTAAAAACTATTTTATAATTAAACCTAATTAAACCCTGAACCCGGTTCACTTAAACCAAACCAAACCAAACTGCTGAACCAAATCCAACCCAACTCAACCTTAGCGGTTCGGATTCGGGTCTAACCCGCTAGACCCGACCCGCATTTATTTTTATTGAATCGGGCCGGATCCGCCTAACCCGACTCGACTCTGCCCGACCCGACCCGCTAGACCTAAATCCCTAACCGCCCCGAGCCCGACAGTTCGCCTCCCCTCCGCCGGCCGACCTGCCGACTGTTCGCCTCCCTGACCGCTCCGGCTACCCGTAACGGCCGCCGACGGCTGCCCCGCTCCCCCAACCGCTCCGGCTCCTTTAACGGCCGCCGACCTCCTATAAAACCCCATGCCTCCACCTCCTCCACCCTAGCCAGCCCTCTCCCCCTGCCTCCCTGTCTTCCCCGACGAGACCCGGCCATCCCCTCCCCGCTGCTCCTCCTCCAGATCCGCCGCCCTCTGCCTCCGCCTCCGTTTGACCCAGTGCCTCAACCGGCCGCTTCCCTCCGCCCAGCACAGCCTCCGCCCGAGCCGCCTCCCTCCGGTGAACCCAGCCGACTCCGGCAAGCCCTAACCCTAGACCAGACACGACTCAGCCAGGACACGGCCAGGACACAGCAGTGTCAAGTCGACACGAGGATACGAGAATTCTCGGTTCACGGAGCCCTATTCAGGTAACCCGTTTTCTCTCCTCGTAGTCCCATTTTCGGTTCCGTCAGTTGTGATGCGTAGGCTGTGTGACCCCCTCGATGCCCGTGTAACCCGCTCGGTGCATCGCATCCTGTGGCGATCGCGAACCGCGATCCAAAAACAGGAAAACCAATGCCCTGTTTCACCCCGGAACTGAGTACGCCCCGCCAAACGGGACGACTTGGTCACGTGCGGTCTTCACTGATACGTGCGCGTCGTTGATACGGACGTGCGGAATTACGCAGAAGTTGATTTAGATGTGCGTGCACACCGGGATCAACGCGTATCCGCCGACAATATCCCGTATCCGTCCTTTCTGAGTCTCGCTGTAACTTAGTGTACATACGTCGGATCGAAACAAAACTTGCGCCATCGGACTCGTAGCAATATGCTGGTCCTGTGACCCAAGTTTGGTTCGATTATGAGAACGTTGACAAAATCGTGTATCGTTGGCCCCACAGGCTCCACTTGACGGGCGATTTTGTGATCGGCTCATCGGAATCCAATTCTGGAAGTTCTGTTGGGTTCGTATCATCGTTCCTGACTTGTTGACACTAAGTTTGATAGATTTGGAGAATATTTGTTCTGACACATTTTTCGGTGCAAAGCGGTCCACATGTGGACCCCGCCTTGACCTGAAAATGTCCAAATTGGACTCAAGGACAGGCATTTCTAGCTAATTGATATTTTCTGGATCTGATGATAATATCTATTTCAGCAACCGGAGAACTGCCTGCAAATCCTGCTGCTGCCAGAGCTACAATTGGAGCCGGAACCCCAGGCAAGTGTACCTTGCCAAAGCTTGCAGTTTTTGTTATATATTTCCTTGTCTTATTTATCTGTTATACATGCTTAACCTAGGACCGTATGACTTACTTAGCGTCCGATTAATAGTCGGGTGCCAACACCGTACGCGGGGTTGTGTAAGGTCATTTAGAGATGGATATCGTGATCCTTTACATTCTCGTACTTGCCATATCAAGTACGTTATACCCAGGACACCTGACACGAATCATGAGACAGAATCTTCCTGAAATATTCAAGGTGATTCTGTATAGGATACAGGTTTATGACATATACATCTTTACATGCTTAGATTTTATCCTGACTTATTGCATTAATTTTGATCTTGCGTAACATTTACATCGTGAACTGTGACGTGAGATTACATTGGGTGGGAAGAGTATTACCATATCAAAGGCTGATTATATTATAATTATTGTCATCTGGAGGTGTCTTAGTCTCTGATACAGAGCTTTGGCGCAAGTTCTGGCCCTTCGAGAGAATACTGTTATGGGTTTAACCGACATTGATCCTATAGTAGTTTCAGCCTGAGTATGACTAAAACTCTCACTTGCATATCATTTAGCTGGTTTATTTATTTACCCTATTGTTTTATTTATTGCTGCACTGCATTATTTTGGCTTGAGTTATCTTGTACCTTGCTATGTCCCCTGAGGACCTGGATCTGGATTATGTCCCCAGGATTAGCAGAGGATATCTATCCTGAGGTGTACGAAATATGAGCACTTCTCGAAACAGTACCAGACCCTGAGGACGAGGTGATCGCTGAGGATTTTTCCTGAACAACTGCTTCTCTATGCTCAGTTTTTATTGGCAAATTAACTCTTTTATTCCTGTTTAAATGAACATTTGTAACAGACTTAATATCGGGTTATTTCCTGATTTAATTACTTGTGACTGGATGATGTTTTATTTCTTTTTGTTGATATTATTATGTTTATTCTGTGGATGAGATTAGTAAACTCTGATCATTGTAATACAGCTTAAGTATGCCTCGATGGATCCATTAAATTAGGTTTGTCCGTCGGTGCGTGCTGCTGGCCATTGCCACGTGTCCAGTTCCTCGATATTTTGAGACTGGGGCGTGACATGGTTTTTGTGGTAGCCCATGCAGGTCAACGACTAAATTGTTTGGTTTTAACTTTGGGACCGAACAGGCCTGCAATAAGAATAGGATAAGTTTTTAGGATCTCATCCACTTTCTTGAATCGTTCTTGATATCTATATCGTATTCAAATTAATTTTTGACTTGCATCTTGCCTTGATTCCTGTGCGCCTCTTATAGTTTATTTTTGATGCAGAGCAATGGATCTGAGAACCGACGACGAGAATCCTTTAGGTACACCGCACGATGCAGTGGTCACCTATGATGAAGGAGTGACACCCGAAGACCGAGGACAATCTTCTCAAAGCGATCAACCAGCCCAGCAAAATTCAAGGTTCCGGCATGATGACATCCCACCTCCGCCGCAGTTCGTTCCACCAATGCCTGTATTCCCATAATGGCAGCTATTGACGGGCAATAGATATTCCAAATGATCTACGCAATGATGCAAGCCCAGCAACAAGTCCAACATGAGGCTCAGCATCGCGAGGCTGATTACTTGAGGAATAGCATAGTAACTGCACTGGAGCAGGCCAACCTACCAGCTCGACGGCCAATGACGGGCTCTATCACCGATTTTCGCCAGCTGAAACCCCGTACCTTTTCTGGCAAGGAGGGACCAATAGAAGTTCATGAATGGCTCACCAACATTCGGCATCAATTAGAAGCAGCTGAGCTTCCACGGGAATGTTAGATGACTGCCGTCAGAATGCAATTGACGGACAATGCTCATCACTGGTGGCTATCTGAGGAGACACGGCTCGGACCAGACCGAGTCACTTGGTAAGAGTTCTCCAGACTCTTTCAGGAGATGTACATTCCGGCTATCGCTCGATCAGAACTTCGGGACAAGTTCAATCGCCTCACTCAGGATACTATGACGGTGGAAGAGTACAACGCCGAGTTCATTCGTCTAAGTCGCTTCGCCCCAACATTGATCCCAACAGAAGAAGAGAAGGCCGAGAAGTTTTTCGACGGACTCAACTTTGAGTTACATAAACTAATTGGATCCGTTGCACCAACTTCGTACTCGGACGTCCTTGTTGCAGCCCGACGCATGGAGCACGTCACCAGGAGAGAGACCAGTTTGAAGCGGCCTTCCCCATCAGCAACAGCCAGAGCACCACAAGAAGAAGCTGCAAAGAGACCTCACCTACACCAACAGTAGAAAGCATCTACACCACAAGTAATAGTCCTTTCTACTTGTCACTACTGTGGCAAAGCAGGCCATATCGCCAAGGAATGCCGACGCAGATTAGGATTGTGTTTAGCATGCGGATCCCGTCAGCATTCGGTAAGGGATTGCCCTGAACGTGGAGAAGGAGCACCAATGGCAAACCAACAAGCTCTATCAGCACCAGGAGGATATCAACCAAGGCCACCCTTGGCACTTCAAGCAGCACCCTACCAGCAAGCCCAACAACAGCAGAGGGCACCACCTCAAGGACGCAGATAAGCTTTCGCGATAACTTTGGAGGACGCTCAGACTCTTGGAGTAGCTAATGCGCATAAGTTTTTCATAGTTATCCGTTTCTAGCATTGCTTTAATTCGTGCCTGCTGGTTCGTGACCTTAGACTTAACCTGATAGTTTTAAACTTGATAATAATAGATAACCTAGTGATAACCTAGAATGTTTTATAATTGTTAGTCTAATATATTTTTATAAAGGATAAACCTGGTTTTCTAAAATAAAAAAAAACTGTAATTTTCTAGATTTCCTTCATTCGGGAAATTCCATTGCTTAGGAAAATGATTTTTCCCTATGTGTTTTACACCCTCAATCTTGACTTTTCTTAATCGTGAGGTGCTTCGAATAAATTTTGCAACCGAGTCATCTCTGTTGACCGGTTATTCTTTGATTGCGAGAACGCAATCCTCTTAAGGGGGTAGATTGTAAACCCCCTGATTTTTCAGAAAATTTTAATTTGGAATTTTTTTACAATTTTTGGGATTTTTCTGGAATTTTTCTCTATTTAAAACTAAGGTATTTTGAATTTAAATGATTTTTAAATGATATTAAATAATATTAAAATATTATAAAAATAATATTTTCTAGTGTAAAATGAAAAACTAGACATAGGGTAATTTTTCGGAAATTTATTGGACCCCGGAAGCATTTTTAAAGCCCTAAAAACTATTTTATAATTAAACCTAATTAAACCCTGAACCCGGTTCACTTAAACCAAACCAAACCAAACTGCTGAACCCAACCCAACTCCACCTTAGCGGTTCGGATTCGGGTCTAACCCGCGACCCGAACCCCGCTAGACCCGACCCGCATTCATTTTTATTGAATCGGGCCGGATCCGCCTGACCCGACCCAACTCCGCCCGACCCGACCCGCTAGACCTAAATCCCTAACCGCCCCCAAGCCCGACCGTTCACCTCCCCTCCGCCGGCCGACCTACCGACTGTTCGCCTCCCTGACCGCTCCGGCTACCCGTAACGGCCGCCGACGGCTGCCCCGCTCCCCCAGCCGCTCCAGCTCCCGTAACGACCGTCGACCTCCTATAAAACCCCCTGCCTCCACCTCCTCCGCCCTAGCCAGCCCTCAGCCCTATCCCTCTGCCTCCCCGTCGTCCCCAACGAGACCCGGCTATCCCCTCCCCGCGGCTCCTCTTCCAGATCCGCCGCCCTCCGCTTTCGTCTGCCTCGACCAGCCCCTCCGCCTCCGCCTCCGTCTGCCCCAGCGCCTCAGCCGGCCGCTTCCCTCCGCCCAGCACAGCCTCCGCCCGAGCCGCCTCCCTCCGGCAAGCCCAGCCGACTCCGGCAAGCCCTAACCCTAGACCAGACACGACTCAGCCCGGACACGGCCAGGACACAGCAGTGTCAAGTCGACACGAGGATACGAGAATTCTCGGTTCACGGAGCCCTGTTCAGGTAACCCGTTTTCTCTCGTCGTAGGCCCGTTTTCGATTCTGTCAGTTGTGACGCGTAGGCTGTGTGACCCCCTCGGTGCCCGTGCAATACGCTCGGTGCATCGCGTCATGTGGCGATCGCGAACTGCGATCCAAAAACAGGAAAACTAATGCCCTGTTTTACCCCAGAACTGAGTACACCCCGCCAAACGGGACGACTTAGTCACGTGCGGTCTTCACCGATACGTGCGCGCCGTTGATACGGACATGCGGGATTACGCAGAAGTTGATTTGGATGTGCGTGCACACCGGAATCAACGTGTATCTCCGACAACGTCCCGTATCCGTCCTTTCTGAGTCTCGCTGTAACTTAGTGTACACACGTCGGATCGAAACGAAACTTGTGCCATCGGACTCGTAGCAATACGCTGGTCCTGTGACCCCCTTTTGGTTCGATTCTGAGAACGTTGACAAAATCGTGTATCGTGGGCCCCACAGGCTCAACTTGACGGACGATTTTGTGATCGGCTCATCTGAATCCAATTCTGGAAGTTCCGTTGGGTTCGTATCATCGTTCCTGACTTGTTGACACTAAGTTTGACCGATTTGGAGACCATTTATTCTGACACATTTTTCGGTGCAAAGTGGCCCACATGTGGACCCCGCCTTGACCTGAAAATGTTATTTTTGCCCTTGTGTCCAAATTGGACTCAAGGACAGGCGTTTCTAGCTAATTTATATTTTTTGGATCTGATGGTGATGTCTATTTCAGCAATCGGAGAACTGCCTGCAAATTCTGCTGCTGCCAGAGCTACAATTGGAGCCGGAACCCCAAGCAAGTGTACCTTGCCAAAGCTTGAGTTTTTGTTATATATTTCCTTGTCTTATTTATCTGTTATACATGCTTAACCTAGGACCGTGTGACTTACTTAGCGTCTGATTAATAGTTGGGTGCCAACACCGTACGCGGGGTTGTGTAAGGTCATTTAGAGATGGATATCGTGATCATTTACATTCTCGTACTTGCCATATCAAGTACGTTATACCCAGGACACCTGACATGAATCAAGAGACAGAATCTTCCTAAAATATTCAAGGTGATTCTGTATAGGATACAGGTTTATGACATATACATCTTTACATGCTTAGATTTTATCCTGACTTGTTGCATTAGTTTTGATCTTGCGTAACATTTACATCGTGAACTGTGACGTGAGATTACATTGGGTGGGGAGAGTATTACCATATCAAAGGCTGAGTATATTATAATTATTGTCATCTGGAGGTGTCTTAGTCTCTGATACAGAGCTTTGGCGCAAGTTCTGGCCCTTCGAGAGAATACTGCTATGGGTTTAACCGACACTGATCCTATAGTAGTTTCAGCCTGAGTATGACTAAAACTCTCACTTGCATATCACTTAGCTGGTTTATTTATTTACCCTATTATTTTATTTATTGCTGCACTGCATTATTTTGGCTTGAGTTATCTTGTACCTTGCTATGTCCCCTGAGGACCTGGATCTGGATTATGTCCCCAGGATTAGCAGAGGATATCTATCCTGAGGTGTACGGAATAGGAGCACTTCTCGGAACAGTACCAGACCTTAAGGACGAGGTGATCGCTGAGGATTTTTCCTGAACAACTGCTTCTCTATGCTCAGTTTTTATTGACAAATAAACTCTTTTATTCCTGTTTAAATGAACATTTGTAACAGACTTAATATCGGGTTGTTCCCCGATTTAATTACTTGTGACTGGATGATGTTTTATTTCTTTTTGTTGATATTGCTGTGTTTATTCTGTGGATGAGATTAGTAAACCCTGATCATTGTAATACAGCTTAAGTATGCCCCGATGGATCCATTAAATTGGGTTTGTCCATCGGTGCGTGCTGCTGGCCATTGCCACGTGTCCAGTTCCTCGATATTTTGGGACTGGGGCGTGACAGCCCCCTCCCTCAAGCTACTATGTAAAGTCTAAAATACCCCTTGGGGTCTCTCATGAAGAAATTAATTAAGGAGGAAAGTTTATAGTCTAATAGTTTTAACTTAATTAATCATCCTCCTAATAAATGGGCTTCTAATTATTGGCTCAAATCTAACTAAAATTAAATATTGGGTCCATGGATCTATTGTAACTAGTTAGGTACACTAACACAAGTCCAAAATAAATCTAACATGCTAAAAATAAATAAATAATACAATAAATAAATATTTAACATACACAATATTTAATTAATTATGAAATAATAAAAATACCCTTTCCTAGAAAATATGGTAGTGACACTCCACAATGACTTTATTCCACATCATCAATTATTAATAAAAATATTTATAAAAAGAAGAAAAATAAGAAGAAGAAGAAGTGAAAAAGTTGTCTTGGAAGTTGAAAAAAATAGTTTTTATTGTCTTCTCAATACATTTGCATTGGAGAACACTTTTTTATCTCATTGTCTTATGTGAATATACTCTTGCCACATACCGTCCTTGGTTTTATTAAATATTTATAAGAACTTTTTGATATTTGCCCCTGTTAGATGAAGGATATTTATTTATCCTCTTGTTATTTCAAAAGTCGAGAACACCCTCCTCAAAATATTACTTTTGTCTTTAACACGACACATTCAAAACTGTTATTCCTGAGACTAAATCAAAGATGTTAGAACCTAAAGTTAAAATCGAGATCAAGAGTTCACACAAGAGTTCCCTTCCTGATATCTCTCGATCGAACAAGAAGATGATATAAAGGAGCTGATAACAACCAGAAACAAGATAAAAAGGAATCAGAGAAAACTATCTTCTCGTTCTTCCTTGCAATTACAGTTGCAAACGGACAGAACAAAGTTATAACTCACAGAAGAGAGGAGGAGGAGGAGGAAGAAGAAGAAGAAGAAGAAGAAGAAGAAGAAGAGACTTTGCTTGCTGAGGTGATAAAGATCACCGTTGCTCAAAGTAAGATTCGTCCCACACGATCTGCTTCCAGGAACCAGCAAGTTCACGTAGAACTTCTGGAATGCTCGCTGTCACCTCTGGCTGGACTCACACGAACTTCCTGAACTCCAATGGTGGTGGCAGCATCAACTCTCTTCGTCTTCTCTTTTTTGAAGTATTTTCTCAAAGAGACATGAAGAGAGTATTAATAGAGAGAGAGTAAAACCCTAGCCGCCCAACAGTTACGGAAAGATAGGAACAGATTAATTATGAATCCCTAAAAGATAGGCACGTATTAATTTTAAATCCCTCAAAAAAGGATCTAAATAACATACCGTATCTTTCCATAACCGTTCAAATATATCCGCAGCAGCAGCAGCGCATGCGACAACGCAATCCGCATCGCATGCGACAACGCAAGCCGCAGCGCATGCGACAAGTGCGCCAATAAAGTGCCACTATATACCCTTGAGCCCGAGCCCGAGTCCGAGTCTGAGTCGCTAAGCCCCTTTAGGGCTTAGCTCCTATGGAATAAATTCCAAGAGAATGACAAAAAGCATAAATACTTTTATTGAGGAGTTAATCCTTCTTTATCCTAATAAAATACTCCCACATGGCACGCATGTGCCTCACCATACCCTATGTGCATACCTCAACACAAGCAAAGCATTATATTGAGATACCCACTTGGTGATGTAGCCAATGTGGGACTATCTTTCATAGTCCAAAGGCAAAAATACCCATAATCCCCCACATATCTCAATATATGGGTTGAGCTTTCCTCACAGTGACTGCCCATCATGCATTAGGATAGATGTCACTTCGACTTGAATCTTCCTACATGGGTCAAAATAATAGTAGGATACAAGAATGGACTAAGCCTTGAATTTTGCACCATAGTTATAATTCTTCTCACTCACACAATGATATCAACTGTGCTTCCATTTGTATATTGATGGCCCTGTGTACGCCTGGTTTCGATGTATGTATTTTAGTTGTCTACAAGTTTTCCCTCAAGAGACGACATGTATCTCTTTTCATACACAATATATGAGTTCTTAGAGAGTCCTTGGCATGAAGCATTGTTCTTCCTTGCGGTGCTACGCCGCTATGACATGGACTTTTGTCGAGGTTCACTCCCTCATGTGGTATCATCCACTGTAGCACGAGGTTCACTCCCTCTTTGTAGTGCCAAACTATCCAGCACGAAGCCTTGAGCTTCCTTGCGGTGTTACGCCGCTGTGACATGACTTTTCATCTAGGATTTACATATTTTACCTCTGTGGTGTCACACCACTGTAACATAAGGTTCACTCCCTCTTTGTAGTGATGCCAACCACTCTTTATTCTACAGCATTAGGCTACCTGCCTATGTGCGGTGCTACATCGTTGTGACATAACTTAATGCCGAGGATTTATATCTTTTACCTTTGTGGTTTCACATCACTGTAGCATGGGATACAAGTCCCTTGTAGTGTTGAAACTACGTGCTTCCTGTAAAACACACCGGACATTCACTCTGTCTGAGAACTCATTAAGGCCTCAAAGCCATCCTTCCTCAGAAAATTGTTCTTCATAAAGAACAAGAAGTAGACAACAGTAGTTTTGGATCCGTAATCCCTCAATATCTCAAATAACTACCCACTGTTCCTGATATTCTCCCAGTCAATAGTCCTTCTTGGAACCAAAATATAGATGCCTAGTAGATTTTTCTTTGAACTAATAGCATAAAACTTTATGGTAGAATTACATAGACACAATATCAGAATGTCTTCAAGCCCATTTTGGTTATTGAGTCCTCGACCAACTGGCGCTTGAGACCCTTGGTGAATGGGTCTGCCAGGTTCCCCTGAATCCGAACATCAATTACGGCAATGACTCCAGTCTTTATCAGATCATTCACTACCCTGTGCCTCAACCGCATAGTCCTCTTCTTACCATTGAAGAAGTTATTTGATGCCACCGATGCAGTCGCTTGGTTGTCATAGTATATCGGTACCGCTAAAATCTGCACACCAACCAAAAAAAGATCATACATGAGCTTCCGAAGGCACACTGCTTCTTCCACTATAACAGCCAGTGCATAAAAATCAGATTCCATCAAGGAATGAGAGAGCATAGTCCATTTTTTTGACTTCTACGATATAGCGGCTCCATCCATGGAAAAGACGTATCCTCATGTGGATATTTCGCTCTCTACTTCTGAATACCAGCTTGCATCACTGAAGCCTTCCACTACTGTCGGATACATGCTGTAGTATAGTGCATACTTCTGAGTCTGCCTGAGATATCTTATCACTCTCTTCACATCCTCTAGTGCTCCACACCTGGGTTGCTCGTAAATCGACTCAGCATCCCTACGCTAAAAGCTATGTCAGGCTTTGTGGCAGTTTTTGCATACATCAAACTCCCAATAACGCTTGAATACTCCAACTGCCTGAGCTTTCCCTAAAATTTAGCTTCAGCTTCTTGTCATACCTGTATGGAGTATCGATCCCTAGAAGATCTTGATATCTATAGCATGTGAGCATCTTCTTGATATAATGAGACTGTGACAGGGCCACTCCAGTGTCTGTCTGGATGATCTTTATCCCCAAGATAACATCAGCTTTCCCTAAATCCTTCATACTTAACTTAGATAAGAGAAACTTTTTTGTCTCAGTGACACGTGCTAGATCCATACCCAGGATTAGCATGTCGTCCACGTATAGACAAACTATGACTGCTCTTCTGTCAGCGAACTTAGTGTAAATGCACTTGTCCATTTCCCTGACCCTGTAGCCATTTAATCTTATGACTTTATCAAACTTCTTGTACCATATCTTGGGAGCTTGCTTCAGACCGTATAATGATTTCACCAACTTGCAGACTTTGTGTTCAAGCCCTTTAATGACAAATCCTTCTGGTTGTTGCATGTAGATATCTTCGGTCAATTCTCCATTCAGGAATGTTGTCTTAACATCCATCTGATGAATGACTAGCTTGTGTATTACACTTAGAGCAATCAACATCCTGATGGTCGTCATCCGTGCTACTTGAGCATATGTGTCAAAGTAGTCGATCCCCTGCTTCTTAGAAAAACCTTAGCAACTTGTCTTGCCTTGAACTTGTCAACAGTTCCATCGGCCTTCATCTTCTTCTTGAAGATCCACTTGCATCCGATCAATTTTGCTCCTTCAGGTAGATCGACCAACACCCAAGTGTTGTTGGAGGTTATTGAATCATACTCATCATTGATAGCCTCCTTCCAGAAGATAGCATATCTGGTCTTTATCGTCTCATTATAGGTAAGCGGATCTGCTTCCACATGATAGGTGATAAAATCTTCTCCAAAGTCCTTTTGTCTTCTTACCCATTTAGATCTCGATTCTGCGAGTTCTGGTTCGAACATAGTCTCTGGAATGACAACTTCTTCATGTACTATATCTTTTTTGGAAGCTTCAGCCTCCTGTGCACCCACACTATTCTCCGAAATATCCACGATAATAATATTTTTGTGCCTTGCAAATTTATCTTCAAAGAATTCTGTGTCACGAGATTCAATGGTATAATTTGATTATATATCAAGAAACCTCTGATTATCACTCTTCTCAGCATAACCCAAGGAGATGGTCTTCGTTGTCCTCGTACCCAGTTTTTGAATCTTCAAGTCCGGGAGCTTCACATATGCCAGACACCCCCACACTCGAATGATATTCAAGTTGGGTTTGACTTTGAACTAAAATTCATGAGGAGTGACATCGGATGTTGCATATGGCACTCTGTTCAAGATGAACGTAGCCATCAACGCAGCTTCTCCCCAGAAACAGTTTAGAAGACCCGCGGTTAACAGCATTGAGTATATCATTTCTGTTAACGTCATGTTCTTTCTCTCAGCTACTCCATTTGATTGAAAAAAATACAGAGCAGTCGTCTCATTGACAATTTTATTTTCTTTGTAGAACGATGCGAATTCAATAAACCTATACTCTGCGCCTCGATCACTTATAAATCTCTTGAGTTGTTGCCCTATCTGATGTTAAGCTTCAGCCCTGAACTCCTTGAACTTCTCAAATGCTTTGTCCTTTGACTTGAGCAGATAGACGAACGCATTCTTCGAGTAGTTGTCTATGAATGTAATAAAATACTTTATCTTGGCCTTTGTGGAGAATTGTTTGAAGTCACAGATATCTGAGTACACCAACTCCAGAAGATCTATGCTTCGGTTAACTCATTTAAACGACTTTCTGGTGATCTTTGTCTGCGCACAAATCTCACACTTCTCCACCTCCTTACCCCCACATTTGGAGATAAGCCCTAGGCTAGACATCTTGTTTATCCTTTTACAATGAACATGTCCTAGTCAATTGTGCCATAACTCAAGAGAATAACCAGAAGAAGCGACTGCATTTATTATTATAGCAGGAGTTATAAGTTGAAGTTTGAACATTCCTTCGGTACAGAAAGCTTTTTTGAAGTATTTTCCTTTGAAAGACATCACCATCTGTCCAGCATTAATGTCCATCCTTAAGCCTGCGTTGCAGAGGAGACTTCTTGAGACCAAATTCTTGGCTATCATTGGTACATCCTTTACATCCTGAAGTGTCAGCAACTTCCCCGAAGTCAGGTTCAGTACCACCATTCTGGTCCCCAAAACTTCAGCTTGTGCTTGGTTCACCACCATAACCTTCTCATATGTAGGCTTGTAGGTGGTGAACAACTCCTTCTTTGAGCAAATATGGCATGATGCGCCAGTGTCCACCCACCAGTCAGAGCCAACACAAGTCAAGACAACCTGCGCAATCATAGCAACCTTATTAGGCTCACCTTGCTCCGTCTATTTGGGCTTGGATCTGTATTTACTCCGGTAGTGGCCCTTCTTGCCATAATTTAAGCAAGTCACTTCGGACTTGGGCTTTGGCTTCGGTTTGAACGAACCCGACTTCACCTTCAGATGGTTGAAGTCCTTTTTTTTCTTGTTGTGAGAAGCCTTTTGCTTTCCCTTGGAATCACCAGCATACACCAAGTTGGCTTTTGCCATCTGTTTGGACAGGGAATCCAACTTCAGTTGTCCCTTGACCTCATCTTCAATGTGAATCCAGTGAAGAAGATCTTTGAGATGGATCTCCATCTTCTTACGGTACATGTCAGTCTTGAACCTGATCCATCCTGGAGGAAGCTTGGTGACGATAGCCCCCACCATGAACTTATCTTCCTGATTCATGCCCTCTTCCTCTAGCTTCTGCTGCATCTTCAGAAGTTCCTTGACTTACGACAGCATTATCTTCTCGTCTTCAAATTGCAAAGTGAAAAACTTTTCAACGAGATAGATTTTTGACATCTTTTTATCAGTTTTGTAATGCTTCTCAAAAGCTTCCCAAACGTCTTTGTCATTATCTTCCTTACTGTAAGACTCTGTTATCGAGTCCTCCATTGCATTGAGGATCAATAGCCTGCAGAGGTCGTCGTCTTCTTTCTACTTGTTGTCTGCGTCCTGCGCCACACCAACTTCAAGTTCTCCTCCATCTTCAGGGATGGTAGGTCTGGATCAACCAACACATAAGCAACTTTGACAAGACGAAGATTCAGAAAGATCTTCCTCTTCCAAATATTGTAGTGTTCGCCATCAAACTTCTCAAGCTTGTGAAAGCTAGTATCGAGAATGTTTGATCTGTTCTCCATCTTACTCGGATCTTTTTTTGAGATTGTTATTCCCGAGACTAAATCAAAGATGGTAGAACCCGAAATTGAAATCGAGATCAGGAGTTCACACAAGAGTTCCCTTCCTGATATCTCTCGATCCATCAAGAAGATGATATAAAGGAGCTGATAACAACTAGAAACAAGATTAAAAAGAATTAGAGAAAACTATCTTCTCGTTCTTTCTTGCAATCGCAGTTGCAAACGGACAGAATAGAGTTATAACTCACAGAAAAGAGGATAAGGAAGAAGAAGAAGAAGAAGAAGAAGAGACTTTGCTTGCTAGGGTGATAAAGATCACCGTTGCTCAAAGCGAGATTCGTCCCCACACGATCTGCTCCCAGGAACCAGCAAGTTCACGTAGAACTTCTGGAATGCTTGCTGTCACCTCTGTCTGGACTCACACGAACTCCCTGGACTCCAATGGTGGCGGCAGCAGCAACTCTCTTCGTCTCCTCTTTTTTGAAGTATTTTCTCAAAGAGACACGAAAAGAGTATTTATAGAGAGAGGATGAAAACCCTAGCCGCCCAACTGTTACGAAAAGATAGGAACAGATTAATTACGAATCCCTAAAAGATAGACACGTATTAATTTCAAATTCCTCAAAAAATATATCTGAATAACAGACTATATCTTTCCATAATCGTTCAAATATATCCACAGCAGCAGCAGCAGCAGCGCATGCGGCAACGCAAGCCGTAGTGCATGAGACGGCGCAAACAGTAATGCATGTGGCAGCGCAAGCCGCAGAGCATGCGACAACACATGCGATAATCTATGCGGCATCACATACGATAGTGCATGCAATAACACATACGGCCTGCCCATACGGCCGGCCCATGCGACCATGCATGCAACCCGCCCATGCAACCGTGCATGCGGCCGCGCATGCAGCTCATGCATGAGAGAGCGCATCAAATGCGCACAATCGCCTACGTCGATGATGACGTACTAAGTGCAAAGTGCACCAATAAAATGCCACTTTGCGTTCAAATATATCTGCAGTAGCAGCAGCGTATGCAGTAATGCAAGTCGCATCGCATGTGACAGCACAAGCCGCAGCGCATGTGACAGAGCATGCGGCCTGCCCATGCGATCTGCCCATGCAACCGCGCATGCAGCGCGTATCAAATACGCACAAGCGCCAGTGCCGATGCTGACATGCTAAGTGCAAAGTGCGCCAACAAAGCAACAATTTGTGTTCAAATATATCCACAGCAGCAGCAGCGCATGCGGCAACGCAGGCCGCAGCGCATGAGACAACGTAAGCCATAGTGCATACGACAGCGCAAAGTGCGCCAATAAAGTGTCACTTTGCGCCCTTGAGCCCGAGCCTGAGCCTGAGTTCGAGTACGAGTCCGAGTCACCCAAAATAGGTATTTTGTGTATATTTTATATTAGAAATTTATTTAGATTTTTGAAATTATTTAGGATTTATTTGGATATATATAGTTTTAATATTAGATAGATGCTAATTTAGTGTTAATAGATATTAATAAGATTATATATAAATTATTTGTATTGTCTTTAATTCTATTTAAGATTATAAATTATTGAGATGAACTCAAACACTATTTTAAATTAATTCAAATTCTGAGTCTACTAGGAAAGCAACTTCATGCATATCCTATCCTTATTTAAACTCATCCTAATCATATCCAAATTAGCCAATCCTAGTCGTATTCAATTAAGTAGTGTCCACCATTATAAATACCTATTAGATTTATGGAATAAACTCTTTTTTCATATTTTTCTTCTCCAAACTCTTCTCTTTTTCGTCCAAAAACAGTCGAAATTCATCATAAATTCAGCTTCATTTTCTAGTAGTTATGACGACTTAAAAAGACGATATCTCCAAGCTCCGGCCTCCAAACACGCTCCAGTTTTTTTGTTAGAACCATATCAAGGATAGTTTTATGAATATATAAATTATTTTAATAATTTATGAACCTATTTTTCCAAAAAATTTAAAAGTGTCAGCTGTCCAAAATTAGACACATTTTTGTGTTTTCGAGATTTTGGGAGATCCCAAACTCGGAATTATGAGCCGTTTGATGTTTCAAAAATTTGACATGATGAACTTCCATAAAATTATTTTTTCAGAATTTAACATGCAAGTTTAATCTACTATAAAATTCGTGCAATATAGACGTAAATAGGAAACTACCGAAAACTGTCATATGTGCGCCCTTATGGACATAACTCTTTACCGACCTGTGATTTTATGAAACCGTCCATTCCAGTGTTCATGTAGCATTGAAAACTATAGGATTCCACCCACAAATCTAGGATTTGAGTTGTTTGACTTTTTGGTCAACGGATTGCCTCGATTTACGTGCCACGGACCACAAATCTGTAAAGTTGACTTTCTTTGGACCAAAATTAGGGTTTAACAATAAAAATCAAATTATAATAAGATTAAAATATTATTTTAGGTTATTTTATTCATAATTAAAATAGATTAAAATGGAGGAACCTAATCACCCACTTTTGTAACCTAACTTGTTTAATTTATGTGACGGGTAGGTCGGACGACGCCTTGAGTTGCGACTTCATCCCTTTTCAGACCAGGCAAGATACCTTGCCTAATTGATTATAGTACTTTGCATGCTTATCATATTTTTATATACTCATTATATATGTGTTTCTTTCAGTCATAATTATATACTATATATATGTTGACACACACTTGACACATAGTATCATGGGAGGGAAGGACAATCAGTAGACGCATGGGCTACCCACTCTGGTAAACTGTAGTAACTAGCACGCACTACGGAAGTTGTGTCATGATGGTCGCTACCCTCGCGGTATGTCGGCTGATGGTGTCACGATGGTCGCTACCCTCGCGGTATGACGGCTGATGATGTTCATGGACATGTGTGTGAGTTGTGAGATAGATAGAGTATCCTACACCTACCCATACGTTGAAAGGTTGTCCTCATTATGCATTCATATAGATTGTCTAGTACAGCATACTTATATATTTTCTGTCTATTATGTATGTTTACTGTATTCAATTGACATGCTTCTATGTATCTTGTTACGTCCCTCTGAGGACCTGGTCCCATTCCAGGTGTAGACGATCATGACTATTACAGGAGCACGGATCAGGATTGCTACTTATCTCTCTTTCAAGGAGGCCTTCCCTTCGAGTCTCATTGTTCATTAGATGTACTTATGTGGTTTCTCTTATATTCTAGTTGGTAGTAGATTTGTCTCCACCCAACTACTTGTTCTTATCAAACATCTTATACTTGATTCAGTTACATAGTTTATTGGTTATTTGATTCTGTGGATGAGATCTAGTTATGCTCTGTGACTTGTGACAATATATATACCACATGTGACTTAATATTCATATTATAGCGTACGTGTGTATTATGATATCCATATATTGGAGTTGCCATATACATACAGCTGGCATGCTTACGTATTTCCGGTTCTATGTATTTTAGGACTGGGGCATAACATATTTTTACAAAAATATGTCACGTCCCAGTCCCAAAATACGTAGGACTAGGAATATGTAAGCATGCCAGCCGTATGTATATGGCAACTCCAATATATGGAAACCATAACACATACGTATGCTGTATTAGAATAATAATTCACAAGTAGTATAGATTTATGTCATAAGTCACAGGGCATAACTAGATCTCATCCACTGAATCAAATAACCAATCAACTATATAACTGAATCAAGTATAAAATGCTTGATAAGAATAAGTAGTTGGATGGAGACAAATCCACTACCAAACTAGAATATAAGAGAAACTACATAAGTACATCTAATGAACAATGAGACTCGAAGAGAATACCTCCTCGAAAGAGAGATAAGTAGCAAGTCCTGATCCGTGCTCCTGCGAATAGTCGAGATCGTCTACACCTGGAAAGGGACCAGGTCCTCAGAGGGACGTAACAAGATACATAAAAGCATGTCAATTGAATACAGTAAACATGCATATGTAGTAGACAATCTATATGAAATTCACAATGAGGATAACCTTTCAAGGTATGGGTAGGTGTAGGATACTATATCTATCTCACAACTCACACACACGTCCATGAACATCATCAGCCGTCATACCGCGAGAGTAGCGACCATCGTGACACCATCAGCTGACATACCGCGAGGGTAGCGACCATCGCGACACAACTCCCGTAGTGCGTGCTAGTTACTACAGTTTACCAGATTGGGTAGCTCATACGCCTGCTGATTGTCCTCCCCTCCCATCATACTATGTGTCAAGTGTGTGTCAACATATATAGTATATAATTATGACTGAAAGAAAACATATATATAATAAATATATAAAAATATGATAAGCATGCAAAGTACCATAAGCAATTTGGCAAGGTATCTTTCCTGCTCTGAAAAAGAATGAAGTCTCAACTCAAGGCATCATCCAATCTACCCGTCACATAAATTAAACAAGTTAGGTTACAAAAGTGGGTGAATAGGTTCCTCCATTTTAATCTATTTTAATTTTCAATAAAATAACCTAAAATAGTATTTTAATCTTATTATAATCTGATTTTATTGTTAAACCCTAATTTTGGTCCAAAGAAAGTCAACTATACAGATTTGTGATTCGTGGCATGCAAATCGAGGCAATCCATTGACCAAAAAGTCAACCAACTCAAATTCTGGATTTGTTGTGTAAAATTCTATAAATTTTTGTACTACATGAATGTCGGAATCGACGGTTTCATAAAATCACAAGTCGGTAAAGAGTTATGTCCACAAGGGCACATAGATGACAATTTTTTGTGGTTTCCTATTTACGTCTACGTTGCACAAATTTTACAGTAAATTAAAATTAAATGTTAAATTCTAAAAACATTATTTTATGTAATTTCATCATATCAACTTTTCGAAACTTCAAACAGTTCGTAATTCCGAGTTCGGGATCTTCCGAAATCTCGAAAATACGGAAACACGTCTGATTTCGGACAGCTGGCACTTTTAGAATTTTCTGAAAAAATAGCTTCATAAATTATTAAAATAATTTTTATATTCAGAAAATTAATCTTGATATAGTTCTAACAAAAAAAACTAGAATGCGTTTGAAATTTGGAGCTGGGAGATATCGTCTTTTTAAGTCGTCATAACTACTAGAAAATGAGGCTGAATTTATGATGAATTTTGACTATTTTTGGACGAAAAAGAGAGGAATTTAGGGAAGAAAAATATGAAGGATTAGGTATTTATAATGGTGGAGACTACTTAATTGAATACGACTATTATTGGCTAATTTGGATATGATTATGATGAGTTTAAATAAGGATATGATATGCATGGAGTTGCTTTCCTAGTAGGCTCAGGATTTGAATTAATTTAAAATAGAGTTTGAGTTTATCTCAATAATTTATAATCTTAAATAGAATTAAAGATAATACAAATAATTTATATATAATCTTATTAATATCTATTAACACTAAATTAGCATCTATCTAATATTAAGACTATATATATCCAAATAAATTCTAAATAATTTTAAAAATCTAAATAAATTTCTTAAAATTGTAAATAAATTACAGAAAATATAATTAAATATTTTTACCTTAAATAAATATTTGGTAGAAACAATATGCAAGTATGGTCTAATAGTAAATCATGGAAGTCCTAGAAATTTACGTTCCTATGTTTTAATTACCTAAAAATTCTAGAAAAATCTCCAAAAATCTAAAATAGCCTAAAAATGATTCTAAATAAATATTTAAATAAGTAAATATACAAAGAATTTATTTTCTAATTAACTAATAGAATATTCTAAAGTAATTTAATATTTAAAATAATCTATAATAAATATAATAATATAAAATATACACAAAATACCTATTTTGGGTGAGGGGGTTTACAATCTACCCACCTTACAAAAATTTTGTCCTCGAAATTAAAAATAAGAAATAATTTTTTAAATATTTCACATTCGTATCTAAGGCAAGTCAACCGCAATCTTCTTAAAAATTTAAATGATAAAATCTATTCAAATCCGTCACAATCTCTTCAAAATTAAAATAACCATTGTTTAAATCAAAATTTAACCTATCATAATCTCTTCTAGATGTTTAAATAATCAACATCCAAATTTAATTCAAATTTATATGACATCTTGAAGATTTAAATAACCCACATCAAATTTTATATCACTATTTCTAACTATCATAATCTCCTATAAATTTTAAATAATTATAATCAAATCTTATTCCTATATTTTAACTTAAAAATTTTATACTCTTCAAATTTTAAATTCAATTTCTATTATCAACATTTCAAATAGGTGATCCAATAATCAAAATTTAACTTTTAGTTAAAATTATCAAATTATAAAATTTTGAATTCAATCCATCAATGTTCATGTTTAGAGTTCTATTTTTTTCCTCAAGATTTAAATCGTTAATTCAATCTCCAATATTCAAAATTTAAATCTTGTGCTCAAATTATAAATATTTGGTCTGTAATATCAAAATTTTAAAATTTATTCTATAAGGCATTATTATCTTTAAAGTTAAACCATCATAATCTAAATCATTTTTCTAAAAAAATTTAAAATTAAAATGGCTTAAATATCTCAATCTAATCTTACTTGATTACAATCTAAAAAAATTTACCTCAAGTTGATAATGTAACTTCTGCCCAACTTAGAATTTATCGATCTATTGCATAGGCTATACATTTAAGAAAAACTTTCTCAAATTATTTAATCGTGTTATTCAATCCATAAAATATCTCACATGTTTTATGCCCTTAATTACAAAAGATAGTCACCAAGTAATGTGATTGGCCTATGGGGTATATATAGTACTATCCGTGTATCAAACTTATACCAAGCACGATATTTCGTCTTTTCGAATTAGGAGAAGACGAAAAACGATAATAAAGAATTCAAGGAGGAGGAGATAGAATACAAGTACGAGGTTCAATGCGATTTAAAGAATTCAAAAAGAGAGTTGTCAGGGCAGTTGTGGATTGAAATCTTATTTTGGTAAATTTCTATTCACATGCTCATATCAGTACAGTTATGTAACTGATAATATATGCTCGGACATGTCTAAAGGCAAGTATATTCATCTAACATACTGAGTCAACTATATCTCAATCCACGTAAAGTAGTCATGCGAAGAGCGAGCCAAGTGCATTAAGGTTGATCAGACCGTAATACACTGATTCTGATTTAGACAATGTATTAGTAGGCGTCCCCAATAACACATATATCTTGAACAAGCTCGATAAAAGAATAAGCTTGCAAAACTAGGCTATAAAATAACAGCATAAGCGGAGGTAGTCCAAAAAATATAAGTACGCTGGATTATGATGAAGGAAGGTACAAAATAATTTAAGTTCACCAAGAAGACCGGTGTTGTGCCTCTACAGTTGCCATACTAACTTATTGTCTAAGTCTATAGTCGACCAAATGGGGGTATGGGCCTATAAGTTCTACAGTCTAGATAAACACTATCTTCTTATGCAAGCCTATAGTTGGTGTCATTCAATTACACTTTATTAATGGATTAAAGGACTATGTGATACTAGGTTATGAGGCATACTACCCAACTTACAAGAATTTAACTAATAGTGTTATTGAATAATAGAGTGTATATACCTAGTACAAGTCATCTACCTGACCCCTATCAATCACGAAAGAAAAGATAAGATTAACGTTGTGAAAGGATCAAGCAAGATGCAAGACAAGAAATCAAATAAGAATGCGAAATAAAATCAAAGGATGTGATTAAATAAGTGGATGAGATCCTATATTCTAATCCTATGCGCATGCTTGCTCGGTACAGTAACGTAACCGAGATAATATGCTCTCGACCTGCATGGACTACCACAAAAATATGTCACGTCCCAATCCCAAAATACGTAGGACTAGGAATACGTAAGTATGCCAGCCATATGTATATGGCAACTCCAATATATGAAAACCATAACACATACGTACGCTGTATTATGAATAACAATTTATAAGTAATATAGATTTATGTCATAAGTCATAGGGCATAACTAGATCTTATCCACAGAATCAAATAACCAATCAACTATATAACTGAATCAAGTATAAAATGATTGATAAGAACAAGTAGTTGGATGGAGACAAATCCACTATCAAACTAGAATATAAGAGAAACCACATAAGTACATCTAATGAACAATGAGACTCGAAGAGGAGACCTCCTCGAAAGAGAGATAAGTAGCAAGTCCTGATCTGTTCTCCTGCGAATAGTCAAGATTGTCTACACTTGGAAAGGGACCAGGTCCTCAGAGGGACGTAACAAGATACATAGAAGTATGCCAATTGAATACAGTAAACATGCATAATATACATAAAATATATAAGTACGCTGTACTAGACAATCTATATGAAATACACAATGAGGATAACCTTTCAACGTATAGGTAGGTGTAGGATACCCTATCTATCTCACAACTCACACACACGTCCATGAACATCATCAGCCGTCATACCGCGAGGGTAGCGACCATCGTGACACCATAAGCCGACATACCGCGAGGGTAGCGACCATCACGACACAACTCCCATAGTGCGTGCTAGTTACTATGGTTTACCAGAGTGGGTAGCCCATACGCCTGCTAATTGTCTTTCCCTCCCATGGTATAATGTGTCAAGTATGTGTTAACATATATAGTATATAATAATGACTGAAAGAAAACACATATATAATGAATATATAAAAATATGATAAGCATGCAAAGTACTATAAGCAATTTGGCAAGGTATCTTGCCTGCTTTGAAAAAGAATGAAGTCCCAACTCAAGGCGTCGTCCGATCTACCAGTCACATAAATTAAACAAGTTAGGTTACAAAAGTAGGTGAATAAGTTCCTCAATTTTAATCTATTTTAATTCTAAATAAAAAACCTAAAATAGTATTTTAATCTTATTATAATCTGATTTCATTGTTAAACCCTAATTTTGGTCCAAAGAAAGTCAATTATACAGATTTGTGATCTGTGGCACGCAAATCGAGGCAATCCGTTGACCAAAAAATCAACCAACTCAAATATTGGATTTGTGTGTAAAATTCTATAGATTTTAGCGCTACATGAATGTCAGAATCGATGGTTTTATAAAATTACATGTCGATAAAGAGTTATGTCCACAAGGGCGCACAAATGACAATTTTTGGTAGTTTTCTATTTACGTCTACGTGGCACAAATTTTATAGTAAATTAAACTAATATTTTAAATTCTCAAAATATTATTTTATGTAAGTTCATCATGTCAACTTTTTGAAACTTCAAACGGTTCATAATTCTGAGTTATGGATCTCCCGAAATCTCGAAAATACGGAAACACGTTTGATTTCGGACAACTGGCACTTTTAGAATTTTCTGGAAAAATAGGTTCATAAATTATTAAAATAATTTTTATATTAAGAAAACTAACCTTGATATAGTTCTAACAAAAAAAATAGAACGCGTTTGGAGTCCGAAGCTAGGAGATATCGTCTTTTTAAGTCGTCATAACTACTAGAAAATGATGCTGAATTTATGACGAATTTTGACTATTTTTGGACGAAAAAGAGCAGAATTTTGGAAAAAAAAAATGAAGAATAAGGTATTTATAATGGTGGAGACTACTTAATTGAATACGACTATGATTGGCTAATTTGGATATGATTAGGATGAGTTTAAATAAGAATAGGATATGCATAAAGTTGCTTTCCTAGTAGGCTCAGAATTTGAATTAATTTAAAATAGAGTTTGAGTTTATCTCAATAATTTATAATCTTAAATAGAATTAAAGATAATACAAATAATTTATATATAATTTTATTAATATCTATTAACACTAAATTAGCATCTATCTAATATTAAGACTATATATATCCAAATAAATCCTAAATAATTTCAAAAATCTAAATAAATTTCTTAAAATTGTAAATAAATTACAAAAAAATATAATTAAATATTTTAACCTAAAATAAATATTTGGTAGAAACAATATGCAAGTATGATCTCATAGTAAATCATGGAAGTCCTAGAAATTTACATTTTCTATGTTTTAATTACCTAAAAATTCTAGAAAAATCTCCAAAAATCTAAAATAGCCTAAAAATAATTCTAAATAAATATTTACATATGTAAATATACTAAGAAATTTATTTTTAATTAGCTAATAGAATATTCTAAAGTAATTTAATATTTAAAATAATCTATAATAAATATAATAATATAAAATACACACAAAATACCTATTTTTGGTGAGGGGGTTTACAATAAATAACATGTCACGCCCCAGTCCCAAAATACGTAGGACTAGGAATACGTAAGCATGCCAGCCGTATGTATATGGCAACTCTAATATATGGATATCATAATACACATATACCCTATAATATGAATATTAACTCACATATGGTATATATTTTGTCACAAGTCACAGAAATTACTAATCTCATCCACAAAATAAGTCATAGTAAAGAAATAACAAAACTAGAATAATGAGTCTGAATAATCAAAAATGATAGTCGGGTGGAGACAAATCCACTACCAATGACTATATCAATACTAAAATGAGAGACGGTGATAAATCTCCAATATAAAATAAGATGATGATAGAAGTGTATGTAAACCCCCTCACCAAAAATAGATATTTTATGTATATTTTATATTATTATATTTATTATAGATATTAATTTCTTTATGGTATTCTCTTAGTTAATTAGAAAATAAATTTCTTGATATATTTACTTATATAAATATTGATTTAGAATTATTTTAGGTTATTTTAGATTTTTGGAGATTTTTCTAGAATTTTTGGTAATTAAAACATAGGGAACGTAAATTTCTAAGACTTCTATGATTTACTATGAGACCATACTTGCATGCTATTCCTACCAAATATTTATTTTAGGTTAAAATATTTAATTATATTTTTTCTATAATTTATTTAGAATTTTAAGAAATTTATTTAGATTTTTAAAATTAATTAGGATTTATTTGGTTATATATAGTCTTAATATTAGATAGATGCTAATTTAGTGTTAACATATATTAATGAGATTATATATAAATTATTTGTATTATGTTTAATTCTATTTAAGATTATAAATTATTGAGATAAACTTAAACTCTATTATTAAATTAATTCAAATCATGAGCCTACTAGGAAAACAACTTCATGCATATCCTATCATTATTTAAACTGATCATAATCATATCCAAATTAGTCAACCCTAGTCGTATTCAATTAAGTAGTGTCCACCATTATAAATATATCATCCTTCATATTTATTTTGGGGTATATTTTTTTCTCCAAAATCCTCTCTTTTCGTCCAAAAAGAGTCAAAATTCGTCATAAATTCAGCCTCATTTTCTAGTAGTTATGACGACTTAAAAAGACGATATCTTCTAGCTCCGGACTCCAAACGCGCTACAGTTTTTTTTATTAGAACTATATCAAGGTTAGTTTTCTGATTATATAATTTATTTTAATAATTTCAGAACCTATTTTTTTAGAAAATTCTAAAAGTGCCAGCTGTTCGAAATCAGACGCGTTTTGGTATTTTCGAGATTCTGGGAGATCTCGAACTCAGAATTATGAACCGTTTAAAGTTTCGGAAAGCTGACATGATAAAATTCCAAAAAAGTATTTTTCTAGAATTTAAAATATAAGTTTATTCTACTGTAAAATTTGTGCAACGTAGACGTAAATATAAAACTACCAAAAACTATCATCTGTGCGCCCTAGTGGACATAACTCTTTACCGGCTTTTAATTTTATAAAACCGTCGATTATGGCATTCATGTAGCACTAAAATCTATAGAATTTTATACAAAAATCCAGGATTTAAGTTGGTTGACTTTTTGGTCAACGGATTGCCTAGATTTGCGTGCCACGGATCACAAATCCGTAAAGTTGACTTTCTTTGGACCAAAATTAGGATTTAACAATAAAATCAGATTATAATAAGATTAAAATACTATTTTAGGTTATTTTATCCAGAGTTAAAATAGATTAAAATAGCAAAAACTATTTACCCACTTTTATAACCTAACTTGTTTAATTTATGTGACGGGTAGATCGGACGACGCCTTGAGTTGGGACTTCATCCTTTTCAGACCAGGCAAGATACCTTGCCAAATTGCTTACAGTATTTTGCATGCTTAGTATATTTCTGTATATTTATTGCATTTCGGTATATTTCTTGCATGTGTAGTTTTTTTCCAGTCATTACTATGTATTAGATATGTTGACACACGCATGGCACTTAGTATCATCGAGGACAATCATTAGGCGTATGGGCTTTTAACCACTCTGATAAACCATAGTAACTAGCACGCACTATGGTGGTCGTGTCCGATGGTCGCTACCCCCGAGGTATGTCGATTGATGGAGTCCGAGGGTCGCTACCCCAGAGGTATGTCGGCTGATGTTATCCACTGACGAGCGTATGAGTTATGAGGATTAGATCGAGTAGCCTACCCTTGCCCATACGTCAAAAAGTTATCCTCATTTGCATTCATATAGATTGTCTTATACAGCGTACTTATATATTTTCTACCTATTATGCATGTTTACTGTATTCAAATTGGCTTGTTGTTCTGTATCTTGTTACGTCCCTCTGAGGACCTGGTCCCCTTCCAGGTGTATCTGTTCTTGAGTATTTGCAAGAGCGTAGATTTGGATGGTTATATATGTTTCGTGGATGTCTTCTCTTCGAGCCGTGGTCGTTAGCTGGTATTCGTATATTGTGTTTATTGTGTTGTACTTTTCCATTCGAGTTGGTAGTGGATTTATTTCCATCCAACTATCATCTTTAGATACTTCTTATATTGAGATCTAGTTTCATAGATACTGATTATTTATTTATATTTGATTTTCATGGATGAGATTTAGATTGTACCCTGTGACTTGTGACACATTTTATACCACTTGTGGATTGATATTCATATTACAGCGTACGTGTGGATTTTGGTTTCCATATATTGGAGTTGCCATATCCATACGGCTGGCATGCTTACGTGTTCCTAGTCCTACGTATTTTGGGACTGGGGTGTGACATGTTTTTGTGGTGGCCCATTCAGGTCGAGAGCATATTGTCTTGGTTACGTCACTGTACCGAGCAAGCCTGCGCATAGGATTAGAATATAGGATCTCATCCACTTATTTATTACCTCCCTTGATTTTGTTTCGCATTCTCATTTGATTGCTTGCATTGCATCTTTCTTGATCCCTTCTCAATGTCGATCTTCTCTCGTGCTTGATAGAGGTTAGGAAGATGACTTATACTAGGTATATACCTTCTAGTATTCAATAACACTATTAGTTAAATTATTATAAGTTGGATAGTATGTCTCATAACCTAGTAACACATAGTCCTATTGCCCCATTAATGAAGTATAATTGAAGGACACCAGCTATAGACTTGCATAAAAAGATAGTATTTATCCAGACCATAGAACTTTAGTGTTATTCTGGACTGTAGAACTTAGAGGCCCATACACCCATTTGGTTGACTTTAGACTTAGACAAGAAATTAGTATGGCAATTGTAGAGGCACAACACCGATCTTCTTGGTGAACTTAGATTATTCAGTACCTTCCTCCGTCATAATCAAGCGTACTTATATTTTTACTACCTCGACTTATGCTGCTATTATAGCCTAGTTTTGCAAGCTTATTCTTTTATTAAGCTTGTTCATGACATATGTATTATTGGGGGTCCACACTAATACATTGTCTAAATCAGAATCAGTGTATTATGGTCTGATCAACCGTAGTGCACTTGGTTCGTTCTTTGTATCACTACTTTATGTGGATTGAGATATAGTTGACTCAACTTGTTAGACGAATATACTTGTCCTCTATACTGATCAGAGCATATCATGTCAGTTACATAACTGTTCTGATATGAACATGCATATAGGAATTTACCAAAATAAGATTTTAATCCATAACTGCCTTGGCAACTCCCTTTTAAAATTCTTTAATCCCTTCGAATCCCGTACTTGTATTATATCACCTCCTCCTTGAACTCTTTATTGTTGTTTTCCGTCTTCCCCTATTTCGGCAAGATGAACGTTCGTGCTTAGTATAAGTTTGATACACGAATATTACTAGATATACCTCATAGGCCAAGCACTCATGATGACAAACAAGAGAGCGCGGCCACAGAAAGCCGTAGATACAGGTACGACCTTAGTTATATGTGTCATTGCATACTCATGACTCCCTTTATGACACGAGATCTTAGGTGCATAGGAGACGTAGAATTATATAGGTGTTGGTTTAGCAGTTATGAGGATATACTGATATTTTACCCAGATGGCATACACGCGATGCTAATGGATGACGCGAGTAGCAGTAGTAGTATTCTTTTTCTATCACCATCTCGCTCCCTTGGGTGGCTCATCTTCTCTTCTCTATCCATTCATTATCTCGTGCTTAATTCTCCCTATCGTAGTTACGTCTTTTTCGTGCCAACATGAATTGTTGGTCTACTTCAACCTCACCCTTGTATTGTTAGTTAAAACATAAATAGTTTAGTAAATGATTAAATAACTAAAAGAATGAGTTCTTAATATATACCCTTACGTATATGTCCTGTAGCAATATCTGTATCCTCTTATTATTTTAAAAACCATGTATAGCATCCCTTAGGCTAATAGGAATTTGTTAGACTGTTTGAACTATTTTATACTTTTAATAGTTTTATAAGTTAGTGAAGACTTTAACTGTTGTCCAAAAACTTAGACTATGCCTAGGAAAGAATTGAAGGCACTTGTTACGAACTGACAACTATGACAAATCGCTGGCAAAGTAGCGACAGCTGCAGCTAGACCGTTGTAGTAAAGTAGTCGAAGTATTTGCAGACATATTGGTCAGGTGGCATGGCAGTATTAGACTACGATATTTGACGGTTATAAAAAAAAATCATGGTTGTGAGATTCAAGACAAGTACCCCAAGATTCTTGACCCAATAAATATATTCGTCTTACAACCTATACAATAGCCTCAAGAGACTGTGACTACTAGTAGAACTTTTGTAAGTTGAGTAGTGTAGACGAGTTAGAGGATAATAGGATAGTGTATGGACAATAAATGAGAAGTGTTAGAATGACAAACCATGACTTTTAGGAAGCACTGCTAGATAGCTATGTAGTGTAATAGCTATAGTGATTATTATGAATATGGGTCAGTGTCAATTTCGAGGACGAATTTTTTGTAAGTTGGGTAGATTGTAAACCCCCTCACCAAAAATAGATATTTTGTGTGTATTTTATATTATTATATTTATTATAGATATTAATTTCTTTAGGCTATTCTCTTAGTTAATTAGAAAATAAATTTCTTGATATATTTACTTATATAAATATTTATTTAGAATTATTTTAGGTTATTTTAGATTTTTGGAGATTTTTCTAGAATTTTTGGTAATTAAAACATAGGGAACGTAAATTTCTAAGACTTCTATGATTTACTTTGAGACCATACTTGCATGTTATTCCTACCAAATATTTATTTTAGGTTAAAATATTTAAATATATTTTTTCTATAATTTATTTAGAATTTTAAGAAATTTATTTAGATTTTTGAAATTAATTAGGATTTATTTGGTTATATATAGCCTTAATATTAGATAGATGCTAATTTAGTGTTAATAGATATTAATGAGATTATATATAAATTATTTGTATTATCTTTAATTCTATTTAATATTATAAATTATTGAGATAAACTTAAACTCTATTTTTAAATTAATTCAAATCATGAGCCTACTAGGAAAGCAACTTCATGCATATCCTATCATTATTTAAACTGATCATAATCATATCCAAATTAGCCAATCCTAGTCGTATTCAATTAAGTAGTGTCCACCATTATAAATAACTCATCCTTCATATTTTTTTCCCCAAAATTCTCTCTTTTTCGTCCAAAAAGAGTCAAAATTCGTCATACATTCAGCCTCATTTTCTAGTAGTTATGACGACTTAAAAAGACGGTATCTCCTAGCTCCGGACTCCAAACGCGCTCCAGTTTTTTTTTTGTTAGAACTATATCAAGGTTAGTTTTTTGATTATATAATTTATTTTAATAATTTCAGAACCTATTTTTCCAGAAAATTCTAAAAGTGCCAGCTGTTCGAAATCAGACGCGTTTTGGTATTTTTGAGATTTCGGGAGATCCCGAACTCAGAATTATGAACCGTTTAAAGTTTCGGAAAGCTGACATAATAAACTTCCAGAAAAGTATTTTTCCAGAATTTAAAATATAAGTTTATTCTACTGTAAAATTTGTGCAACGTAGACGTAAATAGAAAACCACCAAAAACTATCATCTGTGCGCCCTAGTGGACATAACTCTTTACCGACTTGTGATTTTATAAAACTGTCGATTATGGCATTCATGTAGCACTAAAATCTATAGAATTTTATATACAAATCCAGGATTTGAGTTGGTTGACTTTTTGGTCAACGGATTGCCTATATTTGCGTGCCACGGATCACAAATCCGTAAAGTTGACTTTCTTTGGACCAAAATTAGGATTTAGCAATAAAATCAGATTATAATAAGATTAAAAATACTATTTTAGGTTATTTTATTCAGAGTTAAAATAGATTAAAATAGCAAAAACTATTCACCCACTATTATAACCTAACTTGTTTAATTTATGTGACGGGTAGATCGGACGACGCCTTGAGTTGGGACTTCATCCTTTTCAGACCAGGCAAGATACCTTGCCAAATTTCTTATAGTATTTTGCATGCTTAGTATATTTCTGTATATTTATTGCATTTCGGTATATTTCTTGCATGTGTAGTTTTCTTCCAGTCATTACTATGTATTAGATATGTTGACACACGCATGTCACTTAGTATCATCGAGGACAATCATTAGGCGTATGGACTTTTAACCACTCTGGTAAACCACAGTAACTAGCACGCACTATGGTGGTCGTGTCCGATGGTCGCTACCCCCAAGGTATGTCGATTGATGGAGTCCGAGGGTCGCTACCTCAGAGGTATGTCGGCTGATGATGTCCACTGACGAGCGTATGAGTTATGAGGATTAGATCGAGTAGCCTACCCTTGCCCATACGTCGAAAAGTTATCCTCATTTGCATTCATATAGATTGTCTTGTACAGCGTACTTACATATTTTCTACCTATTATGTATGTTTACTGTATTCAAATTGGCTTGTTGTTCTGTATCTTGTTACGTCCCTCTGAGGACCTGGTCCCCTTCCAGGTGTATCTGTTCTTGAGTATTTGCAGGAGCGCAGATTTGGATGGTTATATATGTTTCGTGGATGTCTTCTCTTCGAGCCGTGGTCGTTAGCTGGTATTCGTATATTGTGTTTATTGTGTTGTACTTTTTCATTCGAGTTGGTAGTGGATTTGTTTTTATCCAACTATCATCTTTAGATACTTCTTATATTGAGATCTAGTTTTATAGATACTGATTATTTATTTATATTTGATTTTCTTGGATGAGATTTAGATTGTACCCTGTTACTTGTGATACATTTTATACCACTTGTGGATTGATATTCATATTACAGCGTATGTATGAATTTTGGTTTCCATATATTGGAGTTGCCATATCCATACGGCTGGCATGCTTACGTGTTCCTAGTCCTACATAATTTGGGACTGGGGCGTGATAGTGTATCAGCTAAGAGAATCTATCGCTAGAGATAATCAAAGGTGTTCAGAAGGTAAGACCTCATTGGCAGAAAATAATGCGTCAGGTCCTGGCCCGTACTCCTGCGGATACTCCTGATCGTCTATACCTGGCAAGAGACCACGTCCTCAGAGGGACGTAAAAAGATACATAGAAGCATGCCAATTGAATACAGTAAACATACATAATAGACAGAAAATATATAAGTACGTTGTACTAGACAATCTATATGAAATGCATAATGAGGACATCTTTTCGACGTATGGGCATGGGTATGCTACTCTATCTAATCTCACAACTCACACACACGTCCATGAACATCATCAGCAGTCATACCGCGAGGGTAGCGACCATCGTGACACCATCAACCGATATACCGTGAGGGTAGCGACCATCGTGACACAACTACAGTAGTGCGTGCTAGTTAATACGGTTTACCAGAGTGGTTATAGTCCATACGCCTACTGATTGTCCTCCTCTCCAATGATACTATGTGTCGAGTGTGTGTCAACATATATAATATATAATTATAACTGAAAAAAAAACACACATGCAATGAATATATGAAAATATAATAAGCATGCGAAGTACTATAAGCAATTTGACAAGGTATACTTGCCTGACAAGAAAACTGCAAAGTATAAACGTCCAGGCGTCAAGCACACAAGATCAGAAACTACGGCCTCCGAATAAACATCTCCGGACGCTGAAATAAACATTACCAACGTTCACAGAATAAGTGAGATAGCTAGAAAATACTACCCTTTCGTCCAATTCGGACACAAGGGCAAAACGGTAATTTTGGGTTAAAACGGAGTCCACTTGTGGGCCATTTTGCACCGAAATGTGTGCCATAGGTAAAGGTCTCTAAATAGGATAAATTATAGGTCAAACAAATTTTAAACGTCAATAAGAACTCAACGGTATGTCCAATTTTGGATTTCGGTTAGCCGAACACAAATTTGCCCTTAAAGTCAACCGTGGGGCCCGCAAATAGGCAGCTTGGTCAACTGTCTCAGAATCACGTGAAACTTGGTTCACAGGACCAGCGTGATACCACGAATACAATGACGTAAGTTTCGTCGTATTCCAACAAGCGTACACAAAATGGGATGGTATTTTATAAAAGTCGCGATATTGGGACTTTTTACGGATACGGGTTGATTCCGATGCGCACACAAGTCCAAATCAGTTTCCGCGAAAGCCCACACGTCAGGACATACCATACGCGTCTTTTGATACAATTGGTATGCAATGAGGCGGTCTCGTTTGCCTGGGCACACTCCGTATCATAAATTTTTAATATTTTAAAAACAAGTTTTTCTGAGTTTTTAACCTAATTTATCTCTGATTCTAACATCAAATAAAATAAACTAATTTACAGGAAATGATCTCGGTTATATAGGCTTTACACAGAAAAAAGTAGATCTCAATTTGGATGCCTATGTTGGGAGATATCGGCCTCGAAACATAGGTCGTTGGAATAGTTTACTGCAGTTTAAAAATATAGTTTTTCTTCAACTTGGCTTCGATTTCTACCTGGTTTTTAACGTTGCAAAATTGAAACTAATTAATGGAGTTTAGAGAGGGGTAGGTGGTGATCATACCGGCGAAGACGGATCCAAAATCGATCGAGATATGAGACAGAAAATGGCGCGTGAAGAGGCAGTCGTCGCTGCCTATTTCTGCCGCGGTTGACTGCGCGGGGTTTGCTGTGCGGTTCGGGCCGGCGTTCTCCGACGACGATGCGGGGCGACGTTCGGTCGGCCCTGGCGTGGAGCTGGGGTGTGGGATGATTAGGTTAGGGTTAGGGTTTAGATCATTACATATATATAGAGAGAAGGGCGAGGAAGCGGGAACAGGGTCGACGCTGGGCCGCGCGGGATTTACTGCTCGGGTTGGGGTGTTTCTCTGGGCTTAGGGGTTTAGGGAATTAACTTAGTCTTAAGTGGTTTTAAGGAATTAATTAAAGATTAAGGTTTAGTATTAAGGGGTTTTTTTTCTTTTTTCTTTTATTTCTTTTCTTTTTGTTATTTGTTTTATTATTATTGTTACTATAATTATTATTATTACTAATATTATTATTATTACATTATTATTATTATTTATTAACTATATATTATTTACATATATATAAAGGTATAAAAATCCAGAAAAATAACATTTGTACCCAGAAAATAAATTCTAAAAATCTGTCACTCTTCTACAAGGATCCCAAAAAATATAATAATAGTTTTGTGCAAAATTTCTAATTAATTATTTACCTAGGTAATTAAATCAATAAATTTTATTTTCTAATTAATTAAGACATGATATAAATAAATTCAATAATTAATTATTTAAATATAATATTTAAAAATAGGGGGTTTTACATTCTACTCAACTTACAAAAATTTCGTCCTCGAAATTAATACTAATCCATATTCATAATAAATCACTATAGCTATTATACTTCATTGCTATCTAGAAGTGCTTCCTAAAAGGTCATAGTCAGCCATTCTAACATTTTCTCATTTATTGTCCATACACTATTCTATCATCCTCTAACTCGTCTATACTACCCAACTTACAAGAATTCTACTAGTAGTCAAAGTCTCCTGAGACTATTGTCTAGGTTGTAAGACGCATTTATTCACTGGGTCGAGAATTTTGGGATACCTGTCTGGAATCTCATAACCATGATTTTTTTTCCTGTAACCGTCAAGTATCGTAGTCTAATACTGCCACGCCACTTGGCCAGTATGGCTGCAAGTAATTCGACTACTCTATCATAATTGTCTAGCTGCAGCTGTTGCTACCTCGCCAGCGATTTGTCATAGTCATCAGTTTGTAACAAGTGCCTTCAACTCTTTCCTAGGCTTAGTCTAAGTTTTTAGGGCAACAATTAAGGTCTTGACTAACTTTATAAAACTATTAGAAGTATAAACTAATTCAACGATCCAACTAATTCCTGTTAGACTAAGGGATGCTATTCATGGTTAAAAATAATAATGAGAGAACACAGATATTGCTATAGTACATATACATAAGGGTTATCATTATGAACTCATCTTTTAGTTATCAATCATTACTAACCTATTTATGTTTTAACTAACAAAATAAAGGGTGAGATTAAAGTAAATCAAACAATTCATAATGGCACAAAAAGATGCAACTATGATAGGAAGAATTAAGCACGAGATAAGGAATGGATATGGAAGAGAAGATGAGCCACCCGAGGGGACGAGGTGGTGATAGGAAAAGATTACTACTACTGCTACTCGTGTCATCCTTTAGCATCGTGGGTATGTCATCTAGTTAGAATATCAACATATCCTCATAACTGCTAAACCACCATATATATAATTCTACATCTATTTATATACCTAAGATCTCGTGTCATAATGGGGTCATGAGTATGCAATGACAATTATAACTAAAAGGTCGTACCTGTATCTACGACTTCCTGTGTCTGCGCTCCCATATTCGTCATAATGAGTGCTTGGCCTTGTCTTTGGTCGTTCAGCTGGGGTCTAGCCTCCTCCATTTGGGCAGACTGTAGAAGTAGTGGTGGGTCCCTTTGGTATCCCATACTTGAGGGTGTATGCGGTGTTCCTGATTCTAATGTCATAGACCTCTGGGTCTGCTGAGGACATTCTCGGGTTTGATGGTGACTTGAGCCACGTAACATGCACTGTCTCAATCAACGATGACACTCTCTTAGAATATGACCTATCTTACCACAAAAGTGACAAGTACGGAGCTCCTTGGTTGGATATGGTGCGGCACTATATGGTTGTTGGTGTGTCATAGGTTGTCTAATGGACCCTCCTTGTTGCGTCCTTACTGGTCCTTGGTGATTTCTCTGTTGATTTCCGTTTCCCTTGCTGATGGCCTCCTGGATCCTGGCATCTGTCAATAACTCGACATAAGAGATCCGGGACTGTGAGCTAGTGTAGTACTAGAGCTCCTGAGTCAGCCCGCGGTGAAACCTCTTAGCCTTCTCCAAGTCATTAGGTATTAGGGCAGCGCCATATTTACTGAGGCGACTAAACTCTACATCATACTCGTCGACTGTCTTGTTCCCCTGCTCCAGATGGAGGAACTGATCGTACAACGCATCCCTTACAGTGTCCGGAAAGTACTTTCTCTCGAAGCACTCCATAAAAATTTCCCAAGTCTGACGCGTACCCAACTGGCGCTCCATTGATTCCCATCAGTAATGAGCGTTACCCTCTAGCTGGGTCCTTACGCCTATCATCCATAGATCTGTAGGCAGCTGTGATGCTTCTAACAACTTCTTGGTGTTGGCAATCCAGTTTGTGGTCTCCTCTGGACTCTCAATGCCTTTATACGGCTTGGGGCCCATCTGTACAAAGTCTTTGACTGAACCAACCCGAACTTGCGGTACTGAAACTAGTGCCTGGGCTGGTGCAGGGGCTAGTGTAGCCATTCTCTCAAGTGCTGCCAAAACTTTTAGCCTCTGCTCCGCCACTTGCTGCCTTTGCTCTGCAGCCTCTGCGGCTGCCTGCTGACTCTGTTCTTGCATTATCATCTGGAAGAATTGGAATAGCTGTGTCTGGATATCCTGCGGTGCTGGTGGAGCTGGAAAAGTCCCATTTGGCACCATGGAATGAGCTGATGGAACTGGGTTGTTAGTTAGTCCATCCGGTCCCGGAAGAAGAGGAGTCGTTGAGGCCTCTCCTGATGATTAGCCGTTGACCCCTGGAGACGTGTTGTCCCCGGTGGCGGCACGTCCGCTATGCAAATTCATCTCTCTGCAAGAGATAGACGGAGGATTAGGAAGAGTACATGAATCAAGCAGGATGCAAGCACTTAAATAGGACATGTTGGAAGGAAGGTGAGTTATAGTCAAGTGTGGATGAGACCTAAAACTCTAATCCTAGGTGCAAGCCCGCTCGGTACAGTTACATAACCGAAACGGCTAACTCGACATGCATAGGCCACCACAAAAATATGTCACACCCCAGTCCCGAAATACGTAGGACTAGAAATACGTAAGCATGCCAGCCGTATATATATGGCAACTCCAATATATGGATACTATAATACACACGTACGCTGTAATATGAATATTAACTCACATGTATATATATTTTGTCACAAGTCACAGAAATTACTAATCTCATCCACAAAATAAGTCATAGTAAAGAAATAACTAAACTAGAATAATGAGTCTGAATAATCCAAAAATGATAGTCGGGTGGAGACAAATCCACTACCAATGACTTTGTCAATACTAAAATGAGAGAGGAGGATAAATCTCCAATATAAAATAAGATGATGATAGAAGTATATCAGCTAAGAGAATCCATCGCTAGAGATAATCAAAGGTGCTCAGAAGGTAAGACCTCCTCGGCAGAAAATAATGCGTCAGGTCTTGGCCCGTACTCCTACAGATACTCCTGATCGTCTATACCTGGCAAGGGACCAGGTCCCCAGAGGGACGTAACAAGATACATAGAAGCATGCCAATTAAATACAGTAAACATACATAATAGACAGAAAATATATAAGTACGCTGTAGTAGACAATTTATATGAAATGCATAATGAGGACAACTTTTTGACGTATGGGCATGGGTAGGCTACTCTATCTAATCTCA
The DNA here is from genome assembly GCA_036927795.1 of Iris macrosiphon. Classification (NCBI taxonomy): domain Eukaryota; kingdom Viridiplantae; phylum Streptophyta; class Magnoliopsida; order Asparagales; family Iridaceae; genus Iris; species Iris macrosiphon. Next base: position 149,631,826 of record JAYESA010000005.1, on the reverse strand, counting down.
CAACTCACACACACGTCCATGAACATCATCAGCCGTCATACCGCGAGGGTAGCGACCATCGTGACACCATCGACCGACATACCGCGAGGGTAGCGACCATCGCGACACAACTATCGTAGTGCGTGCTAGTTACTACGGTTTACCAAGTGGTTATAGCCCATACGCCTACTGATTGTCCTCCTCTCCCATGATACTATGTGTCAAGTGTGTGTCAACATATATAATATATAATTATGACTGAAAGAAAATACATATGCAATGAATATATGAAAATATAATAAGCATGCAGAGTATTGTAAGCAATTTGGCAAGGTATACTTGCCTGGCAAGAATCTACAAAGTATAAATGTCCAGGCATCAAGCACACAGGATCAGAAACTACGGCCTCCGAATAAACATCTCCGAACACTGAAATAAACATTACCAACGTTCCCAGAATAAGCGAGATAGCTAGAAAACAATACCTTTTCGTCCAATTCGGACACAGGGACAAAACAGTAATTTTGGGTCAAAGCAGGGTCCACATGTGGGCCACTTTACACCAAAATACGTGCCAGGGGTAAAGGTCTCTAAATGGGACAAATTATAGGTCAAACATATTCTAAACGTCAATACGAACTCAATGGTATGTCCAATTTTGGATTCCAGTAAGCCGAACACAAATTCGCCCTTAAAATCAACCGTGGGGCCCGCAAATATGCGGCTTGGTCAATTGTCTCAGAATCGCGTGAAACTTGGGTCACAGGACCAGCATGATACCACGAATCGAACGGCGTAAGTTTTGTCGCATTCCAACGAGCGTACACAAAATGGGGTGGTATTTTATAAAAGTTGCGATATGGGGACTTTTTACGGATACAGATTGATTTCGATGCGCACACACGTCCAAATCAATTTTCGCGAAAGCCCACACGTCAGGACATACCATACGCATCTTTCGATGCAATTGGTACGCAACGAGGCGATCCCGTTTGGCGGGGCACGCTCCGTATCACAAATTTTTAATGTTTTAAAAACAAATTTTTCTGAGTTTTCAACCTAATTTATCTCTGATTCTAACACCAAATAAAATAAACTAATTAACAAGGAATGATCTCGGTTATATAGGCTTTACATAGGAAAAAGTAGATCTCGATTTGGATGTCTACGTTGGGAGATATCGGCCTCGAATCATAGATCGTTGGAACAGTTTACTACAGTTTAAAAATATAGTTTTTCTTCAACTTGGCTTCGATTTCTACCTGGTTTTTAACGCTGCAAAATTGAAACTAATTAATGGGGTTTAGAGAGGGATAGGTGGTGATCATACCGGCGAAGACGGATCCGAAATCGATCGAGAGTTGAGATGGGAAACGGCGCGTAAAGAGGCGGTCGTCACTGCCTATTTCTGTCGCGGTTGAGCGTGCGGGGTTTGCTGTGCGGTTCGGGCCGGCGTTCTCCGGCGGCGGCACGGGGCGATGTTCGTCGGCACCGGCGTGGAGCTGGGGTGTGGGATGATTAGGTTAGGGTTAGGGTTTAGATCATTACATATATATATATAGAGAAGGGCGAGGAAGCAGGGACAGGGTCGACGCTGGGCCGCGCGGGGTTTACTGTTCGGGTTGGGGTGTTTGTCTGGGCTTAGGGGTTTAGGGAATTAACTTAGGCTTAAGTGGTTTTAAGGAATTAATTAAAGATTAAGGTTTAGTATTAAGGTTTCTTTTTCTTTTTCTTTCTTTTCTTTTTTTTTTCTTTTTTTTTCTTTTTGTTATTTGTTTTATTATTACTATTACTATAATTATTATTATTACTAATATTATTATTATTACATTATTATTATTATTATTATTATTATTATTATTATTATTATTATTATTATTATTATTTATTAACTATATATTATTCTAAAAATCTGTCACTCTTCCACAAGGATCCCAAAAAATATAATAATAGTTTTGTGCAAAATTTCTAAATGATTATTTACCTAGGTAATTAAATCAATAAATTTTATTTTCTAATTAATTAAGACATGATATAAATAAATTCAATGATTAATTATTTAAATATAATATTTAAAAATATAGGGTTTTACATAATCCTTCTTCATCATAATAAAATATCCCCACATGACACCCATGTACCTTACTACACTCCATGTGTATACCTCAACACAAACAAAGTATTATATTGAGATACCCACTCGGTGGTATAGCCAATGTGTGACTATCTTTCATAATCCAAAGACAAAAACGTCCAAAAAAATTCATTAACGATACTTTGAGGGAGTATTGTCATACTTTTGTAAAAAAATGAACTTTTGAAACAAAAAGGGATAGTAATATCAATATGGGATACTATCAAAATGTCCTATTTATAACTCGTGGGTCTTCTTAAATATTTAAACGGATTTTTTCGTTTTAAGTAATAATTTATTATATAATTATATAAAACGGGATAAGTTATGGGTAATTGCGGGGGGGGGGGGGGGGGGACCACTCGCCAACTCAGTTAGCGAGTTGCTGAGTTGGCGAGGGGCTCGCCAACTGAGTTGGCGGGGCACCCTCCTCGAGGGGCCGCTCGCCAACTCAGTTGGCGGGCCGCATGCTGAGTTGGCTTAGACCCGTTGCACAACGCTCGTTTGCTCGCCAACTGAGTTGGCGAGTAAGGATCCGTTTCACAACAACTATTAACAACAACGGCTATTACAATCTCCCTCTATAAATTACCTATCTCAACCCATTCATCTCACACTCAATCTACTTCCTCTATTTTCTCTCTTTCCTCTAGCAAAGTCTCCAACACTCTCTCTGTCTGTCTGCCCGCAGCTAAAGTTCATTTGAGGTTTTCTGTAGCCAAAGTTCTCAACCGTCATGGATCGTAGCGTAAGAATTGTATGCTCGCACGGCGGTACAGTAAATGGGTTAAATTACGAAGGAGGAGAAAGTATAATTTTTTTAACTTATCCGAATATTAGTTTTGAAAATATACGTAATCATATTATTGAACGTTGTTCTATTCATTATGATTTTATTTTGAAGTCTATTTTTGGTTCTAATTGTTTTTTGATAGATAGTGAAGATGCATGGAATTATATTCTTGAGATTAATTCACAATCACGGTATATAAAAATATATGTTATTAAAGTAGCAGCAACCTTAGATAGTAGAAATAATGAATATTTTTCTGAATATCAGCATGTTACTTCAGGTGCTAGTTCTTCTCAACAAATAGTTTTATTTATCCAAGAAGGTCATTCATCAGATGAATCTAACTATGATGATGATAGTGACAACGACGAAGGAAATAGTGATGATTTAGTTGAAAATGTAGATTATAGGGTAGATGATGATGTTGTAAAAGCTATCACTGATGAATTATTTAAGGGACAATCATTTCCTAGTCGTTCTCACTTTAGAAGCTTTATCAGTAATTTAGCAATTAAATATAATTTTAGTTGTTCAGCTAGTGATATGAATAATGCTCGTGGAATTATATATAGTTGTGATCAACCGAATTGTAATTGGAGAGTATATATAAAGTCTATTGGAAATGGCGATATAGTTAAAGTTAGTACATTAGAAAATCGTCATTCTTGTTTAGGAAGACTTAGTACAGGACGTCATCGACTAGCTACAGCTTCATGGATTAAGACCATGATAATTGACATTATTAGAGATAACCAGTCATACAGTCCATCACAAATTGTTAAAGATATATATAGGGAGCACCGTATACAAGTTAGTTATTCCAAAGCATGGAGAGCCCGAGAGACAGCATTAGCTAAAATTAATGGTAGTTATGATGAGGCATACGCTAGTCTTGAGGAGTATTGTTATAGAATTATGGAGACAAATCCAGGTAGTAAATGTTTTATTAAAACTACCGAAAACAATAGCTTCCAACGAATTTTTATTTGTTTTAAAGCATGTATTGATGGATTTTTAAGTGGATGTTTACCAATTATTAGTACTGATGCTACATTTCTTTCGTCAAAATATCAAGGTATCTTATTTATTGCTTGTGCTCACGATCCTAACTATCAATTATATCCTATAGCTTATGCTATTGCTGAAGGTGAGAATAGTGATTCTTGGTCTTGGTTTTTAAATTCTCTTAAAATATCTTTTGAAAGTTGTTTTAATGATTGGAGTTCAATTTCATTTATATCTGACAAGCAAAAGGGTTTAATAAATGCTGTTCGTGCTATTTTTCCTGCATCTTCTCATTTTTTTTGTATTCAACATTTTAAACAAAACATGAAAAAAGTTACAAAAGAACCAGTATTTCAACGCTTGTTAGACTCGCTTGCTAGATCATATAATAAAACGGATGCAGAGAGTGTGTTTGATATAATTAAAGCCGAGAATATAGTGTTGTACGATTGGCTTATTGGTGTAAACGATGAAAGTCGTCGATTTGAACATTGGATAACAGCGTATGCTACTTGTCCTAGATTAGATATTAACACTTCTAATCTTGCTGAATGTTTCAACAGCTGGATTAAGAAATTACGAGATAAGCCAATAACAACACTTCTCGATGGTATTAGAGCCAAGATTATTACACTTCATGACAATCGTAGAAAGTTTGCTGAAAATGTTGACATAGATTATTGTCCGAAGATGTTAAAAAATATGGCTTCTATTATCAAAGAGAAGAACCACCTAGAAATATTAGCTATTGATAGTTATAGGTTTGAAATAATAGACCGGACAACAAGTAGAACCTATATTGTTAATATAACTGACAGATCTTGTACATGTTTAAGATGGTACCATACTTATATACCATATATACATGCATGTTTTGTTTGTAGATATTGCAATATTAGTATTGATAGTTTTTATCCTGCAGTATTTTCGACGGCTACCTTGAGGAGTGTATACGCGCAAAATATGGAGCCAATTCCAGTTCCCTACGAGATCCAAGGTCCTTTGGTAAGAGGACAAATTGGGGTGCCAGATGTAAGACGCAAAGCCGGAAGACCAAAGAAGAACCGCATCAAACCCCGGGAATCATCGACAAGAGATCTACGATGCAGTAATTGTGGTGCTATGGGACACAACCGAAGAAGATGTACTAGTCAACCGAGAGAGTAAAATGTAATTGTTCAATACCCAAATATTTATGTAAAAATCCATTACAAATCATACAAAAATTGCAATAATACAATGTTTACAATTTTCTACTACTCCTCGTCCTGGTCTTGTTGAGTTTGGGTAGGCAGCGGTGCTGATGGAGTCGAAAAAAATTGTGTAAATATCTGGTAGCTTTCATCTCCAGCAGTCTCGTAACTCGGTCCGGCTCCAGGAGTCTGGTAACTCGGTCCCGCTCCAGCACTCTCGTAAGTCGGGTAGGCTCCAGCATACTGGTAACTCGGGCCCGCTCCAGGATACTGGTAACTCGGGGTCGCTCCAGCATACTGGTAACTCGGGCCCGCTCCAGCATACTGGTCACTCGGGCCCGCTCCAGGATACTGGTCACTCGGTCCCGCTCCAGCAGTATCCCGTCGACGACGACGAGAGTGTCTCTGTCGTACTAAGCCGGTCGGATAGTCCGGTGGAAGACGGGATTGTACCGGAGGCATTTCCGGTTCCGGTCCAATACCCAGATGCCGAACACGAGTAACAAGCTCCCCCATAAGACGACGAGTCACATGTTCCTCCATATGAGGTTGTTGTAAATGCTGCTCGTATACCCCACTATGAAATTTGAAACATGTAAATTAAAATATTTATCATATCTATGTATATGTATTTTTTAAAGTATAATGAAGTTAAAGTATAATGAAGTCATACCAAATCATTCATTCCATCAATAAAAGCACGCATAGTAGAATCGTCTAGGGATCTAGTCTTGAACCTGGGCTCCTCATAGTGGTATACTCGGTTGCTCATTAGAGGGCATCCCCACCATTGTCTGTAGTCCAGGCTACCTATGTCTGCAAAATATAAACAAAATTTTAGCAAACTATTTACACTAAATCAATACGAATAATGAGTAACTTATAACTTACATTCCTCATGAGAATTTAGTCTAGGAGACATGTCCCTCACACTATAATTCTCGAACCGATTATTCCAGTCAGCAACGAGACCAATGATTCGTTGGAATGCATTTGATGTCTGATAACCGACTGTCGGTGGATCATCGGGAATTATTGGGACCATTCCGAATTGTCGAAGAACACGGTCTGCCGGATGGTACATGGTGAACCGATCATATATAATATGACATCTGTGTAAACTAAATGCATAGGATGTCATCTTGATTTCTGGAGCATCGGGTTCACATATGTACGGTAACCAGGTTACCTATTTAAAGATATTTTAAGAGATTAGATGTGATGTTTATCTACGATCAAAACTTAAATAATTTAAAGATATTTATTGCATATTTAAAAATTACCTCATTAGACTGCAGTGTATCAAATTGGCTTCGATATAGTGATACAGTCCTGTATTGGTAGTGTTGATAATCCACTACATCTGTAGGCCAGCGCATAGCAACTGGAAATACTCCAACATCACTGAGAACGCTGGTAACAGGCCTACCAATATAGAAGTGCTCGTAGGACCAGAACTATAAAACAAAAATATGACATTAGTACAAACAAAATTTGCGTATAAAATTACTCTAACTTTTTAGGGCCTTTCATTCATACATGTATCAGTGAAATACATCCACAAATACTCTTGCGATTGCATCTCACAAATTTTGTCAAATTGGCGTATAAAAACGCAAGAGTAGCAGCTCCCCACGCATGCTCAGTAGGTTTGGTCAGATCATCCAAGAATGGTAAAAGCTGCACATTTACCATATTTCCCGATGCATCGGGAAATAAAATTGCACCACATAAACAGAGCAGATAGGCTCTAGTGCAACGAATGACCTGGATTTATTAAGTGTTAAACAAATTTATTAAATTGCACCACTAAATTAAGTAATAAACAAATTTACTAATTAAAATACATACCCGATTTTCATCTACATCAACCACCCCATCAATAGTTTGATGTAGGTCTATAAAGTTGCCACGGAGCCATGAAAATTTTACATAATTGCCATCTTTTAGACCAGAAGGAGGGCTAACACCGAGATAACTCCGGATCAGATCAGATCCCTTTAAGTGCGGATCAAAATATATAGCGTTACCTTTAATAGGTAACCCTAGTATATTCGCCACATCAAAAAGGGTGATCGTCATCTCGCCGAATGGGAGTTGAAAAGTGTTGCGTTCTGGCCACCAACGCTCCGCAAGGCTTACAACTAAATGAAGATCGTGAATTAAATATCTAACACGATCTATATAGTGGAATCCAAAGGATTCCACCAAAGCCTTTTGAGCTGGATTAAGCTCCCACGTACGATAATTCCTTTCAGCCCGCCAATGTACGTGGATCCGGGTTCGTAAAGCATTATCATGGTCGTATAACTATAAAAATTATATGCATTAATAAAGTAAACATAGGCATTCTAAAAAATATATACATTAATAAAGTTAGCAACTTGTAATTTCAAAAAATACCTCGCCAGTAAAAATCTGAGTAGAAATGTGATCTTCACGTTGCTTAAGAATAAGCTCGGTAGTCGGTCCGCCAGGAATACGACCGTCATTGCGGGTAGCCATTGCCAGTAAATATCAAGAGGAGGAGAATTTGGTGTAAGGAGTGTTTGGGGTAGGAGGAGAATGTGAATGTTGTGAGAGGAGTGTTGGGTGGGGGGTGTATTTATAGGAATGTGGGATTATAGCCGTTTGGATTATAGCCGTTGGCCAACGGTTGCAACGTTGCATGGCTCGCCAACTGAGTTGGCGAGCGGCCCCTCGAGGAGGGTGCTCCGCCAACTCAGTTGGCGAGCCCCTCGCCAACTCAGCAACTCGCCAACTGAGTTGGCGAGTGGTCCCCCCGCAATTACCCATAACTTATCCCGTTTTATATAATTATATAATAAATTATTACTTAAAACGAAAAAATCCGATATTTAAATAATAAGTCGTTGGTCTTCTCCACATGCTATTTTTTGTCAACAAACGATGGCAACTACCACCTCTGTTGGAGAGAGAGGACTCGAATCTCTCTCTCCTTTTATATATATAATAATTAGCTACTTCTTCTTCATTTGTTAGCTGGTGCTGGTGCTGCTTCTTCATCTTCTAGTGAGATGTCTGAAGTTGTGACTGATGCATGGAGACGCTACCTTCTCCAACTGCAGCTCCATCCCCTCAGGACAAAGGTTCTTCCTCCCCCTCCAAAAGTTTCCATTTTGATGATTCTTTGCGGTTCTACATGGTCAGGGACGGATGCATAAATTTAAAAGAGTGTATCTACTTCAAATGTAATTTTTTTTTAAAATTTTGTTAAATAAAGTTAGGTATATCAAAAATTTATTAAGGAATTAGATGTTTTGTCATGTGATTGGACAAGCTTGCTTAATATTATTAAATTAAATTTGATGCACAATCATCTTAATTTTTTTTTTTTATATCTATCCAGCCTCATCTTAAGTTTAGCAAAAAATTAGGAGAAACAAAAATAAAATTTATGAAGGAAAAAATAAAATATGATGTAAATATCTATATAGAAATTAAAAATTACAAATTGAAGATAAGACAGAACATAAAATTGATGAATTTTTTTTTTATAATAACATAAATATTTAAGAAGCAAAAATTCAGTTGGGACAACTGTCCCCACTCGACCCCCATGTAGGTCCGCCCCTATCAGGTGTTTCCTTTAGTGGGAATCTCTTATTTTCCTATTTGGTTGAGTATGTATCCTAAAAGTTCGAATTTTGACACTGTTCTGATGTATGATCTTCTGGGTTTGTCTGAAGTTTCAAGGTCTTTTTGTTTCAAGTTTTTTTTTTTTCTTTCAATCACATCAAAGTTTTCATTTTGAAGATTGTTTTATGGTTCTCAGTGATATTTGGGCATATCTTATTTTCCTATTAGATCGAGTATGTGTCCAAAAAGGTTGAATTTTGATACGATTTTCTATTTGTTTATGATGTTCGAATTTATTGGCTTATCTGAAACTTCATTTATTTTTGTTTCAATTGTTATTGCCGGGTTTACAAAGATGGTACGAAGAAAGTGAAAAATCGGAAGATTCAAGTGACTGCTGCTGCCAAGTCTTATACAATCAAATGATGATCTTAGATCTAACCAGCTTTAACAATTTGACTCTAGACAGAGAAAGAAAACTTGCAACAAGAAAATGCGGAAAATAGAAAATTGTTTTTCTCTTTGCAATCGTTGTTGCTACAACGAGATAGAACATGTACAAAAACTAGAAAAAGAAAAACAAAGTATCTCCTGGCTGGGGTGATGACGATCACCGTTGCTCAAAGCAAAATTCGTCCTTTGTTAACGATCTACTCCTCAAATAATGGGATAAAGTTTGAAATTATTCTTGTATTCCTTCTGCCTCAAATAGCTGAGTTTTATACAGAATGACAAAAAACTAAAGATAAGAAAGAGTAAGAATGAAAAAGATATACTCACTACCTATCCTAACAATAGCAATATCTCCAATAACAATAACTAACATTATCTCCAATACTCCCCCTCAAGTTGGAGTATAGAGATCAAGAGTGTCCAACTTGGGAAGGAGATTACTAAACGGCTGACGACCTAACGCCTTGGTGAACATGTCTGCCGGTTGCTCCGCAGAAGGAAGATGAGAAGTCGCAACTGTGCCTGCAAGGACTAAGTCACGAACTAAGTGATAGTCGATATCAATATGCTTGGTGTGCTCATGAAAGACAGTATTCGCAGCGATGTGAAGAGCAGCCCGACTATCGCAAAAGAGTCTAACATCATGCGAGACGCCAAGCGACCGTAGGAGCGATCGAAGCCATAAGATCTCACAACACGCGCTGGCCATAGACTTGTATTCGGCTTCTGCAGAGGATCGAGATATAGTGGGTTGCTTCTTGGTCTTCCAAGGGACAGGTGAGAGCCCGAGAGTAATGAAATAACCGGTCACAGATCAGCGAGTGCGAGGGCGAGGGCAGGCAGCCCAGTTCGAATCACAGTAGGCCGTAAGTGTGAGACTGCTTGCACTTGAGTGATGCAAACCCTGACCTGGATGCCCCTTCAAATACCGAAGAACACGTAAAGCTGCTGTCCAGTGTTCCTCCTTCGCTGATTCATAAACTGAGACAAGGTATGAACAACGAAACTCCATTCCGGTCTTGTAGTTGTGTAGTAGACGAGTCGTCCAACAAGACGACGATAGCTATCGGGGCGCAAAAAATTTGGACCAGAGTCGGCTGTAAGCTGGTACCGAGTAGACCAGCTTCAACAATAATCTCGAGGGCATATTTTCCTTGAGACACGAAAATGCCTGATGAGTTACGAGCAATTTCTAGACCAACAAAGTACATGAGAAGACCAAGATCCTTCATATGGAAACAAGTGCTCAAGTAATTCTTGAAAGCTGATATAGCAGAAGGATGGTTGCCCGTAATAATCAAATCATCCACATATATGAGCACGTGAAGAACATTACCGTGCCGCTGTAGTGTGAATAAAGAATAATCAGCATAGCTCTGTTGAAAGCCGAATTGACGAAGAGCAGCAACAAGCTTCGAGAACCAATTCCTAGGAGCTTGTCGTAAGCCATAGAGTAATTTTCGCCGACGACAGACTTGCCCTGCAAAAGCCTGCGAGTAACTCGGGGGGTGTCATGTAAACAACTTCATCCAAGTCCCCATTAAGGAAGGCATTATGAACATCCATCTGATGTATCTCCCATCCACGTATGACAGCTACAGAGAGAAAGACCCTAACAGTGACCATCTTCGCAACTGGAGCAAAGGTCTCATTGAAATCAATATCTTCAACCTGCTTGTTGCCCAAAACGACGAAACGAGCTTTGTAGCGCTCAATATCTCCATTAGATTTGTACTTGATATGATAGACCCACTTACAGCCAATAGCTTTCTTGCCTGCAGGCAAGGATGTCAGCTCCCATGTCTGATTTCTGTCAAGGGCATCTAACTCACTCGCATTGCAGTACGCCAGTGGGCATGCCTAACGGCCTCCGAAAAATGCGGCGTTTCGTGCCCTGCGGTTACTGCGGCTAAAAACTTGGTGTGATGGTTAGAGAACCGAGCACAAGAAACATATGCAGCTATGGAATAGGGTTTACCTGAGGCCGGTGATGGTGTGAGTGGAGAACCTGGAGCGGGGTGGGGGTCGTGAAGAACTGTATTGCAGACATAATCACAGAGCAAGACAGAAGGCTGTCGAGACCTGGTGCCCCGTCGAACTTCAACCACGGGATCACTTCCCTTGTCGACTGGAGGCAAGTGGTCGGGGCCGTGCTCTGGCGAGGCCAACCTAGATGAGTTGCTTCTCTCCTTGTCGACGGGAGACAAGTGGTCGGGGCTGTGCGCTGGCGAGGCTGACCGAGATGGGCTGCTGCTCCCTCTGATGATGGGAGCCGGGTCCAGGACGTCAAATACCGCCGGATGAGGAGGCGCCGCAGGCTGGGACGCCGGCTCTGATGGTATTTGAAAGGGGGACACATCCTCAAAGAAGACGTCTCTGGAGTAGAAGCCATTTTTGGTCTCGAGATCAAACAAGCGCCAACCACGCTTACCAACTGGATACCCCCCAAAAATATATTTTTGACTACGAGCAGCAAACTTGTCCTTGGACCGGGGCAGACGCGAAGCAAAGCATAGGCAACCAAACACCCTGAGATAGGAATATGTCGATTCATGGCCAAACATGAGTTGGTAGGGAGTCTTGTTTTGTAGAAGTGGAGTGGGTGTTCTATTGATCAAGTAACAAGATGTAAGAACGCATTCTCCCCAAAACTGAAGAGGAAGAGAAGCCTGAAAACGTAGTGCTCTAGCCACATTGAGAAGATGACGATGCTTGCGTTCAACACGCCCATTCTGCTGAGGCGTATACACGCATGATGTTTCAAAGATAATACCGTGGTCAACAAAGTAATCATTTAGACGTAGAAACTCAGTTTCGTTGTCGGACCGAAAATGCTGAACCTTCTTATGAAACTGAGTCTGAACCATTGCACAAAATTGCTTGATCAAGGCAGCAACATCAGACTTAGAAGACATCAAATAAATCTATGTAGCTCTAGAGTAATTATCCAAAATTGTCAAGAAATAGGACGCTCCACATAGGAGGGGGTACTATAGGGAACCCAGACATCACAATGAATAAGCTGAAACAAATTATCTGCTTTATTATAACTTATAGGAAAAGAAACACGAATTTGTTTAGCCTTAAAGCAAATATCACAAGGTTCACTAGAGCTAATAGAATGCTGAATAATAGGTAACGATGATATCGCAGATGAAGAAGGATGACCCAATCGTTGATGCCAGAGAGAAGCAGAAACAACAGAAGACGAGGCAGAGGCGTGACATGCTCGAGCAGTTGAGAAATTGCGCAGCCAGTAGTAGACCCCACCCCGTTGCTCACCCACACCAATCACCATCCTCGAAATGCGTTCCTGAATAACACACAATTTATCCATTAAAGTAACAACACATTGAGTGTTTATAGTTAATTGATCAAAGGAGATCAAATTGCAGTCAAGACAAGGAATATATAGAACATGATCAATCTTAGCGGTTGACGAAAAAACTAAGTATCCTTCTTGAACAGCAGTAGCTAAACGATTATCATGCAGCTTGATAGCAACCGGATTGATCGAAACAAGATTCTGGAGAAGATCCTGATTTTCGGTCATGTGTAGAGATGCGCCTGTGTCTAAAATCCATGAACAATATGTACCTGATGGATCGTAGGAGTTGCCAGAAGGAGTGTTCAAGGATTGATACATCTGCATAACTGTTTTTCACTGTTCATGATTGAGCGCCGGACCAAATGCAGCCTTGTCTTGGTCTGTCAACGAGCCGACTGAACGACTATTGGACTGTTGTTGGGCATCGTTAGCGATGCCAGTAGACCCAGTAAAGCCACGCCCACGGCCTCGGCCAGCACCGGACGAATGAGGTGTCGATCAGTCGAAGGAGCCACGGCCGAAGGGACGAGGAACCCAGCCTTCGGGAAATCCGTGAAGACGATAGCACTTGGTCACGTCATGACCGAGACGACCACAATGGGTGCACTGTGGGCGGGGCTTGTCATAAAAGCGAGACTCAACTGGTTTGGACTGAGCAACGAAGGACACAACGTCCGTCTTGGATTCGTAATCCTTCATTAGCGTTCTGTGACTCTCTTCTTGAACTGCACGCACATAAACACGATTGAGAGGTGGGAGGGGTTCTTGAGCCATGAGGGCAGAGCAGAAAGTGCCAAAAGTGTCATCGAGGCCCAATAGAAACTGGTGGAGATGCTCCTCGTCTCGCTCAATATGAATCCGAGTGGTGAGATCGCAAGAGCAGTGTCCGCAATGGCAGACCTTAGGCCGGACGTAAGTCAATAATTTATCCCATAATTTCTTCAAGGAGCCATAGTAGGATGCAACAGATTGTCCTCCCTGGCGACAATTGGCGATGTCGGATCGAATTTGCAAGATTCTTGGTCCGTTACCGACCGAGAATCGCTGACGCAAATCGTCCCATAATTCAAGAACCGTTCGGGATAGGAGATCGAAGTGCGCAGGAGCGGATCAATGGATTGAACAATCCACCCAATAAGCATCGAGTTGACGCTCCACCAATCGTCGATGGCTTCGGAGTTGACGTCCGGTTGAAGTAGTCGGCCATCGATGAAGCTGAGCTTCCGCTTAGCCTTGAAAGCGTTCCTTATGGCAGTTGTCCACTCTTGATAATGTTTGCCCTTCAAGACCACGGAGCATATTTGCAAGTCCGGATGATCCGAAGGATGAAGGTAGAACGGAGATGTATGATCGAGGGGACGCGTGGATGTGGCCTGACGAGCGGCGTTCAATGGTGAGGTGGGATTGAGAGTGTGTGTCTGATTCACTCATTGCGTAGGAGAAGCAGAGAATGAACTAAACGAAGGAAGATCGAAAAAAATAATAATTCAGGGTTTGGAAACCTGCCCTGATACCATGAAATAATGGGATAAAGATTGAAATTATTCTTGTATTCCTTCTGCCTCGAATGGCTGAGCTTTGTACGGAATGACAAAAAACTATAGATAAGAAAGAGTAACAATGGAAAAGATATACTCACTACCTATCCTAACAATAGCAATATCTCCAATAACAATAACTAACATTATCTCCAATAGCTCCCAGGAACCACCAAGTTCAATAGATTGAACTTCTAAAATGCTCCTTGTCACCTTCTCTATAGAACTCAGACCTCTCTAACTCAATGAAAAGCACTTCGTGGATATGTTGGCTGCTGCTGAAGAGTATATATATATATATATATATATATATATATATATATATATATATATATATATATATAGGGAGCAGATCAAAATATCTGCTCTCGGAGCCCCGCCGAAGCCCCGCCCCCCCTACACCATCGGATCGGGGGGTCCACGTGGGGCCCCCGCGATCCAACGGTTGGGAGCGGCGGGGCTCCGGATCCGCTCATATATATATATATATATATATATATATATATATATATATATAAGGGAGGCAAACCCCAACCTTAAACTACCGTCGCACTTCTAATTCGGAGATATTCCCAACGAATCAAGAGGAGTATTAAACCATTATCTCCAAATCCCAAAAGAAAAGGAACCGTTTAAACCAAATATCCCCAAAATCTGCTAAACAATGCAATTTCTGCGCAGCCTCCGCGCGGAACGCTCAGCGGAAACCCCGATGCGTAAGTCCCTACTTTGCGCCCTTTGTCCGAGACCGAGCCACGGTTTAGCTCCCAATGAAAAATTCAATGAGTGACAAAAACAAAATTGTTTCCATGGTATCTTGATCCTTGCCCTCTAAGAAAATACTTCACCATCTCACCCACATAGACTACCACACCCCATGTGCACAAGTCAATACCAAGACAAGTCTTATATTGAAATACACACTTGGGGTTCTATCCGATGTGGGACTAAAATCCTAGAGTTCAAAATAAAAAAAACCTCAACATGAATCACATGAAAACTTTTCGTTTTTATGATGTTTTGTGATGTCTGTGATGTTTGCTTTGATAACTTCCCATTCAGGTCCGGACTTAGAGATGAGGTCCATGAGGCGGTTGTCCCATGTCCAAAATTTTATAGGGTACCAATTTGTATATGTTATTTAATGTATAAGTCAAATTGTGAACAAAGATCCAATAGACTCATTCTAATCTTTTAGTCCTCATAAATTATTTTTGCTATATGATATCTAAATGTCATATACAAGAATACCAAGAAACAAGTGAGTTAGTCAAAATAAAGAAAAAAATTGGTATAATCATTATCAAAATCCTCTTTCCTTTCGTCGCACAAACAGTATAATACTCTCAATCTACTCTACCCTTCTATCGTTGTCAATCTCCTCTACCCTTTCGTCGTTGTCAATCTCCTCTGTCTCAAACTCCTCTACCCTTCTGTCTCAAACTCCTCTAGCCTTATGTCTCTTTCTGTTTCATGGTCCTCTTGGAGGTAATTGAATAACATAACAAGTTGCAATTTATTATTATTATTATTATTATTATTTCAAACATTGTTAACTTTTTTTTTATTTATGTCTATGTTGAAATTAGTTGATTATTTTATTGATTGTCTCATTGGCATTATATAGCCTAACAGTCATTAATACAATGATCTCAATCATTATGACAATAATCTCATAATGGAATATCCTGTGACATATTCTGACATCCCAAATATGTCCTCAGGATGTTCCCATGTGCTTATACTATACTTAAATATGACACCCAACATATCATATCAACACTCCCCCTCAAGATGGGTGAAAGATATTCACTAAGCCCATCTTGTCACATCCTCTAATCATGCTCACTGAGGCAAGTCCCTTGGTTAGTCTATCTGCTACTTGATCCCTGGTTGGAACATGGCCAAGCTCCAATAATCCACTATCCAATTTCTCTTTGATGAAGAATCTATCAATCTCGATGTGTTTGGTCCTGTCATGTTGTACTGGATTGTTGGCGATACTAATAGCTGACTGATTGTCACACTACAGCTTCATCTTGGCTCATTGATCCAGCTTTAGCTCCACCAGCATATTCTTCAACCATAGCAGCTCTGCAACTCCCAAGGCCATAGCTCTGTACTCTGCTTCAGCTGTCGATCTGGCCACCACAGACTGCTTCTTACTCCTCCAGGAGACCAAGTTACCTCCTACAAATATGCAATATCCCGAGGTAGACCTCCCGTCATCAGCACAACTAGCCCACTCAGAATCACAGTAGCCCTCGATGCTCACGTGATTGTTCTTCCTAAATATTAGTCCCTTCCCGGGAGCACCTTTCAAGTACCTCAGAATCTGGTATACTGCATCCATATGACCCTTCCGTGGGTCATGCATGTAGCGGCTCACCACACTTACTGCAAAGCAGATATCAGGACTTATGTGGCTCAAATAGATCAACTTGCCAACCAGTCTCTGGTATCTGTCCCGATCAACTGGTTCTCCAGTCTCAGCATCAATCTTGAACCTCTGATCTATTGGTGTCGCTGCAGGTTTGCACCCCAACATCCCAGTTTCTGTGAGAAGGTCCAGTGCATACTTCCTTTGAGAGAGAACAATCCCCTCTGCTTCTCGAGCAATCTCAATCCCAAGGAAGTACCGAAGAAGGCCGAGATCCTTCACCTCGAATTCCTTGCCAAGCTTTCCTTTGAGTTGGGCGATCTCCTGCTCATCATCTCCTGTGATAATCATATCGTCCACATACACCGCAAGCATGGTGATGTGGCCTCCACTCTGACGGAAGAACACAGTATGATCAGCATTGATCTGCTGATATCCCATCCCTATTATCGCCCTTCTGAATCTGTCAAACCACGCTCGAGGAGACTGCTTCAGTCCATAGAGGGACTTCTTCAACCTGCAGACCTTGCCTACTGTCTGATTGGTGCCAAATCCTGGTGGTATCTCCATGTACACCTCCTCCACTAGATCTCCATGAAGAAACGCATTCTTCACATCCAGTTGGTGTAGCTTCCATCCACCATTCGCTGCCAGAGAAATCAGAGTCCTGACAGTGCTCATCTTTGCAACTGGTGCAAAGGTCTCGTCATAGTCGATGCCGTACGTCTGACTGTATCCTTTGGCTACTAGTCGAGCTTTGTAGCGCTCAACCTGTCCATCTGGGTTCTGCTTCACGGTAAAGACCCACTTGCATCCAACTGCTCTCTTCCCCTCTGGCAGTCTCACAAGCTCCCAAGTGTGGTTCTTCTCCAGAGCTCCCAACTCCTCGTGCATTGCCGCTTTCCACTTTGGATCGTTCTTGGCAACCTGCCAATTGTTAGGTACAGTAATACTATCCAAAGATGCTATAAATGCTCCATGAGAAGAAGGGATATGGTCATAAGAAACAAACAGAGCAATATCCCAACCATATCTGTTTGGAGGATTTCTTGCATTGCTGCGAGTGGTCCTCCGTACAGATAGTGGTGTGGGAGGAGTAGAAGTAGGAGGAATGATATCTTGTGAAGGAGGGGGTATCACCTGAAGGGGGTTGGTGTCGGTGCCTCAGGAGTTGGGACGAACGCAGGCAAGGGACTTGGCACTGGCACTGTCGGTACTGGTCCTGCAGTTTGCTTCTCTCTCCTGCTGTAGGTAAGTAACTCTCCCTGAGCCGTAGGCCTAACACCTTTACCTTCTTGTCCCTTCTCCGTGCCTCCATGCCAAACTTCTAAATCGGTTACCACCAAGTTCTCCATCTCCCCCTCTCGCCTAATATTGGCAGTATTAGGCATGTTGTGTGAAGTTCCGTCCTGGCGGTAGTATGGCTCATGCTCCCGAAAGTGGACATCCATACTGACAAACTTCTTCTTCTCTACTGGACTCCAGCACACATACCCCTTCTGGGTCGCCGAGTAGACTACGAAGATGCATTTGACCGCTCTAGGGTCAAGTTTCCCAACTGATGGCCTGTTATCCTTCACAAAACACACACACCCAAACACCTTCAGTGGGAGTATCCCACTATTATTGCCTTGCAATACCTCACATGGGGACTTCCATCCGAGGACCTTCGAGGGCATCCTGTTGATGAGTTGAGCTGCTGTCAACACTGTATGCCCCCACAGACTCTGTGGGACATTCATGTCGATCATCATACTTCTTGCGACCTCCAGAAGGTGTCTGTTTTTCCTTTCTGCAACTCCATTTTGTGCTGGTGTGTATGCACAGGTGGTCTGATGCTGTATTCCGTGTGCTGACAGGTATTCTGCAAGCGTCCTGTTGGTATACTCTGTTCCATTGTCAGACCTCAGTACCTTCATAACTGCTTTGTACTGAGTCTGGACATGCTTATAGAAATCCCGAAAACAAGCAGGTATATCATTCTTATTTTTCATCAAATATAACCAGGTAACACGAGAGGCACACTCAATGAAAGAAACAAAGTACTTATAACCATTCATAGTGTTAGTAGCACATGGACCCCAGACATCAGAATGTACTATCTCAAAAGCAAAAGTGCTCCTATGACCCGTGCCAACATATGAGCTCCTAGTAAGTTTTCCTAATTCGCACGCATCACATACTAATTTCTCTTTATTTGTTTTTGCATAAACCTCTGGATACAACTTACTTAGAGTATCAAAGGAAGAATGTCCCATCCTCCGATGATGGAGTATCAAGGTATCCTCAGTCCTCTGCTGCAGTCCTTCCATGCCAGCCTTCTCTGCCATAGATACCAATGCTGAGTCCAGTCCTTCTCAATCTAGGTACCACAGTCCCTCATGCCAAGTGCCAGTCCCAAGTCTTCGTCCTGTCCCTTTCTCCTGGAAGGTCACCTTAGGAATATCAAAAGAAACAATGCATTTAAGTTGGAGGATTATAGAACTAATGGACAAGAGACTGACTGGAAAGGATGGAGCATGTAAAATATTGGATAATCTTACTGAACCTGTACAATTAACAGTATCCTTACCGACCATTGGCTGGAAAGTGCCATCAGCTGTCTGAATGTTGTCTGCTGATGCTAGGTGAGCGTAGGAAGAAAACTCACTAGCATTCCCCGTCACATGCCGATATGCTCCCGAGTCGATAATCCAGTCTGATGATTTAAGGGAAGAGATAGACGCAAGGGCAAGTGATTCGTCAGTACCTTCTGATGGATGGGTATACATGGCAGCGTTGCCCCTAACAAAGAATGAGGTGGACGCCTCCTCTGTTCTACTCCTCATGTCTCCCAGTGCCTGGTCCTCCACAGTAAAGGTGCCATCAGCTTATCCGTTCCCTTCTGATATCAGGAGGTTCGCCCGATAACCTCCTCGGCCGCCTCGTCTACCCCCTCGACCACGACCACGTCCTCCATTATATCCTCGTCCGCCGAACGGTCCTCGTCCACTACCTGAATCTCCCTCCCTAGGTGGTTTGGTACAAGCATACCGACGATGACCCATCTCCCCACAGTTGTAGCACTGCCGGTTATGCTGCCAGGGCTCCCTTAGATCCTGTGTTTCCTGAGCTGGTGATCGCTAGTGCTGACTTTGCTTCGGGGGGACCACCTGTCCCGGCTTGCAGCCTGGTGCGTGTCTCCTCCTGGATCATGGCTGAGATAGCCTCCTCAAGGCTAGGGATCTTTGGTTGGGCTAGAAGTAGGGCCGTCCTCTGTGCGAAAGCTGCAGTCAGTCCTTTGAGGAACTTCATCGTCCTCTCCTGCAGACACACCTATCTCTCCTTACACTTGGGATCCCCGCAGCTCGCCCGATCTGAGGAGTGATCATAATCCAACCACAGACGCTCCAACTCCGTGGCATACTCCTGCACCGTCTTCTCTCCCTGTACGGTGTCATCAATCTCCCCCTTTATCTGGAAGACCCGTAAGTTGTTCCCCACACCATCATAGGTCCTTCTCAACTTCTCCCACACATCTTTCACCATCTCGATACCGTCTACTGTGGCGGCAATATACTGGACTAAGGAGTTGAGAAGTCAGATGTAGATCACCATATGAGTGGACTTCCACTCATTGCGTCCTGTCGAGCCCTCGTTTCAGCTCTGTCGCCTCGCCCGTCAGGAACCCCTCCATGTTTTTTCCTGCGAGGGTTCTTCTCATCCGCCGTGACCAACTCAGATAGGTGGCTGGTCCATCTAATTTCAGATCGATGGAGGGAAGCTTCAACTCCGGCGACGTTCGTGTCGTGTTCTCACCAGCCGACATCGTCAACAACTTCATCAACGTCGCCACCTCTGCAGAATCTAGCTTCTTGATGATCTCCTCCATCGATGCGTCGTCTATCCAATCACGTCACGTCCGTTCTACGACTCACGCTCGTCCTCGTCGTCCGCTCCTAGATCCGAACATGTCCCCCATTTTTTCAGATCTAGGCATCCCTATTAGGCGCTGTCTCGTGCTGGTGCGGAGGAGGCGGCAGCACGCATGTCACAGCCACCGTCGCAGCAGCAGCAGTCGCAGCAGCCGCAGCAGCAGTAGTAGCCGCAGCAGTAGCGGGACGGGGCAGCAACAACGAAGGGCGGGCGGAGAAGGGAAGAAGGGGGGGCGTGGAAGAGTTCGGTGGAGGAGATCTAGGAAATCCTCCTGTGGGTTTGTGGAAGCTTGGTGACGGCTAGGGTTTGTGGAAACTTGGCTCTGATACCATGTTGAAATTAGTTGATTATTTTATTGATTGTCTCATTGGCATTATATAGCCTTACAGTCATTAATACAATGATCTCAATCATTATGACAATAATCTCATAATGGAATATTCTGTGACATATTTTGGCATCCCAAATATGTCCTCAGGATATTCCCATGTGCTTATACTATACTTAAATATGACACCCAACATACCATATCAACAGTCTAGAACATTAATTTTATCTTTTTAGTTTAGAATATCTTCAGTTTTATTAGTATTTCATTATGCCATATTATTTTGGATATTTATTTCTTGAATTTTGTGTTGATAATACTGTTGTATCATCGTCAATGAATTTTTTTTTTATGAACATTAATCTTTGAGGGCACCACTTTTAGAGTTTGTCACGGGTCTCAAAATCTAAAGTCCGATAGTGTTTCCATTTTAATGATGTTTTCCTATTTGACCAAGTATTTCATTGAAACATAAAATTCTGATGCTACTTCTGATGTTTGAACATTTGTGCTTGTCCGAAATTTCATACTTCTGTTTCAATCACATCAAACTTCTCATTTTGATATTACTTTTATTTTTCTGTTTGATTGACTCTCTCTATGTTCCTTTTAGTCATTTGATCTTTGCCCTTATAAAAAGCTTTGATTTTGTTATGAATATTTTTAACTAACTATGATGTTTAGAATCATTTGTAGGTCTCTCTAAAATTTCAATTTTTTTCAAACTATAGGCAATCACAAGTGGGGTTCTGGCTGGATGCAGTGATGCAATTGCTCAGAAGATATCTGGCGTCAAGAGGCTTCAATTGAGAAGATTGCTTCTCATCATGGTATGGTTATGATTCTTCTATCATTTACTAATAAATCATTAGGATCTTACTTATGGAGTTCCTATTATTTTTATCAACTCCGTGGCAGAATGATACATTGGGAACGGAGCAGATACAGAGGAATATAACCATTCCCGAACTGGAAGAAACAATCGAAGACTGATATAAAGTGTAACACCTGCACACGATCACAATATCTACGCACAAATCCACAACGTAAGCACAAACGATATTTTTGTGAAAACTCTTGATGGAAAAAACAATGGGACGATTGGAGTCCCACTCGAAAAAGCCTCTACTAATAGAATAGAATGTACCGACTCCTATAGGCTTCTCCCATTGATCCAAACCAGATTATTACAACTCAACTAGAAAGGAAATTGATAACAATGAGAGTAGCGACTTGCCAAAGATGAGATCATGATAACAAACAAATATGGATCTTCTCAACCGAATCCCTCTTCGAATCAATCACAAACTCCGAAACCCTTACCCCTCTTCTTTTGGAAGTTGAAATCTTTGAACTTACTTTCTTGTATTTGCTGCTAAAAATTAGGTTAGAATATCCATATTTAAGTTACCATATCCTGAGACAATTCGGACTATCTGATATAATCCAACAGTCCAAATAAAATCGCAAAAAACGTTCAACCTATGTTCAACGGTATATCGCCAGTATACTTTGGGAATCACTTTTTTCAAATAGAATTTGCTGGACGTTTTTTACGTTTTTAAGAATATTGACGGCATGTCATCTGTCATAATCCACGTCCTGATGATCGGGCTCAAGTGCGTGTACACGCTTGGTCTATGTCGCGGCATCGGCGGTAGTACGCTATTTAATGTATCAATCTACTCAATTACTACATCTAAAGAAAGATACGAGCAAAAAGAAAATTCCAGACACACAAGATCACCACAATCCACACAATCACTATCCAGAGTCCTCAGTTACATCATACATGCCAAATATCTCTCCGGAGACAAATCCGATCAAATGACTACATAAAGTAATCTATACATATGCTACATAAAGAAACTATATCCTAGATCTTCTAGATCCTTCGGGAACCATCATCCGGTCCATGAAAGCTAATTTCCATGTCATCACCTAATATGTCAACTGTCTAGTCAGGATTGGAGCAAAGTACAACCACATAAAATGTCGCACGATACAGAATAAAGCTATAAAATGCAGTAAATAAACTAGAAAGTAAAACATTGAATATAATAATAAAAGTAAAATATGTAACACTAGAATCAGAAGGAACATGCTATAGACATGTACAAAAGACTAACATCTACGTGTATTTGAAATACCGTTTTCGATATGTAGCCGGTTTGGGTTGGTGGTTCAATGGGCCCGACTCTAACATACGTGATATGTATGTCGGGCTATTCTTCAAAAATGACTCATATGGTCTAGCTATTGACCACATACCTACTTGCTTTTTTTCCTCCCTGCGATTCATGTAAACACGATCAATATAACCACGAATTCATATAAACACGAACATGAATTTAAATCGTCGCAAATCAATCATAGGAATCCATGAATCAAGTACTATTCCGTGTCAGAATCGTGCCGCAATATGATACCTGACTAGAAAATAATAAAAACAACATTTATAATATGCTGAGAAATATCAAGTAATGTGTACTTGCCTTAGGTTCAAAATTTGTTGGAGTTGGAAGTATTGTTCTATTCCGGAGTCCCGGACCAGAAGAGAAAAACTCCTTTGACGTCGAGCGGCGGAGGAAACTTTGAGGAGCTGATGTTCGACCGTGGGAAAGCAACATCAACTTAGGCTCTGCGTGGTCAGTCGGCTGGAGTGCAGCACAGGAGCCGAAGCCCAAAGTCGGCATAGCCGGTCCACGGTTCGTAAGCCAGTCGCAGATCTGTGCTAGCGAAGGACGCCGAGGCTCAAAGTAGTAGAACAGGGTGGGGCATGGAGAAGGCGAAGTCTGGTTGCGGCGGACGGAGATGGGGCTGGTGGTTTTGGGTTCCGTCTTTGTGAAAAACTCGGAGGGCCAAGGAGCTCTGTTGTCGGCGGCGAAGGACGATGACGTCGTTCTGGATCCGTCGACCTCACGGCAAGCGGGACTGAGGGATCCAGCAAATCTTGACGAAAGTGGTGGTGATGGTTGGTGGGAGAGCCCAGCGGTTTTGGGATCTGCCGTCGGAGTTCGTCAGGGTCGGACCCGATCGATGTGGCGGCGGAAATGTGTTTTGATATATTGGAATTGTGTGTGGATGGTGGTAGTGGTGCTCCGTGTCGGACCCGAAGGCACCACTCGGGTTTGTAAAGTGGACACGGGGATTTGGTGTAGACAGAAGAAGTGAACACAAGTAATGGACACCGAATTTAGTAATGGATACAGGTTGGAGATTGTGCCAGACACGGAAAGTGTATCTAGGAATTGGACAAAGGGGATGTGATGGAAAGTGAGAAAATTATTTCAAGAATTACTTCTAATTTTTGGGAATAAATTTTGGAAGTAAAAATAATAGCTATTAGGCAACAATTAAGATTTGCAAAAACAATCTTTAATTACAAATTAATTAGACATGTGTTAATTAAGAGTAACTAATTTTATCTAGAAGGTTCCTATTACTTGGGGACCAAGTAATCCATATTAAGTAAATTCCACTTAATTTATTATTGCCATTTGGTAACCCTTTTGGGAATTCAATTTAATTCAAAATTCTTGCTTAAAAATGATTTTGAAAGAAAGCAAAATTTTATTCTAGAAATTCAAAATTTTTAAGAGGTTACAAATCTACTCTCCTAAAAGTAAGTTTGTCCTCGAAATTTAAGAATAATATACGCACGATAAGAATCGACGAAAAATGAAAGATACAAGATTCAAGGAAGCCGTGATGTCAAAGTTAAGGAAGCAACAAATATTCAAGAATCAGATTCAGGATTTCCTAAACTATGATTTAGTATTCCTATCTCGAAGGCTCTCAATAGTACGACTATTTCTAAGTATTACCACGACATTACAATATTTGCGAAGACGAGACATGCATGGGCCACCAAAAAATGTGTCACGACCCGCGCCCTGATGATCACGTTCGAGTGCGTGTGCACGTCCATCCTACGTCGCGGCATCAACAGTAGTACATTGTCTAGATCTCAATAATCATCATCTACATATCAATTTACTCAATTATAACATCTAACAGATGATACAAGCAGGAAGAAATTTTCAGACATACGATCACCACAGTCCACATAGTCACTATCCAGAGTCCTCAGCTACATCATACATGACAGATACAGCTCTACAGAGACAAATCTGATAAAACGACTACAGAAAGTAATCTATATATATGCTACATAAAGAAACTATATCCTATATCCTCCAAGAACCATCATCCGATCCATGAATGCTAATCTCCAGGTCATCACCTAATATGTCAACTATTCAGTCAGAATTGGAGAAAAGTACAACCATACAAAATGTCGCACGATACAAAATAAAGCTATAAAATACAGTAAATAAACTAAAAGTAAAACAATAAATATAATAATAAAAGTAAAATATGCAACACGAGAAGCAGAAGAAGCATGCTATAAACATATACAAGCGACTAGCATCTACGTATATTTGAAATACCGTTTTCGATATGTAGCTAGCTTGGGATAGTGATTCAAAGGGTTCAGCTCGAACATATGTGAGGTGCATGTCGGACTATTCTTCAAAAATGACTCAGGCGATATGGCTATTGGCCACATACTTACTTGGTATTTTTTTCCTTCCCGTGATACATGTAAACACGATCAATATCAACATGAAATTAGATAAACACGAACATGAATTCAGATAGTCGAGAATCAATATCATACGAATCAGAATCAAGTACTATTTTGTGTCCCCGTGATACATGTAAACACGATCAATATCAACATGAAATCAAATAAACACGAACATGAATTCAGATAATCGAGAATCAATATCATACGAATTAGAATCAAGTACTATTTTGTGTCAGAATCGTGTCGCAATACGACACCTGACTAGAAAATAATAAAAATATCATTTATAATGTATTGAAAAATATCAAGTATGATGTACTTGCCTTAGGTTCAAAATTTGTTGGAGTTGCGGAAGTACTATTCTATTCTGGACTAGAAGAGAAAAACTCCCTTGACATCGAGCGGTGGAGGAAACTTTAAGGAACTGATGTTCGGCCGAGGGAAAGCAACGCCGGCTTAAGCACCGCGTGGTCAGTCGGGTGGAGTACAACGCCAGAGCCTAAGCCCAAAGTCGGGATGGCCGGTCCATAGTTCGGAAGCCTGTCGCAGATTTGTGCTAGCGGTGGACGACGGCTCAAAGCGATGGAACAGGTTGGGGCAAGAAGGATGCAAAGTCTGGGTGCGGCAGACGGAGATGCAGCCGGTGATTTTGGGTTCCGTCTTGGTGAAGAACTTTAAGGACCAAAGGAGCTCTGTTGTCGATAGCGGAGGACGATGAAGTCGTTCGGGATCCGTTGACCTCACGGTAGGAGGGACTGCGAGATCCAGCAGATCTAGACAAAAATGGTGGCAATGGTTTGTGGGAGAACCCAGCGGTAGAGCGGTTTCGGGATCTGCCTCCGGAGTTCGTCGGGGTCGGATCCGATCGATGCAGTGGTGGGGGGATGTTTTGGTTGTTACTAGAATTTTGTATGGGTGGTGGTGGTGCTCCGGGGTCAGACCCGGAGGGCACGTCTTGGGTTTGGGAGGTGGAAACGGAATTTAGTGTGGATGTGAGTACGATCTGGTACATCCCCTGATCTGCTACGTCGGATACGAGTACGTCCCCTGATCTAGTACACCAGATATGAGTACGTAATTACGTTCAGCCTACGTTGTGATATCAACGGTAGTATGATGTCTATACCTCGATATAGACGTCACATCCATAATCATCAATAATCCACAACCACCAACAATATACATATCACAACTATATTCTAATCTAACTCATTCACATGAGATATATTCTATGACATGAAGATATAAAAACAAATAAAATAAAATAAAATAAAACTAAATAGTCTCTAGTAAATAGTCAACCATCGTTTAATGACTCCAAAAGGAAAATCATCGACACCATGTATAAATAAATCCAACTAAAAATCCATAAAAAATATCAAAATACATAAAGAAGTACTAGGAAACAAATCTGGTGAAAGTAAAATGCTATTTAACAACTAAATAGAGAACGATTTGAGAGCACGAAGAATGAGGAAACATACACTCCAGATTATGGTCTTCAGAGGAATGGAATAGGGCCACGAACTCAATATAAAACAAAGTAACAATCGTCTCAGCTAACAAGTACAAGTACAACATATAGAAAATAATATGCCTAATATGGTTACAGAGTAACAGTGATAGCAAGTACGAGATGAAATATTATAGCAGATAACATGATGAACCAGATAGTAATAGGTAAATGTAGCATGATGAAACTGGTTGTAAATCAAGAATCTACACTAAGTGCTCCTTTGTCTTTGAAAGTCAGCTTTCACCACGTGGACGGGCTTGATATTTGAGTAACTCTAGGCAGGGCGTTCTCCCATAAACAAGATAATGTCATGAGATTGTGTAAATCTATGTGCTTAGTGACTGTACTCCCCTATTATTCCCACATCTCAGTAACAATACGCTAAACGAATAACAATACACTAAGATGATGAACAATACGCTAAAATGATAAAACAAGCATCTCTCTCTCTCTCTCTCTCTCTCTCTCTCTCTCTCTCGTGTGTCTTATAGTAGGGAAAGAAGAATCCAATGACACTAGCATGCACAGTTTAAATACCATCAATATAGTATAATTGTACTAGAAAGCTTGTTAGGTGTACTTGCCTGAACCTCCAGACAAAATGATAACTGATCAACTCGAACTTTCCTCAAGCTACCAACCCCAATCTCAAACAACACATACAAGGGCACCCATGAAATCCAAACACAAAAAATAATGTATAAGGTTAGTCACATTACTTATTAACCAAGTTACATATTTTAGGTATAGCTTACTTACCTAATGCGAGACCTAGCAATCACGGTTTATTAGGTCCAATTTATACTAATTATGTTTGTGTATTAACTAAATCCTAAAACAACACATAAAAGTCCTAAAATCAGTATTTTGAAGTTCGCGACCGTCGTCACATAAATCGAGGTAGGAAAAATGGTCATAACTTCAAGAAAAGTTTGAACTTTTCGAATGCTTCATCTTTTGATTTCAGAAGATAAATAAAAGCGTACTTTGAGAAGTTATCGATGAAGGTAACAAAATATTTCATTTCGGTCTTTGTGGAGAAGTGTTTGAAGTCACAGATATCTGAGTGCACCAACTCCAGAAGATATGTATTTCAGTTCACCCGCTTGAACGACTTTCTTCTAATTTTAATCTACGCACAGACTTCACATTTTTCTACTTCCTTACCCCCGGATTTAGATATAAGGTCTAGACTAGACATTTTGTTTATTCTTTTACAATGAATATGTCCTTGAACTATTGTGCCATAACTCAAGAGAATAATCAGAAACAGACACTTCATTAACATATTTAGAAAGAGTTACAACATAAAGTTTGAACATTCCTTCGATACAAAAAGCTATTCCGAAGTATGCTGCTTTATAAGGACATCATTATTGGCTTGCATTAATGTCCATCCTCAAGCCTGCGTTGCATAGTAGGCTTCCAGGAAATCAGATTCTTGGCTATAACAGAAACGTGTTTTACGTTCTCCAGAGTAAGTGAGTTTTCCGAAAACAGTTTCATTATCTTCGATCCGATTTCCAACACTTCAGCTTGAGATTTGTTCATTATCGAAACCTTCTCAGATGTAGGTTCATATGTGATGAACAACTTCTTCTTAGAATACACGTGGCAAGATACACACCCACCAAGCAATGTCCACCTCAGATGACTCAACCTGCACAATAATAGCATCAGAGTTCAGCTTACCTTGCTTTTTTGGCATTGACTTTGGTTTGGACCTGTAGCCCTTCTTGAAGTGACATTTCTTGCCACAGTTCAAGTTCCATAATTTTTAGACTTAGACTTGAAAGAAGTTGACTTCACACTCAGATGGTTAGAGTCATTCTTCTTATTGTTGTAGGAAGCATTCTGCTTTTCTTTGTGATCTCCAGCTTGGACCATGTTTATCTTGGCAAACTACTTGGACAGAGAGTCCACCTTGATTTTGCTTCTAGTTTCGTCTTCAATACGAATAAAGCGTAGAAGGCCTTCAAGTAATATTTTCATGTTCTTGTGATACATATCGATAGAAAACTGATCTCAGCTGATAGGGAGCTTGGAGATGATAGCTTCCACCCTGAACTGGTCTGGTTGAGGCATAGACTCCTCCTCAAGCTTTTGCTGCAACTTCAGAAGTTTTTTTACTTGTCGTAGCATCGTCTTCAAATTCCATTTTCAGGAAATTGTTGACAAGATGAATATTGGACATCTTCTCGTCGTCTTTGTACTATTTTTCAATAGACTCATAGACGTCTCTTACATACTCCTTGTTGTAGGATTCTGTCATAGAATCATCCATGGAGTTGAGATTCAATAACTTGCAGAGGTTGTTGCCTCTCCTCCATTTTTGCTGCGTAGTGATCACATTGGCAAGAATTTGCACATCGTAAGTTTTCGGAATTACAGGTTCTGGTTCAGTCAAAACGTAATTCACGTTGACGAGTTGAAGATTCAACCTAATCTTTATTTTCCATGTGTTGTAATGTTCTCTATCGAATTTCTCAAGTTTGTGAATACTTGTGACCAGGAGACTTGCATGATTTTCCATTGTTGATCTTGCCCGGATCTTGTTTTAAGATTGTTATTGTCGGTTACAAAAACTCCTGCAAAATACAACTTGAACAAGATTGCAACAACTCAGAAATAAAAGATTACAAACTTGCAAAGAACACTTTATAAAACTACAACCAAGTTACTACAACAAAAAACAAAAGAAGAAATAGAAGATAGAAACTCTTGCTAAGGTAATGGCGATCATCGTTGCTCAAAGCAAGATTCGACCATTTTCTGTCGATCTCCTCCCATGAACCAACAGGTTCAAACAGATGAACTTCTGGATCTCTCACTTGTCACCCTCGAAAACTGGACAGCGCTCGAACAAAACCTCGTGGCTTCACTGCTACTGCAAACTCTCCTCTTGTTGCATATATTCTCAAGTGTGTTGCCAAGAGCAAAACTTAGAGAATATATAGAGGAGCTAAGTCCCTAGCAGCCATATCTATCCATAATGGACAATTAATCTAGAGAATAACTCCTATTTAAGTGGACGGTTATAGCAGTAACTTCCATTAAGTTGTCAGTTACGAAGCTGAAAAGTCCACGCTGAAACATACATATTAGCCACGTTGGAATCCAGGTTCAGTGGGAACAGCCCTCACGCTGGAGCCTAGGTCTAGTGGGAGTAGCCCCCATACTAGAGCCCAGGTTCAGTGGGAGCAGCTTCCACGTTGGAACCCACATCAAGCTGAAGCACTAGCTATACTGAAAAGCTAGACCATGCTGCTAAATTGGCGCCAGAAGGAGCGCTGAGCGACGCAATGACACACAAAAGTGCCACTTTGTGCCATTCGTCCACGCCCGTGTCTGAGTCGAAAGGACCATCCGGGGCCTAGCTCTTAAGGAAAATTATCGAGAAATGGATGACAAAACCAATGTTTCTTGGAGGATTTGAACCTTGCACTCTAGTAAAATATCTCACCATACCAACTACATAGACTACCACTCCTATGTATGCAAGTCAATAAAAGAATAATCTTATATTGAAATATACACTTGGGATTTAGCACATGGATGATGTGGGAGCACTTTGTAGATGGTAATTTCAATGAATCCCAACATGCCGCATCTGAACTTTAGGTTTCTCTGTTCAGGAGTTCGTTTCTCTCTTCTTTTTCTTTCCACATCTGAACTTTTTCTTAATTAGGGTCTTCAACATCATGAGACTAGCAAGAAACCCTTGCCTCCCTTGATTTCATATTGTTGTAAAGCTCATTCCAATTTTTTTTTCCATCCATTTGACTAAGAGGTTCAAGTAGGACTCCTTTGGTTCAGGACACCTTGTCCATCCTTTAGGTTTAGTAATATATTCATGGTGTTTTCATACATAAACCAGTACATGTGAATTGAGCATCAATTGTGTTATGCAAGATATGTACTCATAGTCACTAGCTAGCATTGTGGTCCAATGACAGTCAATATCATGGTTTGAGTTGGGGATATGGATGAACATAATGAATGTTGACAAACCGATTTGGACATTTACTTGGCCGAACTAAACTTATATCCATGATCTGCATCACTAATGCTTGATTGTAATTTATACATATTGTCCGATTGTTAGTCACATGTGTTAGTGGTATTACATCATGGCTTATTTCTTCATATTTATTAAATGTTTGTGTAGAAGATTTTGGAGTAATTGTTAATTTTTTTTTATAATCTCTTGGCCATTTATAGCTTTATAACCCTTCATCTTACATTAATATCCCATTAAAAACCCCTGTAAAATATTCTAATATCCCAACAAATATACCAATAATATTCTAATATAGCAACAAATATACCAAGAATATTCTAATATACCAACACTCCTCCTCAAGATGGGCGAAATATATTCACTAAGCCCATCTTGTCACATCCTCTAATCATATCTGCAGAGCTAAGTCCCTTGGTCTTACTGTCTGCTACCTGCTTCTTGGTTGGAACATGACCTAGCTCTAGTAGTCCACGGTCCAACTTCTCCTTGACGAAGAACCTATCAATCTCGATGTGTTTGGTCCTGTCATGCTGCACTGGATTGTTGGCGATACTGATGGCTGACTGGTTGTCACACCATAGCTTCATCTTGGCTCCTTGATCCAACTTCAGCTCTACTAGCATACTCTTCAGCTATAGCAGCTCTGCAACTCCCAAGATCATAGCTCTGTACTCTGCTTCAGCTGTCGATCTGGCCACCACCGACTGCTTCTTACTCCTCCAAGAGACCAAGTTGCCTCCTACAAATATGCAATAGCCCGAGGTAGACCTCATGTTATCAGTACAACTAGCCGAGTCAGAGTCACAGTAGCCCTTGATGTTCAAGTGATAATTCTTCCTGAATATCAACCCCTTTCCGAGGGCACCCTTCAAGTATCTCAGAATCTGGTACACTACGTCCATATGACCCTTCCTTGGGTCATGCATGTAGCGGCTCACCACACTCACTACAAAGCAGATATCAGGACGTGTGTGGCTCAAATAGATTAACTTGTCCACCAGTCTCTGGTATCTGTCTCGAACAACTGGTTCTCCAACCTCAGCACACAGCTTGAATCCCTGGTTGATCGGCATCGCTGCAGGTCTGCATTCCAACATCTATGTCTCTGTAAGAAGGTCCAACGCATACTTCCTCTGAGAAAGAACAATCCCCTCTGCTTCTCAAGCAATCTCAATCCCAAGGAAGTACCGAAGAAGGCCAAGGTCCTTCACCTCAAACTTCTTGCCAAGCTTCCCCTTGAGTCGGGCAATCTCCTGCTCATCATTTTCTGTGATAATCATATCGTCCACATACACCGCAAGCATGGTGATGTGGTCTCCACTCCGATGAAAGAACACAATATAATCATCATTGATCTGCTGATATCCCATCCCTATTATCGTCCTCCTGAATTTGTCAAACCACGCTCGAGGAGACTGCTTCAGTCCATAGAGGGACTTCTTCAACCTGCAGACCTTGTCTACTGTCTTATCGGTGCAGAATCCTGGTGGTATCTCCATGTACACTTCCTCCACTAGATCCCCATGAAGAAACGCATTCTTCACGTCCAGTTGGTGTAGCTTCCATCCACCATTCGCTGCCAAAGAAATCAGGGTCATGACGGTGCTTATCTTCGCCACTGGTGTAAAGGTCTCATCATAGTCAATGTCGTACGTCTGACTGTATCCTTTTGACACCAGTTGAGTCTTGTAGCGCTTTACTATTCCATCTGGGTTCTGCTTCACAGTAAAGACCCACTTGCATCCGACTGCCCTCTTTTCCTCTGGCAGTTTTACCAGTTCCCAAGTGTGGTTCTTCTCAAGAGCGCCTAACTTCTCGTGCATCGCCGCTTTCCACTTTGGATCGTTCTTAGAAACCTGCCAATTGTTAGGTACAGTAATACTATCCAAAGATGCAATGAATGTTCCATGAGAAGAAGAGATGTTATTATATGAAACAAACTAAGCAAGGTCCCAACCATATCTATCAGGAGGATTTTTCGCATTGCTGCGAGTGGTCCTCCGTACTGATAATGGTGTGGGAGGAGTAGAAAGAATGATATCACCTGAAGGAGAATCTGGTAGTGGTGGTGTAGGTGTCTCAAGAGTTGAGACGGACGCAGGCAAGAGACTTGGCACTGGCACTATAGGTACTGGTCCTGCAGTTTGCTTCCCTTTCCTGCTGTAGGTAACTAACTCCCCCTGAGTCGTGGGCCTAACACCTCTCATCACCTCCCCCTGTTCCTCTTCACTCTCCTGCTCCTTAAATGTTCCTTCATGCCATACTCCCAAATCGGTCACCACACTCTCACAAATCTTCCTCTCTCGCCTCATACTCTCAGTATCAGGTGAGTTGCTCATGGATGAGGTTCCCTCCTGATGGTAGTATGACTCAAACTCCCTGAAGTGAACATCTATGCTCACAAACTTCTTCTTCTCTACTGGACTCCAGCACACGTACCCCTTTTGAGTCGCCGAATAGCCTACGAATATACACTTGACTGCTCTGGGGTCAAGTTTCCCAACAGACGGTCTGTTATCCTTCACAAAACATACACATCCAAACACCTTTAGTGGGAGTATCCCACTACTATTTTCTTGTAATATCTCACATGGAGACTTCTATTCCAGTACCTTCGAGGGCATCCTATTGATCAATCGAGCTGCTGTCAATATTGCATGCCCCCACAGACTTTGTGGGACATTTATGGTGATCATTATGCTCCTTGCCACCTCCAGAATGTATCTGTTCTTCCTTTCTGCCACTCCATTCCGTGCTAGTGTGTATGCACAGGTGGTCTGATGCTGTATCCCTTGAGCTGACAGGTATTCCTCAAGTGCTTTGTTGGTATACTCTGTTCCATTGTCAGACCTTAGTACCTTCACCACTGCTTTGTACTAAGTCTAGACATGTTTATGAAAATCCCGGAAATAGGCAAGGACCTCACTTTTATTCTTCATCAAATACAGCCAGGTGACACGAGAGGAACAATCAATAAAAGAGACGAAATACTTGTAACCATTCATAGTAGTTGTGGCGCACGGCTCCCAGACATCAGAATGTATAATATCAAAAACAGAAGAGCTCCTATGGCTCGCATCAACATATGAGCTCCTAGTAAGTTTGCCTAAATCACATACATCACATACTAGTTTCTCCTTATTTTTCTTCTCATAAATAGATGGATACAACATACTCAAAATACCAAAAGAGAAGTGTCCCAACCGCCTGTGATGGAGTATCACTGTATCCTCGGCACTCATCTTTGGTCCTCTCATTCCTGCTCTTTCTGCCACAGACACCAATGCCGAATCCAGTCCTTCCCCATCCAGGTACCACAGTCCATCATGCCAAGTGCTAGTCCCAAGTCTTCGTCCCGTCTCCTTCTCCTTCTCCTTCTCCTGGAAGATCACCTTAAGAATATTAAAAGAGAATGCATTTTAGTTAGAGGATTATAGAACTAATGGACAAAAGACTGACTGAAAAAGAAGAAGCATGTAAAACATTGGATAATCTTACTGAACCTGTATCCTTACCGACCACTGGCTGGAAAGTACCATCGACTGTTTGAATGTTGTCTGCAGATGCTAGGTGAGTGTAGGAAGAGAACTCACTAGCAATCCCTGTCATGTGTCGAGACGCACCCGATTCGACAATCCAGTCCGACGATCTAAGTAAAAACATAGATGCAAGGACGAGTCATCAGTACCTTCCGATGGATGGGCATATATGACAGCGGGCCTCTGGGGAAGACTGAGGTAGACGCCTCCTCAGTCCCACTTCTCCTATCTCCCTCGCTTGACGCTCTCTACTTTCTCCTGGGTACTTCTAGCATGCCCAGTAGTGCCTGATCTTTCTCAGTATAGGCACCATTAGCTCCCTCCTCGCCTTCTGCTACTAGCAGGTTTTCCCGATAACCTCCTCGACCACCCCGTCGACCCCCACGACCACGGCCACGTCCTCCAAACTGTTCACGTCCGCCACCTGAATCTCCCTCCTTGGGTGGTTTGGTGCAAGCATATCTCAGATGGCCCACCTCCCTGCAGTTGCAACATTGCCGGGGGTCTCCTTTAGGTCCTGTGCCGCCTGAATTGGCAACCGCTAGTGATGTCTTCACTTCAGGAGGACCACTTGTCCCTGCCTGTAGCTTGATACGAGTCTCCTCCTGGATCATGGCCGAGATAGCCTCCTCAAGTGTAGAAATCTTCGGTTGGGCTAGAAGTAGTGCTGTCCTCTGAGCAAATACTGCGGCTAGCCCCTTAAGAAACTTTATCGTCCTCTCTTGCAGACATACATGTCTCTCCTTACACTCCGGGTCCTCGCAGCTCGTCCGATCTGAGAAGTGATCATAATCCAACCACAGACGCTCCAACTCCGTAGCATACTCCTGTAGTCTTCTCTTCCTGTATGGTGTCGTCGATCTCCCCCTTGATCTGGAAAACCCTCAAGTTATTCCCCACACCATCGTAGGTTCTCCTCAACTTCTTCCACACGTCTTTCACCATCTCAAGGCCATCCACTGTGGCGGCGATCGACTGGACTAAAGAATTGAGGAGCCAAATGTATACCACCATATGAGTGGACTTCTACTCGTCGCGTCCTGCCGAGCCCTCATCCTGCTCTGTCTTCTCTCCTGACAAGAAACCTTCTAGGTTCTTCCCTGCGAGGGTTCTCCTCATCCGTCGTGACCAACTCAGGTAGGTGGCCGGTCCATCAAGCTTCAGATCGATGGATGGAAGCTCCAACTTTGCCAATGTTTGTGTCGTGCTCTCACCAGCCGACAGTTTCATCAGCTTCATCAACGTTGCGACCTCCGCAGAGTCCAACTTCTTGATGATCTCCTCCATCGATCCTTCTCTTCTCCGATCATCTCACACCCGTCCCACGATTCACGTTCGCCCTCTTCGTCCTCTTCTAGACCCGATCATGTCTCTCCTTCATCAGATCTAGGCCTTCGATGTTAACGTCTGTAACGACCCGCGGGAGACGTCAGGAACCGCGGCAGAAAGCTCCGCAGGAGTCACGGCTTCGCGGTGGTGGTGGCGGGCGAACGGCGACGGTGGTGGTGGGCGAACGGTGCGGCAGCGGTGGTGGCGGACGGCGCTGCAGCGGTGGTGGCGGACGGTATGACAGCGGTGGCTGTTGTGGCAGCTAGGGTTTGGGAGATGGTGGCTAGGGGTTGGGCTCTGATACCATGTAGAATATTTTGGAGTAATTGTTATATTTTTTATTGATAATCTCTTGGCTATTTATAGCCTTACAACCCTTCATCTTACATTAATACCCCATTAAAAAACCCTGTAGAATATTCTAATATTCCAACAAATATACCAAAATATTCTAATATACCAACAAATATACCAAGAACATTCTAATATACCAACAGTTTGCCATGTCACTATGCAAACAAGCTCGTGTATCTTGATTTGGGTCATGGTCAGCTGAGTTCTTGATTCATGATCAGCTTAAAGGTTGTGTCTGCAACTTTCCTCGTGATGGATGACATTAACCTTATTTTTGCAGATTTATGGTTTTGCCTATGCGGGACCATTTGGGCACTTCCTGCACAAGATTATGGATAAAATTTTCAAGGGCAAGAAAGGAAACAACACTGTTGCTCAAAAGGTGGGTTCGTATAGCAGATACATGCCGCACTCTTACTTTGTGAATGCCATTTTAGTTTCTTAAAGATGGCTGACGATTTTAGACCTTTTGATAAAATAAATTGCTTTGAGGCTTTGAATTGATAAAAATCTCTTTTCAGGTTTTGTTGGAACAATTGACTACTTCACCATGGAACAACATGTTCTTCATGATGTACTACGGCTTAGTAATTGAAGGTATATTTTTTTATCATGATTTGGCTACAATTTCAATTTATATCTATAATTCCTTATTTGTAGTTAAGCTTGAATCTATCTGTTAGCTTATTTTAAGCAGTGGAATGTCTGCTATCCATTGGCTTTGGCATCAGTTTGATCTATTTTTGTCTATGTAACACACCTCGCAATGAGGATTGCCCTGTTTGTAAAATCAGGATTCTCACATTTCAAATTGTTAGCCACTATAGTTTTTAATACCTTTTTACATGGCTTAAAGTAATATGCCGAGCTTCCTGAGAGTATTTCTCTTTATGTGGGTTTGCGTGTTGGGGGTTAGAAGGAGGTTACTGATACCAAACCTGTAAAGCTAGCAGTGCCAAACATATGCTAAACCTAACTAATACATATGAACATCTTTGTTATATTCTGTTTATGTCGATTGAAATAGCTGGAACTCTTAAGCTCATCGAGAGCAACAAAGTTGAATACATTTCATCATCATAATAATGATTTGTTAACAAGGCTTTGGCCAACTACATTGAAGATGTAAAGTTGCTGGTAAAAGTGCCACAAAAAACACGGGGATTATCAATGCAATCAGGCAAGGAATGTCATAATGGGTTCTATGTTTTACTGGTAACTGTGTTCTTGCATAGTAAAAAAAAAAACTTCCCTTAAACTAGTTCGTTTATTTTCATTTCTAATGTTAAGGCCTAGACGGCAATCTAACTTGTATATAACAGGATACAAGAGGAATTTTAGACCATATCTTTGATTATGAGAGGGATTTCTAGACCTTAAGGAGTAGTAATTAATCTTTCAAATTATACATATATAGCAGTCTTTATTACTTGGAGTAGCTTGATTGGAAATTTGGAAAGAGAGAAAAACCATTGTCCGATGTGGTAAACTCGCATCCCTGTATTAATTATTGCATCTGTTTCAATTGATAGTCCTATGGACACAAGAACATGTGAGATAGGAAAGTAGAAATAGAAACATAATGGTAGAGTTATGTAGACAGCAATTCAGTTTCGAGTTAGTAGCTGCATTAAGAAGCAGACTATTATTTAGCAAATCATAGGAGGACTAGGAACCTGTGGAATTTTGAACAGTTTATAGTAGTTTATATCCAATGCTTGAAGCAATCACCTGCTCATCATCTTGATTACTACCACATAGATGCATCAAGTTCTGTTTTCCAAGGGTCGTGATGTTTCTAGGTAAAAGCTTCTAAAGATGAAACATCTTTGAATCTGCAAGTAATTTGCTATTGGCAATACATTGTCCGAATGCAGGAAGATCCTTCAATTTAGTCAAGACCAAGCTCAGAAATGATTACTTATCTATCCAAAAGACTGCATGGAAGGTAGAGTAGTTCATAAATTTGAAAGTTTATTTTGGGGGTTTGATATATCTTGAACTCTAACCTGTATGGAATCTTACTGGTTTTGACTTGCAGTTCTGGCCAATAGTTGGTTGGGTGAATTACCAATACATGCCTCTGCAGTTCCGTGTTCTCTTCCACAGCTTTGTTGCTTCGTGCTGGTCTGTTCTTTCATCCCTTTAAGTGCATGTAACGATTATTTGAGCATGATGCGTTTTCTTTCTTTGTTGCACAGTTAACAAGTTTTACATGTCATTTTGAACTAGGAATAACAATCTAGATGGATTTTAGGTTGCATCCTTGCACTTTTCTATCTGCAGAGAATATTGATGCGTGGATAGTGTTTAATGCCTAATTGCAAAAGTAACAGTTTGTATTATGATTGTGCCTGGCATTTCTGCTTAGCTATGTATACCTGTATTTTCATTCCGAGTTAGGAAGCACGACACAGAATATAACACGTCGTGTCGGACACGTATTATGGTTGTGCCTGACATTTCTGCTTAGCTATGTTTATCTGTATTTATTGGAGTGGGTGGGGTTTTCAACCTATGTAGAAAATACCCCGAAGTTGGATAGAGTATTCCTACATATAATAGGAATACCTCAATATAGTTGGATTGGGTATCCCTACATATAATAGGAATACCTCAATATAGTTGGATTGGGTATTCCTATATATAATAGGAATACTAGTTGTGGGCTTGAGGCTATATATATTAGGTGTCTCCTAGCCTTAAAACATATCTCATATCTCAAAAATATTGCAAAATGAGGCAAGAGTGCTTTTACAGCATTGTAAGGAGAGGAAGAGATTGAAGGCTATTTCGAAGTGGAGATCGGTTTCGGGTAATTTTTTTCTCGTCGTCTCCGTTCTTCGTTTGTCTGTGATATATTTTCTATTCCAAAGAGTTGTGGTGATCCGTTTGGATCGGTGAGAAGTTTGTAAGGAGTCGGTGTATTTCTTATTCCATTAGTGGAGGTTTTTCAGGATTGGATTTCGATCGTCCCGTATTTTTTCCATTTGGGTTTTTCACGTAAAAATTTATGTGTCTGCGATTTGTGTTTGGCATTTTTGTTTTGTGTGCTTTTGCTCAGTTCTCTCGCAGGACTTTTTGGTTTGGGGAACGGTTTTCGCTCTTTCCTTCCCAACAAAGTGGTATCAGAGCCAGGTTCTTGAGTTCAGAGAGGTGTCAGAAGTTGACAGTCAAATCATGGAGTAGAGATGGACGCGAAGCCGGTGCGCATGGTAAACCTGAACGGTACCAACTATCATTATTGGCGGAGCAAGATAAAGTATTTGTTGTTCGTCAAGAAGCTGTATCTTCCAGTATTTGTGTCCGAGAGGTCCAGTGATAAATCCGAAGAGGACTGAAAGTTCGACCACATACAGGTGTGTGGGTACATACGACAGTTCGTTGAGGAGAACGTGTACAACCACGTTGCCAATATTGAGCATACGAAGACGCTGTGGAATAAGCTGGAATCTTTTTATGCGAAGAAGACCGGGGTAAACAAGTTATTCCTGATCCGAACGATAATGGGTCTGTGGTATAAAGATGGTGCGTCTATTATGGATCACTTGAGTAAGTTCCAGGGCGTGGTGGACCAGCTATCCTCGATGGGAATCAAGTTTGACGACAAAGTACAGAGACTATGGTTGCTGTGTACATTGCCAGACTCGTAAAAAATCGTACGAGTGTCTATGATCGCTTCTGCTCCGGAAGGCATGGTCAGTCTGGAGTTTGCCAAGAGCGGGGTACTGAATGAAGAGATGCGGAGACGTTCTCGGGGCACTTCATCTACATCCCACTCAGAGGCGCTAGTTTCAGAGAGCCACGAAAGGAGCAAGAGCAGGGGTCCAGGTGGTGGCAGAGACAAGAGCAGGAGCAAGTCCAAGGGTCGGTACAAGGACTCAGAGTGTTACCATTGTGGCAAGAAGGGCCATATCAAGCAGAACTGTTTCGCTTGGAAGAGGGAGAAGAAGGGCAACAAGGGAAAGCAAAGTGAGAACACTACAACGGCGGCCTCGGCACATGAACATGATCATTGTAGGTGATGAGGTAGTTATGAACCTCGCCTGCGATAATAACTCTTGGCTGGTGGACTCAGGTGCTTCAGCGCACGTATTTCACAACATGGTACTATTTCCTACTTACACAACAGGCGACTGTAGAATGTTGAAGATGGACAAACGGAGATGTGTCGAAAGCTGTTGTTATTGGAGATGTACATTTGAGGACAAAGATGGGTGCAGTTCTTGTTCTCAAAGATGTCCATCATGTCCCTGATATCCGTTTTAACCTGGTGTCGGTTGAAAGGTTGGATGAAGAGGGTTTCTTCAACCTCTTCGGGAACGATCAGTGGAAGCTTTCCAGAGGTTCGATGGTGATTGCCAGAGGAAGCAAGAAGTCCAGACTATTATATGGAAGAGAGCGCACATGGAGCACAGGAGGTGAACGCAGTTACTGATGCATCTACTGAGTTATGGCACAGGCGGCTCAGCCATATCAGCGAGAAGGGGATGAGCTACTTGGTTAACATGAAGGTGATTCCAGGGCTAAAGTCTACAAAATTGGAGAGATGTACGTACTGTTTGACAGGGAATCAAAATATGGTGTCTTTCCAAAGTCATCCAAGTTCAAGGAAGATGTTGCTCGAGTTGATTCACTCAGATGTTTGCGGTCCTATGAAGGTAAAGTCTATTGGTGGTGCTTCTTATTTTGTGACTTTTATTGATGATTGTTTCAGGAAGGTTTGGGTCTATATGCCATAAAGACCAAGGATCAGGTGATGTCCACTTTCAAAGAGTTTCAGGCCTCTGTTGAAAGGGAGACGAGCAAGAAGCTACTATATATTCGGTCCGACAACGACGGCGAGTACATTAGTCTCTATGATGCTTATTGCAGAGAGAAAGGGATACGACCCCAGAAGACTCAGTCGAAGACATCAGCTCAATGGTGTAGCGGAGCGAATGAACAGGACGCTAATGGAGAGGGTACGGTGTTTACTGTCAGAAGCAAACTTGTCGGGCAGCTATTGGGGTGAGGCATTTTACACAGCTGCTTATGTTATTAATTTATCTCCTAGTGCTACTTTTCAGGATGATGTGCCTGACAAAGTATGGTACGACAAAGAGCCGTCATACAATCACCTACGAGTGTTTGGTTGTAAGGCCTTCGTGCATGTACCGAATGACGGAAGATCTAAACTTGAGCCAAAGATGAGGTGGTACATCTTTGTCAGCTACGGTCGGGTTGAGTTTGGCTATAGACTCTACGATCCAGTAGGAAGAAAGCTCTACAAAAGTAGGGACGTAATTTTCGTCGAGGATCTGACCATGACCAACACTCAGGATTCCGAGATGCCTTCTGAGGCTGAGGAATTGTCTGAGTTAGAGTCATTTCGCTTCGAGCAGTTTCCAGAGGATCTCGTAGATGATCCAGTTATGGAGGAGCCAGTACATGGAGTTGCTCCCAATTTTGATCATCAGCCTGCTGATGGTGGTCAGGGTAACCCTCAGGAGGATGAGCATGCCGATGAGGTAGTTCCTGAAGTGGAGGAGGTTATTGATATACAGCCACCACTAGTGGTTACGTTGATGAGGAGCGATAGAGAGCGTCGACAATCTATGAGATACCAGGTAAGTATGTGCTATTGATGACGGGGGAGAGCCCGAATGTTTTACAGAGGTTATGGAAGACGAACACAGACATGAGTGGATGAAGGCTATGTATGAGGAGATAAGTTCCTTACATGCCAATTCTACTTATGAGATGGTGTGGTTGCCAAAGGACAAGAAAATTTTGAAAAATCGATGGGTATTCAAAGTGAAGCAAACAGATGATGCTACTCGCCCTTGATACAAAGCGAGGCTGGTAGTTAAAGGCTACGATCAGCGGAAGGACATAAATTATGATGAGATCTTTTTGCCAGTCGTCAAGCCGTCGTCTATTCGGGTGGTGATAGCATTGGCAGCTAGTTTCGACTTGGAGGTCGAGCAGATGGACGTGAAGACGATATTTCTCCACGGTGATCTTGAGGAGGAATTGTACATGGAGCATCCAGAGGGATTCTGTGAGAATGACAAGTCACACTTGGTCTGCCGGTTGAGGAAGAGCTTGTATGGTCTAAAGCAGGCTCCGAGGCAGTGGTACAGGAAGTTCGAGTCGTTTATGGAGGAGCATGGTTATGCATAGACGACGTCGGACCACTGTGTATTTGTGAGATACTTTGCCGAGGATGATTTCATCATTTTACTGCTTTATGTTGATGATATGCTACTGGTGGGTCGGAATGCCACTAGGATAACAGAGTTGAAGCACCAACTGGACGTGGCATTCTCTATGAAGGATTTGGACACATCAAAGACTATTCTTGGGATGGAGATCAGCCGAGAGAGAGAGTTCAATCTGCTACACTTGTCTCAAAATAAGTACGTTCATCGGGTACTTCAGCGTTTCGGGATGAACGGGTCGAAGAAAGTGAGTAACCCCCTTGCGGCTCACTTTAAGTTCACTGAGGAGCAGTGTCCATCTACCGAGGAAGAGAAGGAAGATATGGAGCGGGTTCCATATGCCTCAGCTGTGGAGAGTCTCATCTATGTTATGGTGTGTACGAGACCTGAAATCGCTCACGCAGTTGGCATAATTAGCATGTATACTTCCAATCCTGGAAGGGTACATTGGAGTCCGATCAAGTGGATTCTACGATACCTTCAGGGCACTGCCGATTGGAGACTTTCATTTGGTGGTGACGAGCCGAAGCTGGTTGGGTATACCGATGCTGATATAGCTGTAGATGTAGATACGAGACGATCGACTTCGGGCTATGTGATGATGTTTTCTAGTGGAGCGGTATCGTGACAGTCACGGTTGCAGAAGTGTGTCGCCTTGTCGACGATAGAGGCAAAGTACATTGCAGCGACGGAGGCTTGCAAGGAGTTACTGCGGATGAAGAAGCTGCTGCAGGAAATGGGACTCAAGCAAGGGCAGTACCATTTGCTTTGCGATAGCCAGAGTACAATTCAGCTTTTGAAGAACCAGACATTTCATAGCCGGTCTAAGCATATTGATACCCGGTACCATTGGATACGGAATGTGGTTGAAAAGAAGCAAGCAACGCTTGAGAAGGTTCATACAGATGACAACGGAGCAGACATGTTCACAAAAATTCTTCCAAGGGGAAAGTTTGAGTACTGCAGGCGGATCGTCGGGATGACGACCCCCTCCATATAGTTGTGAAGTGAGAGATTTGTTGGAGTGGGTGGGGTTCCCAAACTATGTGAAAAATACCCCGGAGTTGGATTGAGTATTCCTTCATATAATAGGAATACCTCAATATATTTGGATTGAGTATTCCTATATACAATATAAATATGTCAATGGATTTAGATTTGGATTGGATATTCCTACATATAATAGGAATATGTCAATGGATTTGGATTTGGATTTGATATTCCTATATATAATAGGAATATTAGTTGTGGGTTTGAGGCTATATATATTATGTGTCTCCTAACCCTAAAACATATCTCATATCTCAAAAA
Source organism: Iris macrosiphon (assembly GCA_036927795.1). NCBI lineage: Eukaryota > Viridiplantae > Streptophyta > Magnoliopsida > Asparagales > Iridaceae > Iris > Iris macrosiphon. Next base: position 149,588,313 of record JAYESA010000005.1, on the reverse strand, counting down.
TATTGCAAAATGAGGCAAGAGTGCTTTTAGAACATTGGAAGGAGAGATGAAGAGATTGAAGGCTATTTCGAAGTGGAGATCGGTTTCGGATAATTCTTTTCTCGTCGTCTCCGTTTTTCGTTTGTCTGTGATCTATTTTCTATTCCAGAGAGTTGTGGTGATCCGTTTGGATCGGTGAGAAGTTTGTAAGAAGTATGTGTATTTCTTATTCCATTAGTGGAGGCTTTTCAGAGTTGGACTCCGATCGTCCCGTGGTTTTTTTTCTATTTGGGTTTTTCACGTAAAAATTTCTGTGTCTGCGATTTGTGTTCGGCATTTTTGGTTTGTGTGCTTTTGCTCGGTTCTCTCACAGGACTTCTTAGTTTGGGGAACGGTTTCCGCACTTTCGTTCCCGACAGTATTTTTATTCTGAGTCAGGAAGCACAACACTGAGAATATGACCCATGTCGTGCTGGACATGTATCCAACATAGTCCATATAGTCCAAAATACATTAAGGCACCAAAATAGGTGCCATGTACGTGTCGTTGTGTTCCTACCGTGTAATGTCGGACACGTATAGGTCACAACCTGGACACTCCAAAATATACTAAGACACACCAAAATAGGTGTCGCGTATGTGTCGCAATGTACTGTTTTGTGAAATATCATGTATCCGTGCAACACAGATTCTTGAGTACGTGACTAGTGGTTAGTTGTTTTTTTTGTGTGTGTGTGGACATGTTCTGTAAGTTAGATATAAAGAATAACACTAATAATTAGGTCAGAATTCATGTAATTCCCGTGTCACCGTTCCCTAATAAGAATGCGAGCGAATGTTGCTTGAATTCCATCACATGGAAAAATCTTAATTGTTGGCCGACTATCATGAAGTTAGCTCACATGGTCACAACAATGCTCGTGTTAGCAGTCCCGAAAGAATCCTGTGTCAATATGAGGAAGAAAATTGATGAGAGTATATTGTCAGAAGAATCCTTTGTTTGTAATGATCGAGAGTGGGGAAGAGTTATCCACTGTTGTGCAGCAACTTAGAATTTTGAGGAATTTTAATTTTCCCAGAGAAAAAGAAGTTGAGTTGTTCATCAGTCTTTCTCAAAGATAAGATACTGATGCAAGGCAACTACATTCTTCATGTTAGTATGTACCTAGGAAGTTTGGACACTCCAAAATTGTGGTCCATATCGTGTCTGACACGTATCGTACACAACCTGGACACTCTAAAATCTACTAGGACACACAAAAACTGGTTTTGTATCCATGACACACGTGTCCTTAACAACGTGTCATATCCGTGTCTGCGAGATAGGCATTTACTATCATTACACCCATTTGCATATCATTGAGGTTAAGTTCTTCTATGTGGATGATATTTCCACGGATATGATAAATAATGCATATTGTTCTATATTTTGAAATAGAGAATGGTGTCAAGGAGATCCCAGCCAAATTTTATTGATATAAAGTTAACACGTATTCTTGTTTTTTGCTAATCCAGGGCGATATTTCTCAATCTCAAGGCACGTTCCAGTGCTATTAAAAAGGATTGATATCATGGATTTTATTTGCTTGGGAAGGTTCTTGATTTAGAAGAAGGAAGACTCGCTGCTCATAACTTATTAGTTTCTACACTTGGGAATAAAATGCTTTTGTGTACTGATCTGTTGTAGAATTTCCTGGAAGTTCTAAGTTCTGGTATTTTGAACAAGCAACTCTTCCAAAGATGTGTTGGTTCAATTCCTTGTATCAAGTGAAGCACAATTGATATGAGCATTAGTTATTTGAGTAACTTGTTTTCAAGTTTCTCACAGTGGCCATGTTCTTGAAACATTCTTAATATTTCCAACTTTGTTGCCTGCCAAAATACACGATTCATACATTTATACCGGAGGATCACTAGATAATGGTTTCTTAAGTAATAATTATTTACCGAACTCTGCTGGCTCTTGTGGTCAGTGGGAAGAGGTATAACCTTCCTGGCTGGACGGGGGTCTCGAAATCAAATCGCGGAGGAGATGTGGAGACAGTGAACCCAAATGGTATGTAACGCAGCGTACGTAAAATTTCGTACGTATTGCCGAACATTTAAAAAAGAAGAAGTAATAATTATTTTATTTATAGCCTGTAGAAATTTTGGACTGCACTTTAAAGAAATAGTGTCACATGTTGATTCATATTAAAGATGGTCGGGTTACAGTGTTCGCAACGTGTGGATGGAATGTAAAATTTCTTCCAACCACATAGTTTGAAGAGTTGGGTAAGCAAAAATTCCTTTCATTGATCTTCACTCTTGATCCCTAATCCCTTGGAGAAAGACTTATTTCCGTATGTCCGCAACTCTCTTTTTGATCTACGACTTGTCCCCTATTTGCCTTTCTCTGTCTCTCTCTTTGATCTACATATAGATCGACGTATCTCCGGTGTACCGAAGTCCGTGAAAGGGTAGACAAAGTCGAGGATCAATGTTCTTCCTCTAATCATCCAATTTTTTTTATTGATTTTCATTTAAATTGTAACTTGATATTCTCAACTATTCTAGTTTTTGAACTTGATACCATAAATTTAGATATACATTAATTTGATATCCTAAAAAGTCATCCGTCCTCCCTCCCTCTCTTTTTCCACATCTCTTCCCGGTTGAACCACTCCTACCCACACCCCCATTCTCTCTCCACGCAATGGGGGAGGACCGGATAAGTTGAATAAAAAATAAAAAATAATTTTATTTTTATTTTTTATTTTTAAATATTAAGTTAAAAATATTAAATAGTTTATGGTATTAAGTTGTCGAGTAAAATTTTTTAGAGACGTAAGTTACAATTCAGCCTTAATTTTCTAAAATTATGATTTGGAAACCAAAATGCATAAAATTAATAAGACGATCAATTTGTCATCCACAAAAATCCAATTTTCTCTTATTTTTTGTTTGGGCTAATTGACGATTAAATTCTGAATTTTATACAAATTTAAGTCTAACATCCATTTAGAAAGTTCGAATTCCGACTTAATAATTTTTAAACATCCTTTTTCAACTCTTAACATGAGTACAAGAGCAACATACATGATGAAAAGAAGAGGATAATAAAAAAATAAAAAATAAAATCCAAATTTTCCAATCTGACATGTGATAGTGGTATAAAGTTCCGGGTCTAAACGCTAATCAGCCCATTTTTTTTTTTTTTATTATTTTGCAACTTGGACCCCATCCGTTAACTAAAAATATTATTCCTTCTTCTTTGTCACTACTGCAAAACATTTATAATTGCAACCATTACAACATCCTCAACCGAACCAACAGCAGCCCGACACGTGTCCCGTTCACTCGGAGATCCGGAGCCACCGCCCGAGCTGGGTCGGGTTGATCACCCCGGGCACGTGGGCCCCGTCCGCCGCCTTCAGGAGGCACGCCACGTCCGCGTACGCCGCCGGCGTCGCCCGAAGCGGATCCTTAGCGGGTCCGGACCCGGGATCCGACCCGACCCGCTGCCCGAAGAGCGTGCCGCGCGTGAGGAACTCGTGGGCCAGGTAGCCGGCCAGGAGCCGATTGTTAGACGACGGCCCGGCCGGCCCGTCGTCCGGCTCCCTCTCCTTCCTCTTCCCGAGCGACAACAACCCCTGGCTCGCCATCGAACGCCACGTCGGCAGGGGCAAAATGGTAAATAAGAGCAGGGCTGGTGGATCGGAGGAGATCGAGATTCCGGCGAGTTCTCCGGCGATCGCCGCCGCTTAAAGAAATAGAGAGAAGAAAAGTGAGAGAGAGAGAGAGAGAGAGAGAGGAGGGGGGGGGGGATGAGAATGAGGAGGATGGGGAGGATGTTTACTTTTGTATAGAGGCAGTGGAATTGCCGAGAATACCCTTGTTTTTCAGGATAACAACGGAAGTGCCATCATGTTTCTGTTTCGTTGTTTTGCGGAGTGTGTCCTCTGGCTATTTTGGTTCGGTGAAGGGTATTATCGTAATTCTAGGATTTTAGTCGGTTTTGGGGGAAGGTGGTGTTTTGTTTTCATTTGTGGTTTTCAGGCATGGGAGGTAAAATTAGCCTCGGGTGTAGTGTATTCTTAATATCTACCAACAATACACCCATCTCCACTTCATCGTGAAGCTTGTATAATTAAGGACTAATTCATATTATTCCCACTTAGATCAGATATATCGATATTATTTCAATATTAGATTAAAAGTTAAAAATAATTTTTTAAAAGTGTCGTTAAAAATTCTTTAACGATATTTTTATAACTCATTAACGACACTTTCAGGTTTTTAAAGACATTTTCAGAGAGATATTCTCAACTTATAATCTAACATGGGGGTAATATCAATATACATAATCTAAGAGGGGGGTAATATCAAATAGCCCTATAATTAATTGCATTATGTTATTAATTTATTTTTGTAATTTCATTATGATCATCAAATTTCCAACATTAACCTATTTGGATTCAGCAATTTTCATTCTGAGGTAAATATTTAGGCTTAATTGTACAGAACATGAGGAGTTTTCAAAATTTTCATAGAGAAGGATGGGACGTCAGTCACACTGATGTCCAAAAAATAAAAATGAAAATGAAATTGACGCGTGCACTGCGCGCCACACTTCAATTTTTGAAGTTGGACGTCAGTCACAATGGCGCCCCACTTTATGTGTTTTCTTTGCTGACTTGTCATTGATCGGTTTGTGGAGCCACGAATTGTGATAGGGGTTAGAGGGTTATAAAAGGAGAGTGAGTGAGAGATAAACACATCACAGAAAGAAAAAAAAACTAGAAAGAAGAGAGGGGAGAGAGAGATACAGATCACAAAAGATATGAGAAATAGTACACTACTAGAAAAAGCGGGATTAGCGACGTATTTTAGCGACTCCAAGTAAAAACGTCGCTAAATTAGCGACTCCATAGAAAACGTCGCTAGACGTGGCGACATTTAGCGACGTTTAGCGACTTTTATTAAGATTTTAAAAGATTAGTCGCTATAAATTCAATTAAGGTCGTTAAACGTCGCTAATATATCTGATTTAGCGACGTTTAGCATCGTAATTAGCGACGTATGTATCAAAAATATTTAGCAACGTATTTAGCGACGTCTTGGACGTCGCTAAGTTTTATTTTAGCGATGTTTTTATATTACGTCGCTAAACGTCGCTAAAGTTTCGTTAATTAGGGCTCGGTTTTTTTCCCCCATCTGTCGAAAAATTCCCCCCCCTCTCCGGCGACCGGCTCTCCACGACTGCAGCTACTCCGGCATCCCCCTCCTCCTCCTCGAGCTCTAGGTAATCTCTCTCTCTCTCTCTCATGTGACACTGACACAAGACACACTTGACAGACACGACACACGCACAGAGACACGACACACGCACACAGACACTAACAGACACACACGACACACACACACAGACGCAAACACACACACACAAACACTTACACAGACACTGACACTGACACTGACACAGGCACGACACACACACACACACACTGACACACACACAATATTTGATCTATTGGATGTGTCCATGTGAATTGAGGGTTGGTATCACGGTGGTGTGGTGTATGGAGGATGTATCCTAGAGTATCTTGGTGTTGCATACCAAATGTTTGTGAATTGGACTAGTGGTTGTGTATGTGTGTCTATTTATGCCTTAGAGTATCATATGATATGTATATGTAAATTGGTGTATTATCTATTTGCATATGAGAGAGTGTATGCATATATAGGTGTATCTCGATATATATATAGATAGGTATATAGCTACTGTTATCTGTGTTGGTGTTCATAGTGTCTTCTAGCTGTGCTTGATGTGGGAGAGGGTAGAAGAGTCGAGTTGTGTGTGGGTGTCACTACTGAACTATGAGGCTTTAGGAACTCAATTCAGTTTGGCCTAGTGCATTAGACAAGCTGGCAATGTGTTGCAGTGGTGTCAGGTTGGCACTGTGAGGAGGGATTGGTTCCTGTCATCTTTTGCAGTGGGAGAGTGTTGGTGCACACTTGAGCAGCATCAAACACATGCATGCTTGAGCAATGGCAATGCAGCAACAAGCACTGCTGTGAGCCATAGCAGTAGCTAAGGGCAGTTGGAAACAACTAAGTGAAGGGAAGATCTAGCCATTGCAGAATAAGTGCAAAGTATCAGAGGTTGTAGACTTAGTTATATCAGTTATTTTGAATATTGCTTATTTTAGACTTTGATAAATAAAAGTATGTATTATATCAGTTATGATTTTTATAGTACGGTTAAGTTATGAAGTTAGGTGATAAACCACTGTATGTAATGATATATATGATACATACTGTCATTTTTGCAGAAGTATCTAGAAATGGATATGAATTACTATCTGCGTCATCGTTCGTGAATGTACAACCATCATCCTGATGACATGTGCGGTGTACGGGATGAATTCATTGAGGGTGTACAGCAGTTCCTGCAGTTCGCCAAGGCTTTCCCTCAGTGCATGGACGATACCAAAATTAAGTGTCCGTGTGTGAGATATCGCAACAGGAAATATCATGCAGTTCGCCAAGCTGGCAATGTGTTGCAGTTCCTGCAGTTCGCCAAGGCGGCTAGGCAGAATGCTGCCAAGTGGTGTGGTGGCTCGATTCCGATGACGGAACATTTTCGTCGTTTGGTATATTTTTTCTTTTAAAATATATTATTTTAATATAAGTACCATAAAATAGTACTTGGAAAAAATATTTAAGTTTAGTAAAAAATAATATATTTTTAACAGGTACAGAGGGATGAGGATGCAAACATGGTGACCGTCTTCTTGGCCACCCATCGCAAGGACAAAAATCTCATTGATGAGAGGGCCTCACAGACCTATGTAAGTATTACTTTACTTTGTGTTAATTTTAATATAACTTAGGCAATTATCGAGTTTCCAAACCTTTCTAGGCCGAGTATCTTAGGCTGCGTGAGCGGACGACTGCTAGTGCACCTACACCTGGAGAGGCTGGTACTTCGTCGCAGCCCGCTCCATCTCCATCGGCGGACGACCTGTGGATGACCGCAGCTGGTGGTCTCCAGAGGGGTACGTACTACGGTACGGGCTCCTATGGCGTCCTGGTTGCGACGCAGTCATCTAGGGCCTCCCCGATAGCTGGGCATTCCACACAGCCCTCGTAGTCGCAGCCCTCGCAGTCGTCGGCCAGAGTCCAGGAGGCCGTTGACCGTCAGATTGCGTCTCTCCGTGACCCGACTGCTCTGTGCTTAGATTATTTTTTTGTATTGTTGTTTTAGACTGAGACTGAGTTGTATTATTATTTTTTGTGACTTTTGAGGTCATCTAGACTCAGGACTGGGGTTGTACTTATTTGTGTTTGGCTTATGATAGAACTCTTTATTTCCATTTCTCATCGTGCCCATTTCTTTCATATAGCTTGTGATTGAGAATATTTATAGAATTATGGATTATATTATCATTGTCCTCCGTACGGAGTTGAGACTATTGACAGGATATATATTATGTTGAGACCTAGACAGCGTTCTACCGCCGATGCTGCGGTGTAGACTGGACGTACCCACGACTCATGCCCAAATTTCGGGTGCGGGTCGTGACACATTTTTAGTGTAGCTTGTACAAGTCTTGTTTCATTGTTATCTTGTACATGTACAGACACTGATTTCCGGGAAGATTTGCTACCTCCCTAGGGAATCCCGTGCCATAGCGTACCATGGTTGGATCTACTATACCAGTCGGGGGTGGGGAGTATTTTAGTGTAGATAAGTGATCATACCCAACTTTACATGCATCATAGCTCACCTACGATTCACGTCGGTGCAACCTTACCATTACATGCCTCATCACTGTTACATATGGTTAGCCTGACTATTACTCGCATCATAGCTATTCCTACGGATTAGCCTGACCTCAAGGATGATCGCTAACCAATGTAATGAGTTTACTAGTCCCAAGCCGATCACATGTTAAAGCTAGTACTCACACACTTAGTCATAGGATTCTTGCTCATTAACATATTGTTTTTTTTCCTGCATTTACTTACAGTATTTCCAGTATTTCTTTTATTGTACATTTTTCGTACATATACATGCATCTTGTATATTTCTATCTATATACTGCTACATAGTTTATATCATTAATACAGAACTGCTATTTAGAGATGTACTTTGCTCCTTCCTGACTGAAAAAATATTTTTCAGACTGTGACCTTAGTGGACTTATTTCTGATGCACTTGGGGATTGGATGTTACTGATTGCAGGTATGGCTATTTTGTCGTTAGACTTGTCTTGTATTTCTTTGCTTGCCTTGATATCCCATCGTGCTTTAGTTTATGTGATTGAGTATTTCCAGCATTATTTTGTGATATCCACGTCTCCTTATGGAGTTGGGTATTCATGTGATTGATTAGATAGTTACATGACCTAGACAGCATTCTACCGTCGATGCTGTGGCGTAGGCTGGACGTACCCACGCTCTCGTACCCCTATATCGGGTGCGGGTCGTGACACGAGTTGCTACGAAGTATGGAGGAGCAGCCCCTGTCCCAGCCGCAGGCGGACGATCCGATGCACATCGCACGATTGGATATGCTCGACCGCAGCATGACGGAGCTCCGGGATTTGACAAATGATATTAGAGCCTCCAATAACCGCAACATCATGGAGCTGCAGGCGTCACATGTATCAATTGGCGAGAGGCTGACGATAATACAGGATTCAATGGTTCATAGCAGTACGAGGCTGTTATCTACCATGGATTCTTACAACCAGCGACTCGCAGACTTGGAGCGGCACGGCCTCCTGGTGCGCCTACAATGACACAGACTCCACCGACGTCACTGCCTTCTCCATCGACATCGGTGTCGATTCCACGGGACGAGTATGAGGAGTTCTTATCCTTCAAGCGTCGCGCCAGTGGTCAGCCTCCTGCAGATCCGTAGTAGTATAGTTAGTTACTGGATATTTATATTTTTATTATTATTTAGGATGCGATTGCATGGATATAAATTTGCCATATTCTTTACGTTTACGATGAGATTTGCTGGATGCTTTCTTTTCTTCAAATTTTATTATATTATTCATATTTTGGTTTACAACTGATGACTGATACTTGGCCTGTATTTACCCAGTGTACTAGAATTTTTTGCCTTGGTGCTGTTACTGTGTTCTTTATTCAATTAATTCTACTACCATCATATACCTGATAATGAACCCAAGGGGGGCTGGTAAACCCAGAAATGCAATTTTTTTTATTTTTTTTGAAAATTAGCGACATTTTTAGCGACGTTTAGCGACGTTAAATTACGTCGCTAAATACGTCGCTAATTAGCGATGCTGTAACAAGTCGCTAAATACGTCGCTAATGACGTCGCTAATAACGTCGATGTACGTCGCAAATTGCTGACATGGCAGTATAGCCAGGTCATTAAAGACGTCGGTGAAACGTCGCTATATAAGTCGCTAATTACGTCGCTAAACCAAATTAGCGACGATTTTTGGTTATTTAGCGACATTTTTAGACGTCGCTAATTTGACTTTTTCTGGTAGTGGTATATCACAGAAGAGAAGATGAGTGAGGAGAACGATGGTCATTTTTTCTGTGGACCTACTACTCAGAGAGATTTAAGAACGCGAAAAATCACTTATCTCGACTCGTATTTACTGGAAAGGTAATTTTTTTAAATTATTTTTTATTTTTATTTATTTGTTTAAATTATTTTATTTATTTTCTTAAATTATATGTGTAACTACGATTATCCTTACGAGGAAAGTTTATGAAAACATGCATGGTCAATGAAGTCAAGTAAAAGATGAGGACAACTCTGCCAAATGGGAGCTAACAACCTCCCAAAAGGTCTTGATTGAGCCATTCATATTTATATAAATGAGTTAGAGTTCCTGTAACATGACATGAACTTTATGTTAAGTCCGGCAGAGCGTTGGTGGCCCCAACGCAACACTTTCCAGCTGTCAGTAGAAAAAATGACAGTTACTCTCTGAGATGTAGCTAACATTCTAGTAAGATAATTTATTAGGCAATATCTTAGTCGATATGTTGATTTGGGTTATTTAATAATCTAATCTAATATTACATGTGACCCTATATATTTCGATGAACGATTATATACTAGTGTTCTTATTCGACGATATCTTGGTGTGTTGGGTCCGACGGGAGACAAGAAAAGATCAGACTTCAGCGTTAGCTAGCCACGACGCAACTTCATTTATCTTGACCGTACATCTGATGGTCAGGTAAACGTGGATAAAAATCGAATATGAAGTTTAACTTATTTATTTTAATTTAAAACATGGATCTTAAAGTTTAACTTGCTACAAATATAATTTAATATTTCAGATTGTTTGTTGTACGAGGGCATATTTACTTGCTTTATGTGATTTAGTTCTTTTTCCAAACAGTACTGGCTGCAAAGCCAGTATTTGTCTTCTTTTTGAAAATTTGCAACAATCCACTAGACATGCATGGGGAGCAGCAATATTGACATTTTTGTATTACTCCTTGACGAAGTTTGTGAAAACGACCTCAAATACCAGTAACACAAATATGATTGGATGCATTATTCTACTACAGGTATTTTATTATGTTATTACATTATTCAAGTATCTTATAGGGTATAATTTTATTAAATTGTTTCTACTTAGGTATGGTCCTCTGAGAAATTTTCTATTGGTAGACAATTGACCGGTATCAGTCGTGAAACTGGTGTCTTCCCAGTATCTAGACGATGGACAATGTCACCCCCCGTTCCCTATATACGTATTTGGAACATAATTATTTTTTGCTAGTATAGTTGCATGTAGACTAGACCCATTTGGTTTAACTTGGTTCATAGTTTATTTGTGTGGTTGGGTTTGGTCATAATTTAAACCCATTGTCTAAACCTTAAACTCTAGCTATATAAGCCATCCTCTTTCTCTCTCTTCCCTCATTCTCTTCACTTTATCTCCTTCTTCATTTTAGGCAAGTACACCTTTCATGACATGTAGAAATACTTAGATTTTAATTCTTACTTTTGCTTGTATATTATTAGACTAATATGTGGCCATGAGTTTCTAAGCACTTTTAATACTTGGAGTTTGTGGTTTTGATGGATAAATTTGAGTAAATCTATATTTTAAATATAGGTTTTTCATGGGTTTCATAAGTTTTTTAGTTTTGATCTATTAAAACTTGTTGTTTAAAAAAAAATAGTTGTTCTATGTGGTAGAGAATAAAATTTCGTGTGATTTTGACTTTTGTTTCACTTGATTTGGAGTTAAAATAAAATTTTATGAAGAAAACAAGTTTTTCGAATTTTTGGAGCTTTCTCATAGAGTTCATGCTGTTTTGGGACGATGGAGTCCCATGCGGCCAGCTTCATGCGACCTCTTCCAGCATGTGCCTATCTTGTTGGGTGCATGGCTGCCCATGCCCCAGCTTCCCTGTGCCAACTTTTTCCTGTGCCAACTTGTCCCTACGCCAGCTTCCCTGCGCCAACTTGTCCCTGCGCCAACTTATCCCTGCGCCAGCTTGTCCCTCCGTCCAGCATGCATATGAGGCCAGCTTTGCTCGTTTTGCTATTTTGCTTGGTTTTGATATTTTATTGGATTTTTTTGCTTTTATGTGTGATCTTGATGACTATAAGTATGATTAGACTTAGTGACTATGTGTTAGACCTGACTATGCGCCTGACTCTACTATGTGTAGAATTAGACCATGCTCCAAGTAACTTGACATATGTGTTGTAATGTGTTAGACCTGACTATGCGCCTTACTCGACTATGTGTAGAACGATACCGTCTTGTGTTTCTTAGCCGCGCTCTCCGCACCGGAAGAATGGGGCGCTACATCCTACCCAACCAATTGGAAGTTTTGTCCCGAAACATAGGAATAGTGCTTACCATTAGGGAACGTGATGTTGAGCAGAATAATTTGGACAGTCTCGAATCCTATGGTTTGAATCACCACAAATGAGACATTGCCCGAGTTTCTTGCGGCACTTATCGGCCGTGTGCCCTTGTTTCTTACAAAAATTACACGAAGGCCCTGGGTTTCCTCTTTGGGGACCACCGTGGTTAGGGCATTTTGTTGCGTTGTTTCCTCTCTCGTTGCCTTGGCGTTTGTGATTGTAGGTATGCACAGCGCCGGTGGAAACGTGAGGATACTGCGGTTCAAGAGATAGAGCGTGATTCATTACTTCACGTATTGTGCCGTACTGATGAACGACCACGTGCGCATGGATGGCAGGGCGCAAACCACCTTCAAACCTTCTAGCTCGACTCGCTGCATCAGGTAAATAGGCCCTAGCAAATTTGGAGAGTCGGTTGAATTCGGCGGAATATTGCTTAACTGTCATGCTGCCTTGCCTCAGTTGCACAAACTCGTTTTCCATCTGACGTTGTACTAGAGGGGATATAAACTCCTCTTCAAACGCGGCACGAAAAGTCGTCCACGATATCGCCTCCTCTCCATGGTCAAATTGGAGAGATCGCCGATGCACGTCCCACCAATCGTGCGCGTTGAGGCGGAGCTGTAGTTGCGCACAGGCGACACGCTTCTCTTCGGGGACCACTAGCAGAGCGAAGTGGTCTTCAAGTTCGGCCAACCAATCTAGAGCCATAATTGGTTCCTCAGTCCCGTTGAATGGGGTATTGCAAACTTTCTTGAAGTGGCCAAAGTCGAAGGCAGTCACTTCCCTCGGCCTTGGAATTTGCGGTGCCTCAACTTCAAGCACGGGCTGCTCCGTCGGAGTCGTTGTTGTTGCAGCGGAATGGTTGGAAGCCAAAGTCTGAACGATCTGTTACAGGGCATCTACCTACTTCTGTTGGACTGAGAATCGGGTCTCTAGATTGCTTTCAAACTTGGCTTGGCGAGCATCATCTCTTTGTCGTTGTGCTTCTAACATTTGCATTACTCGCTCAAGCGGATCGACTTGAGATATGCCTCGCTGGCTCCGAGAGCTTCCCGAAGTGCCCGAACTACTTTTTTGGCCTTGCGTTTCGTCCGGTGCAAGCGCTGCAGATTGCGCTGGTGCCATTCCTTCAAAAGAAGGTAAATTACATTAGGATCATAATATATTATGGACTTATTGCATGAACGTATCTCATTTTGGCCTAGCGAGTTCAAGAGTTCGCACAGAAATTTGATCGTTAAAGGAACTTTTCCAGTGCGAGAGTCTAAGGAACTTGAATCTGTGCTCTGATACTACTATGTCATGACCCGATTCCGTAGAATCGTTTGAGGCGTCACCCGAATCGTGACCGCCGTGCGGGCCTGGGATTACGCCCGCACAAGGCTTTAATGATTTGCATAGCAAGCACATATTCAGAGTACGCAGATAAATTAAAACACAGATTTGAAACATGGAAAAGTTCTCTTTATTGATAATGAACATCTATTACAAACTCTTGAACGAGTCAGCTAATTTATCGCACGGGCTTACAATAGTGTTGACTCAAAATGAGATAGCAGTCCTGTACATTACATCCCTTTATAAACTTCAAAATGATAAAGACCTCCGGGCTGGAGGACGGCCTTGCCACGAAGCTGCATTGTGTATAGAAAGTGCAAGCTCCTTCTCTTCAAGTACTTCAAAATGCTTCAAGGATGGCGCGATCTGGATGCGCCTACAGCTGGACTGGATCGGGAAAGACGACTTTGGCTCATCGCTCGGTTCGTCTTAGTGCGGAGAACCTGTTTCAACGAGGGTCAGTATTTTGAAACATACTGGTGAAGGCGAGCTAAACCCAACTATACCAATCAACACTTTGTTTTAATGAAACATGCATATTTATGTGGGTTTCTATCTTGCCTTAGTTCATTTACAAGTAAGCAGCATATAGAATTTACTGAAATGAACGTGCCACCGTTCGGTGGATTTTACCTGTCCATCTGAAAGACCTACACAATACTTACCATGCCTTCCCTGCCACGAAGACACAAGTTAGTTTGCAACAGGTTTAAATATACACGTTGGGATCACTGGCTGGAAGCCATTATGGACGAGTTATAGTCGTTGAACGAGTATGGTGTGCAACGAAGCACATGAGGCGCTACACGCCATCCCGTTCGCACGTGAGACTATCGTGAAGTTCCGCCCGGACCGGATCGGTGCTAGTGCCCCAGCAACCGTCCGCAGGAACCCGTTGACCTTGTGCACAAGTTGTCCGTGATCAATCATCCATGATACGTTAACGTTGATGCAGTTGAGGCAATATGAACATGAGATAAGCAAAATTGCATGATTCCTTTTGCATAGTCTTCCTGATAGTTTATTTCATAACAAGTGTATTCCATACTTAGCATAATTTATGGAAGAAGATGCATTCTAGCAAAACTTGAAGCATGTATAGAATGTTCCAAACGAACAAGCATGCAAATGAGTAACCGTTCCAAGTTAAATGACAAGCATAATAATCCAAGTCTATTCCATTTTATCTTGGTATCTTTTAGTTATTACTTGGTATCGTCTGATCGGGGTAACAAGAATACAAGAGTTTTGGGTGTGAAGACTTGGAAGCAGGGCTAGCTAATCGGGATGGTAGCCACTCACTTAGATGGTTGGAAGGGAGAAGGAAAGAGGCGCTTCAAGACTCCGCTCGTAAGCCGCCTACTGCTCGTTCACCTGTATCATGAACAGCTCGATCAATACCTCTTCCTCTCTTTCCATACTCGGAATTAAAATGCATTACAATGAACGAAAACAATGAAATCCATCAAAATCGTTCAAGGAAAACAAGCAAATCCGAAAACCAACTCAAAGCACGAAATTAACAAGCGACATCGAAATCCGAGGCAATAAAAGATAATAGCGGAGAGGTCCCTCCTGACTCTGCTGCTAAGCCGATCCTTGGGGCACGGTCCACTGAATATGTGAATCGATTCCGAAAAATAAATCCATAACGAGGACGAGTTCTTGTTTTAATCTATCCCGATCGAACGATACCGTCTTATGTTTCTTAGCCGCGCTCTCCGCACCGGGAGAATGGGGCGCTACAATTATCATGGCTCAGTTTGCCCCACTTGATCAACGCACGATATAAGAATTCCTATTATTGCATTATACTTCTGGGATAACCTAGACTCCACCTAGCAAGCCGGACAAATGATTAGCCGAATCTATCAATTGAAATTATTTGTGTATTGTATCTTCTGTTAGCAGTTTAGGAACATGGACTATCGTGGTGTGATGGTTCAATCATTGTCCTTATTTGGTTATAGGGTTGGGCTATTGTGCTACGAAAGGCTATGGGCCGAGATTATGACGCAAAATCCTATAGCTTGACCCGAATAAGAGGATGTGCGTTATCTCAATGTGGCATGGCACTTATTGTCCTTATTTGGTATAGGAGTGTCATATTACCTCGATGATGGTGTATACGCCTATGGTTCTTGGTTCAAGCACTTTGTATATATATATATATATATATTGAGTTTTTATTTCTTCATTCGTGCTTCCTTGTGGTACTTGCTATTTGGGGTCTAACCCCGCTGGTTTTGCATGGCCAGGTTTAGAGCCAGCACCTGAGGATCCAGCTTTCTTTTCCCTGAATAATGGCGCGCACCCGACGGATGACTACTGAGGGACACGAGTGAGTTTCTTCTTCCCTGCTCGTCATTATACATTTGAATCTTTTAGGTGTTTAGACACCGACACCTGTTAGCCGGCTCGTTTCGACATTTAGTTTTCTTTATATGATTATAATTAGTCAGACTGCAGATGATCACGGTCATGTACTTTTGTTACTCTACCACTTCTTATTTTGTACAGCTAGTTTCGAGAATATTTTGAGAGAGCGTTTGGGATGCCTTTCTGCTTTATCATATATGTTCTATGTTTACGGCTTCTTGTTTGATTGGTTGAGACATAGATGCTCCGTGTGACCCTAAGCGACTAAATTGTAGTATGCACCTCCTTGTCTAGCTACAACAGTGATCATCGTACAACGTTCCATACGTTGTATGGGGTAGCTGGCTATGCCCGTCTCCGTATTTCGGTACTGGGGCATGACAAGGTTTTAGGGGTAGCCCATACATGTCTGTATTTTTCAAACTTGTGGGGTGTCATGGTTATAGAAGTCTCAATCAACCATGTACCTTTGGAATCTTGAATTTGTTCTTCTCGGTGCTCAGCTTGACTATCGAATCAATTGTTTCCTTGATCCTTCCTGTCCTGTTCTTGATGTTTCTTGTCTATTTTTTAGGGCTTCTTCGGTTGCTGGAGCAGCAGATCTGGCGGGTCGGGGTCACCCTGGGCCGCAGCGAGAGGTAGCACATGCTCAGAGTCAGGTCCGGGTTGATCTAGTGATTAAGCAGGTCGAGACAATAGAGCCAATAGAAGATCATGTTGAACAACAGACCCCAGAGATGCCAGTTCCTCTAGCAGTACTAGCAGTACCTGACACCCTGACATTATTGGAGATCATCCTAGGGATGTTAGCAACTCAGCAGCATCAGTAATTTCAACAACATAAACAGAATGTCTTGTTAAACCAAGGGTTACAAACGGCTCTGAAGAGGGGAGGAAAGATAGATTCGAGGGCGTCGATTAGGTTTTGCCGACTTAACCCGAGGTATTTCGATGGAACGGAGGATGCCATTACAGCAGATGCATGGCTGCAAGATATTGAGGCTATCCTAGCAGCAGCGAAGGTTCCGACTGAGGAATAGGTTGACCAGAACCGACTGCAACTTCAGGACCTTGCTCGTGATTGGTGGGCGTCTGTAGAGGTTGGTTTGAGGCATTCTATCTCTTGGGACAATTTTAGAACCCATTTCAGGACTAAGTATTTTGGAGTTGTGGTACAATATGAGCTCCAGCAGAGGTTTATCGGTCTCAAGTAGGCCGGTATGATTGTGGACGGATATGCAGTAGAATTCTGCAAGCTGAACAGATTCTTTCCGACGATGTGGTCATAGAGTCAGATAGAGTGATGAGGTTCCAGCAGAGGATTCACCTTAAAATCTTACAAGTAGTAGAAGGTCATGATTACCGGATTTATGAGGAAGGATTAATAGCGGCGAGAAGGCATGAGCTCACCATGCAGAGGTTGTCCGCAAGAATGGGGGGCCAGAAGATGTCTTATGCTCAGATTAGTGGAGGAGGAGAAGTACCCTGGATGTCAACACCATCACCTGGTGTTAGTATCCATGATTCAATGCCACAGAGGGCGGTCGTTTCATTAGTAACGGTACCGGCTTGGCAGTAGCCGAGGCAACATTAGCAACAACGTCAGGGAGCACCGACGGGATGTACTTACTATGGCAAGGGAGGCCACACTAGAGATATGTGTAGGGCAGCCAATGGGTTGTGTATGAGGTATGGCAGTCCAGATCACCAGATTGCCAATTATCCTTTGATGTAGAGGCAAGAAGGACAAGTTCAACAGTTTTTGACATTGCTAGCACCAGGGGCAGTGTAGCACAGAGGGCCAGCGTTAGCAGTGCGACCCTTAGCTCAGAATTCATTACTGACGCAAGCTCAGATGTACCAGCAACAGAGTAACCAATAGCAAGGACATTAGAGTCCCCCACAATATTTTTAAGGGAGGCAACGACAATGATCACAACTGGGCCAAGGGCAGGCATTTACCTTGTCTTTGGAGGAGGCTTTGGCATCAGGCGATGTAGTGGCAGGTAATATCTCTGTCGTATCTTTTTCTGTAGTAGCATTGTTTGATTTTGGTGCATCTCATTCCTTTATATCTGCATGATTTGCGATACGCATTGGATTGGAGTTCGAGGCATTACAAGAGAGGTTGAGTATACTCACTGATAATGGGCTCGTAGAAGTTAGTAGAGTGTGTATAGCGTGTCCTGTCATAGTGTGTGGGCGTTCATTACCCCCGAGGTTGATCGAGTTCCCTATGGGTAACTTTGACGTTATCCTAGGTATGGACTGGATGAGAGACAATCATGCTACGATAGATTTCCGTAGGGGTAGAGTATTCTTTAATATCCCGGCATGGAGGGCTTCGTCTTTTATATATCTGTAGGAGACCAGCATGAAGAAATGATAGCAGGGATAGTGACAACAGAAGAGCAGATTCCCAAGATTGCCGTAGGGGTAAGAGATATAAAATTTTGTATAGAATTGACTCCTGAAGCATGACCCATATCTTGCAAAGTTCACCAGATGGCATCCTCAGAGTTAAACAAGATGTATCAATACGTAGAAGAACCGAAGGTAAAGAAGTTCATCAAAAATATTGGATCACCCTGGGAGCTCCAGTGGTTTTAGTAAAGAAGAATGATAGGTCAACGCAGTTGTGTATCGACTACAAGAAATTGAACGCGGTGACAATGAAGAATAAGTACCAATTACCGAGGATTGATGACCTCTTTGACCAGTTGAGTAAAGTTAAGGTTTTCTCCAAGATTGACCTTCGATCAGGATACCATCAAGTGAGAGTTCGGGAGCAAGACATACCCAAGTCAACATTTAGGACACGATATGGATATTATGAGTCTCTAGTAATGCCATTAATTTGGACTAACTAACGCTCCGACAATGTTTATAGATTTGATAAACCGCATCTTCATACCGTACTTGGATCAATATATAGTAGTTTTTATAGATGACATTCTTGTATATTCCAGTAGTGAAGATGAGCATGAATAGCATCTTCGAAAGATCTTACAAATGTTGAGGGAACACCAGTTGTATGCGAAGCTCAGCAAGTGTGAGTTTTGGATAGATCATGTATCGTTCTTGGGTCACATCATCTCGGAAGCAGGAGTAGCGGTAGATCAGAAGAAGGTTGAGGCCGTAGAAGGATGGCCAGTTCCTAAGACAGTAGAGAAGGTAAGTAGTTTCCTGGGTTTAGCAAGATATTACCGAAGGTTTGTGGCATACTTTACAAGAATTTCAGCACCATTGACCCGATTGACGTGTAAGGAGGTTAATTTTGTTTGCTCAATAGAATGTCAGATAGCATTTGAGGAGTTGAAGAGGAGGTTGACTTCTACACCAATTCTTACGCTTCCAGTAGGTTCCGGAGGATTTACAATATATTATGATCTATCATAAGGGACTCGGGTTTATTTTGATGCAACATGGGAGAGTGATCGCATATGCATCTCGACAACTTTGGGATTATGAGAATAACTACTTGACTCACGACTTAGAATTGGCAACGGTGGTATTTGCGCTTAAGTTATGATGGCACTACTTATATGGTGATCGGGTAGAGATATTTACATATCACAAGAGCCTGAAGTATGTATTAACCCAGAAGGATCTAAACATGAGGCAGAGGGGGTGGTTAGAGTTATTGAAGGATTATGACGTGGAACTCTATTACCATCCAGGCAAGACAAATGTAGTAGCAGATGCTCTTAGCAGGAGGGGCAGCGCATTCATGTTAGCAACGCAATGGCATATATTAGAGGATCTTTAAGAGATGGGTATTGAGATAGTACTTTCGTAAGATACCAGAATTTTTGCCAGCTTACAGATTTAGTCTCCTTGGTGGAGAGGATTAAGGCATCTCAGGTAGAGGATCTACGAATTCAGAAGCTTCGAATAGAATGCGAGTCTGGTCTCCAGAAGGAGTTGACAATTCATGAAGATGGAACCCTTAGATTTGAAAATCATCTCTGTGTACCGAGCAAAGATATTCGCCAGGAAGTTATGACCGAGGAGCATAGTTCCTAGTATTCAATTTATTCAGGAGGTACCAAGATGTATTAAGATATCAAGCAATATTTTTTATGGAATGGGATAAAGAGGGAGATAGCACGGTTCATCTCTCGATGTTTGATATGTCAGTTAGTGAAGGACGACCAACGGGATTATTGCAGCTGCTTCCTATCCGGATTAGAAGTGGGAGCATATCACGATAGACTTTGTGATCAGTCTACCTAGATCCCCAATTGGTCGTGACATAGTTTGGGTAATAGTGGATTAACTCATGAAAGTAGCTCACTTTCTTTCTTTTCGAGTAGGACAGTCCATAGAGCAATTGGCAGAAATATACACGCGACAGATAGTAAGACAACACGGTGTCCCAGTGAGTATAGTATCAGATCAAGACACTCGATTTATTTCTTATTTCTGAAAAAGTTTGCATCAGAGTTTGGGCACAAAGTTGAGATTCAGTACCGCTTGTAATGTCCTGCTCCGCGGAAAGACATTACGCTGGAATTATAGATGGATCAGATCGATGGAATACATATGGTACAGAAAATTGAGATGCTTGGTGTGATGATGCTATATTGCTTAACTTGGCCGGATAAGATATCTTATATGGCGTGGTTCGAATGTATGATTATGCCAAGTTAGAAGATTGTGTATCACGTTGGATCATTCGTGTGAGATCGTGGCATGAAAATAATATTTATATATGTGAGTGGATCTGTCCCTTCTCCTCTACTCCTTCATGCCCTAATAAAATGAATGTTAGTATTGCCTTGATGTGTGTCATAACTATATGCTGCTCTAGTCTACATAATGATAATAATACTTTATGTTCAATGCTGCTAAAAGTAATAAAATACATGATAATGAACTGCTAGTACTATTGATATAAGAATGCTATAAAGTAAGTCTGCCATGAGAAAGAAGTAATATTATGCAATTTACTTCACATGCTGGTAACACTGAGAATAGAACATTGAACATCGATACATGTATAAGTGCATCAGTGCACAGTAACTATGAAGGAAACACTTTATATGCCAATATAACTGTGGTTTGGTACCATTGGGCCACGAGAAGGTCTGTAAGTTGGGACCTACGGGTCACCAACCGTTATGAGAATGAACCAAATAAGAAAGATAAATAATATGAGGCTTTACATATATTTCTTTACCATGCAATTTATGCTTAGATTTTATTTGCATAGTTGTTGCATGGTCAGGGACAACTTATGCACAAAATTTGGTTAGTTTCCTCGAACGAGATACACCGGGGCACCGGGATCATTCGTCCTAGAAGGAAACATAGTGCTTTGGTAGCACTGGGTATAAACGAGATATTTATTGGGGATCGTAACCTCATGAATGGCGCTTCGTATGCCATTCGAAGTCCTATATGGCATGTCCCTCGTGGTGCGAAAGCATATCATCAACGACCCTCATGTAGTTAGGCTATATTCTAACGAGAATATTTATGCAGGCTTAACGTTATCTCGGTTAAGAATGATTCATATTAATTATGCTGTGGCTAATCCTTGTTTTGCAGGAATACGACGAGTGGGATGTTGGTAAGAATCGCCGTTAGGCGATATATACATATTTTACATATATTCAATCTATCATACTATTTCCAAAGTATATTTTATTATGCTGCTGAATACTCCGATCATTGAAATAAAACTAGTTCTTAATAGAAAGATCACTAAGTTAATATGAATGCTCTTCACATGAATACTTAGTGTCGGTTTAGACGAGTGGGCTAGTTTCTTCTCACCAATACGCGATATGTACTGACCCACGTTTGTAGGCATACCCAGGTACTTAGCATTGGGTCAGTGGCTGAAACAGTTTTGAGGTATCAAAGCATTGTTGGGGCGCGCAGAAGCTCTTCTTCCATTGGAGGCATCTTCTATTATAAAGGGCATAATGTATGGAACAGTGGAATTCAGTTATATCAGTGAGAGTATAAGCCAATACGACAAATATCAATATAAGCCAATTGGCCAAGTATCAGTTGTATTGAGAGCTTTGTAAATCTTTTGTAAGCCATGTACTCAATTATCATATTCAATAAAGAGAAGCTTTTTTATTATATTCATTGTGACTTCAATTTTTTGATTAATTTTGTTGTGATGTCATTGTTTCTAAGATATACCATGCCTTTTCTATCTTCTTGCCTTGTACAAGTGCAATATAGGCTTGTACGGCATCATGTCCGTGGCTACTTTTGGTTCTTCGGGACCAGGATGTGACAAATTGGTATCAGAGCACGGTTTATGCGTCCTTGGACTCAGCAAGTTCTAAATCAAAGTTGTTTCCACGATTACTCAATGATGCCTTTGCAGATACTCAAAGTTGCGCTAGAGACTATTCAAAGTCTCTTCCAAGATTATTCACAGTCGCCTCAGTGCGTATTCAAAGTTACCTTCTGCGAGTATTCAAAGTCGCTTCTGCGATTATCAAATTTGCATCTGTGATCTTTCTTTGTTGCTTTCGTTTTTGTTCGAAAGTATTTTTCGCAATCAAGAATATTTGACCGCTTGGTTACACTCACTGAATGTTCCATACAATGAGCCAAAATATTATGATGCCCTAGTTGTTGTGATTCTTGAATTGTAAATGATACCAAGAACCCAACAATGGTTCGATGCTATAGATAACTAACTTGTGATTAATACTTTGTATGTGGAAATGAAACAAATCAATATGTGTGCTGTAATCAAGAAAAATTGTGCATGAGTAATTTCAATAGAGGAAATCAACAGTAAAGCTAAGTTAATTCATGTGCGATGGCGGGATGTTGTTCTAAATTTGAGTATGAGAATCTTGTTATAGCAAGCAATGCTACCATGTGAAGGTGGTACGAGATGGATGTTGGATCAGTATAAGAACGGTATGATAGTCAAGAAATAGTTTCGTTTAGAGTGGTATATGCTCCTACCATCTTAGTGATGCATGTGTAGTAACCCTTCCATAAGTGATAGTATTGAGCCTACTAGTGAGAATGGGTAGTACCGTGACTTAGTCGAAAATGATGTCTTATTGTATGTGGTGCGATTATCCCTTGGGTATTTTGGATTATGTATCAACATCGGACCCCTGATAGTTGGATTTGAGTTATCAATATTAGACCCTCGATAGCTTAATGTTACATGGGGTAACAAGAAAGTGAGAAGGTATGAGATGGATGCCTTAGCTGGAAATAACGAGTTGGATTATATGATTAGATGGTGGCTTAAATTGGCTGGGTGAAAGTTTTAAATTTTAGCATCGATGATCGCATGTTACTATCGGTAAACAAGTTGGATTGTATATCCAGTGAATTTGGTTGGAGCCATGAAGTAGAAAATTTTGAACCTAGCGATTGGCGGATAATAATTAAGCAGCATATGAACTTGTGGGATTGTAAGTAACTAATCGATGACCCTTATTGTCTGACAATGTATGGAAGTTCGTCAAGAGGCTTCGATTGATGGAATGCTAATAAAGCTTCAGTTCTAGCACAGTAGGATAAATACTATCAATGAAAAGTTTTGTCGCATCAGTAACAGTTGATTGGCGGATATAATTAATCAAATTATTAATATGGGGTGATCCTTAGCTTGGTTGATTGACCAATATACCAAGTACGTGAATAATTATCGAAGGTAGTTAAGCAAGATAAAATTATGTGAGACATTGATAAGGTGATACAATTAAGTTGATGGTTAATGCGAATGAAAGTTGACCCTATCAAAATAAAGTTGGCAAAAGTATGTCGATGAAAGGAATCTGAAGAAAGATATTTTCAATATATTGGTTGGGTAATATTGTCAGTTATAAATTTTTGGGTGATACTGTACACACGAATACGTAATATGAATGGAGAGAAAGTAAGAGCAAGGATCATGAAAAATATACTAGGAAAGGTAATCAATCAGAATTTGATTTTGGGTTAGTTGCCTTGTTCCATAGATAAATCAGATGCACGAAAATTCAAGAATGATATGCTGGTACAATTAGAGGAGGACTATGAAATCAAAAATAAAACAATATGAGAGAGCAATTCGAATTTTTAATGTTGGTAATTTACTTGATAGTTAGGAGATTTGAGCATGTAGTTCTAAATTAACCTTGTCGGTTGGGGTAAGTCTGGAATGAACCTTTAATTGAGATAGACCTTTAAGAGATTGCCCGTGGGTAGATCGATCGGACCTAGAATGTTGGATGTCCCTTATTTGTGGGTAGGTCAATGGTAGTGCAAGTGTGGTTCGAGTTGGTAATAAGATTGGGTAGAAGTACCATAGACTTGTCAAACTTCAGTTGGCCCTAAGAGTAGAGATGAGTATGGTCACTATCAGCTGCCTAACATGAGATGAGTTGCCTATGAATACTAGGTTTAGCTGTCGTTATAACTAGCCTTAGAAACTTGACCAAAGAATTATGTTGGCTATCGGAGACCCATAGGATGACCCTATTAATAGTGGGTTCGGTTGGATGTATTATCTTGGAATGGTTTCTTTTGGAATCAAGTTAGAATGAGGAATAAATCATAATAAAAGATAGAAATATCGCTTGAGAATTTTGATAAGAATTTCATACATTGGGAAGAAAAACTTGATATGTGATGTGGCTAATGCGACTATTGTACGGGATGGATTATGATAATTAAACTATAATAAAATTTTATGGCTTGGACAAAGATATGAGCAAAGGGAACTCTGGATTCATGAAAATTTTGATGCTACTAATGTTGGAAAAAATGATTGCTAGAAGTTGAATGAAAGAAATTGCAATATTGAGAAAACGGTTACAACGATTATAAATATACTTGGGTTATGATAAAGAGACGATGTGGGATATTCTTAACGTAATCAGTAAAGTTGGATGGATCAAAACAATGTGACGACAGATAAAATTATTCATAAGAGTTGGGAATAACAAAATTGACATTGAAAGAAGGAATATTGTATTCGGAATTAATAAAATTTTTGTTATGGTCGGTTTGTCCGAAACGATTAAAGTATCATGCTTGGGTTAATGGCCTAACCTGGGCAGTCCCTAAGGATTCTTATATTTGGCAGAATTGGAAGATAGTAATTGTGAAAAATGGCTATATGAGGGAACACTATGAACGAGATAAAAGAATAATGCATATGATGGACCGAGAAGATGTTGGCAAATATTGTGAAGTACTTAGACCAAAATTTGATTGCAACATGTTAGAAAGATATTGACAAGATTGACCGAATAAGTATCGTAAAAAATTAGAGTTATGAAAAATCGATGTTAAAGAACATCTTAGCCAAAAGTATTAAATGATCAGTAAAGAAGAATGAAATTACCACTGTAGCCGTTTGATTTTTCTAATCATTAGCATCGGTTGAGTGCATTATATTTCGGGGATGCCTAAAATGTATGTACGATCCAGGCGAAGTGGTGATCGGAATTCAAATGGAGCTATAAGAGTGTAATGATGAATGGAAAAACACAAACAAATTATTTTGGAAGAAAAGAGATGGTTGGAATGCATAAGTATACGAGATTCATGAATGAACAATATTGACAAGAGATGGAAACGGGATATTGAGCTATAGCTGGCATAGAACATTTTTGTGGGATAACTTAAGTGATATGGTGAATTAAGTTATTTCTTTAAGTTTCGAGGATGAAACTTCTTATGAGTGGTATATTATGTAATGCCCTACTCTGCGAAAAGGCATTACGATGGAATTATAGATGGATCAGACAGATGGTATACACATGGTACAGGAAATCGAGATGCTTGGTGTGATGATGCTATATTGCTTAACTTGGTCAGATAGGATATCTTAGACAGCGTGGTTCAAATGTATGATTATGCCAAGTTAGAAGACTGTGCATCGCGTCGGATCATTCATGTGGGATCGTGGCATGGAAACAATATTTATATATGTGAGTGGATCTGTCCCTTCTTCTCTACTCCTTCATGCCCTAATAAAATGAATGTTAGATTTGCCTTGTTGTATGTCATAACTATATGCTGCTCTAGTCTACACAATGATAATGATGTTTATGTTCAATGCTGTTGAAAGTAATGAAACACATGAATAATGAACTGCTAGTACTATTGATATAAGAATGCTATAAACTAAGTCTGCCATGTGAAAGAAGTAATATTATGCAATTTACTTCATATGCTGGAAATACTGAGAATAGAATATTGAACATCGATACAGGTATAAGTGCATTAGTGCATAGTAACTATGAAGGAAATGCTTCATATGCGAATATAACTATGGTTTGGTACCATCGGGCCACGAAAAGGTCTGTATGTTGGGACCCACGGGTCACCAACCGTTATGAGAATTAACCAAACGAGAAAGATCAATAATGCGAGGCTTTACTTAAATTTCTTTACCAGGCAATTTATGGTTAGATTATATTTGCATAGTCGTTGCATGGTCAGGGACAACTTGTATACAAGGTTTGGTTAGTTTTCTCGAACGAGATACACCAGGATCGTTCCACAACCAGAATAAGTCAAATTAGCGATGTCTAGAAACGTCGCTAAATGGCATAAAAATGTTGCTAATAATATTTAGCAACGTAATTAACAATATTTCAATGAAGTCGCATTTAAGCTAGTTGCTGACCGAAAAAATATCGCAAAATATCGCTATAGCGATATTTTCTAGCGACGTATCTGCGTCGCTATATTAGCGACGTTTAGCGACGCAATATCGCTAAATTAGCAACGTATTGTGTGTCGCTAATTTTTTTTCTTAGCAACATTTGGAACACATTTAGCGACGTTATATTGACCTCGCAAATACTGTCATGTCAGCAACTTAGCGACATTCATCGACATTCAGCGACATTCATCGACATTCAGCGACGTATTTAGCGACGTTCAACGACGTACTTAGTGACATATTTAGCAACATATTTAGCGACAATCAATGACATACTTAGCGATGTATTTAGAAACGTATAAAAATGTCGCTAAATATCGCTAAACGTCGCTAATATTTCAGTAAAAAAATAAAAAAATGAATATAGAATAGTTTTCATACCAATCTTCCTGCAGTTTATGAATTTACAATTTATATAAATAGTCCCCGAGCAACCCTATGTTGAATTTTCTGGGTTCGTCGACCCCTTCGGTTGAACACTCAATACCAGTAAATTAATATACATTTAATATGAATAATATAGTAAAATTTGAAGAAAACAAAATATTGAGATTACAAATCGAGCCTGGAGAAAATCTCGTCGTAAAGAATACCATAAATATCCACACAACTGAGTGCAAGAAATAAAGTCTGAAAGCCTCAAAAATAAAGAATATTCATAAATGACCAAATATCATAGGTCAAAACACAAACAACTAGTAAACTATCCTAACTAGGACTACTACGGATCTGAAAGAAGATGACCACCGGCGCGCATCAAGGATAAGAACAAATCATACTGCTCCTATGAAATTGACACCGATGTCGATGGAGAAGGCAGTAACGTCTGTGGAGTCTGTGTCGATGAAGGCGCACCAGGAGGACGTATCTGCTCCAACTCTGCTAGTCGATGGTTGTATGAATTCATGGTAGATAACAGCCTTGTACTGCTATGAACCATTGAATCCTATATCATCGTCAGCCTCTTGCCCATGGATAGTTATGATGCTTGCAGCTCTGTCACGCTGCGTTCTGTCGATGCTCTAAGATCAGCTATCATATCCCTTAGCTCCATGATGTTGCGCTCGAGTGTATCAAATTATGCGATGAGGGTTGCATCATCCGCCTGCGGCTGGGACAGGGGATGCTCCTCCATCCTTCGCAGCAACTCATCATAGAGAGACGCAATCTGATGGTCAATGGTATCCTGGACTTGGACCGACGCCTACGAGGGCTGTGGGGAATACGCACTTGCCGTGGAGGCCCTAGATGACTGCATCGCAATAATGGCGCCATAGGATCCCGTACCGTAGTACGTACCCCTCTTGAGACCACCAGCGGCGATCACCTACAGCTCGTCCGCCAACGGAGCTGGAGAGGGCAGCGATGAAGTACCAGCCTCCTCCGATGTAGGTGCACTAGCAGTCGCCCGCTCACACAGCCTAACATACTCGGCCTAGAAAAGTTTGGATACTCGATAATTGCTACTGTGTCTAAGGTACTTATTACTAACTACATGGATATTTATTTGCATATTTTCTAAGTTATATTAAAATTAACACAAAGTAAAGTAATACTAACATAGGTCTGCGAGGCCCTCTCATCAATGAGATTCCCTCTATTTCAATGGGTGGCCAGGAAGACGGTCACCATGTTGGCATCCTCATCCCTCTGTACCTGTTAAAAATATATTATTTAGTACTAAAATTTAATATTTTATCCTACTACCATTTTATCGTACTTGTATTAAAATAATATATCTGAAATAAAAAATATACCAAACGACAAAAATATTCTGTCATCGGAATCGAGGCACCACACCACTTTGCTACCTTCTGCCTAGCCGCCTTGGCCTTCTCAGACCTTTCCTTATACCTCGGATCGTCGAATAGGACAAATAGTTCGTAGCCATTATATCTACCCTTGTAGTTTATATCCACAAGACCATGCTTGTAAATTTTCCAACCTTGATCTTGAATCGGATCGAACCATTCACACTTGAATATCACAATCTTAGCAGGTTCTGTGCCATAATTATATGTCAACTCCACAATCTCTCGTAAGATGCCAAAGAAATCATTGCCTGGATTGACATCTTTGTAGTTAGAAGATTTGATACACAAACAACTATTTTTTGTGGAATCAAGATCCAGAAAGTTGTCTCTGATCGGACCATTTGTTGACTTAAACCTAAACCCATTCACACAGTAACTTGGCCATATTTTGACGACAGTAATTGGTCCCTTGGCTAGAGTTCTAATAGATCCAGTCTAGGATATTATTAGACGATCGACCTAAATACCAAAGTGGAGATAGTAAGTTATTTATTGTGTAAGTGCATACAGAAAAAGTAATTACCGATCTTCTTACATATGCGCTCAACCAAGAAGAAATATGATGTCCCATTTTTCTACTTCTTCGTCTGTTATGTAGGGTCTAATATATGCTGAAAAAATGAAGCAACTGCCGATTAGTAGCATAATATTAGCTTATACTATTATATTGAGATGACGTAAACGTGGACGTATTAATTACTTACCCCTCTAGCTTCTCCACTTCATCCTTGTCGCAATTGAGTAATATATACAACTGAGTAGCCCTTAGCTCATCGTCATTCAAATATCTCTTCTTCATTTTCCCCGAAGGCTTTTCAGACGCATTGAATACTTTCAGTATTACATCATTAGATTCCTGATATCCGTCGTCATTTCTCAGAGCTCTCGTTCTATTAGTACAATATGAGGTTTGAAATACGTCGAGAAAAAGTTTATAATCTCCTCGAGAACATAAGCTTCACAAATAGAGCCCTCAACCCGTACCTTGTTTTTCACCTTTCTCTTTGGGTGATTCATATGCCGCTCGAACGGGTATATCCATCGAGATAACTGACAGAACTACCAACACGTGCCTCATAGGAAAGATGAATTGGCAAATGCTCTATGGAGTCGAAGAATCCAGGAGAAAATACCTTCTCGAGCTTGTACAGTGTTACCGTAATGTCCTTCTCTTGCTTTTCTAGACGAACGACGAGCAACTTAGTAGAACAAAAATCTCTGAAGAATATGCTGAGCTCTTTCAATGGATCCCAAACGACCTGCGGTAAGAATTTCCAAAATACAATTGAAATTAACCTCTCCATGAATACGTGACAATCATAGATATTCATACCAGCCAGTTTGTTCTCCTTGAGGTCGACGCATCTTCTCAAGCTCGACACGTACCTGTCTGAAATTTTTAGACCCTGAATCCACCTACAAAGTCTTTCTTTGTCCTCCTTCTCCAGTGAAAAAATTGACTTAGGCTTGTTTAACTTTCCATTCCCCTCATCTATCAAATGCAACGTAGGACGTCTACATATTTCTTCTAAGTCCAACCTAGCATTCGGATTGTCTTTCGTCTTCCTCTTTACCTCCATTACAGTATTAATTATGTTATCAAACACATTCTTCTCGATATGCATGATATCAAGGTTATGTCTAATCAGATTTGTTCTCCAATATGGCCGATCCCAGAATATACTCCTCTTCGTCCAGTTATGGGTGCGATCAAATCCGTCACACTTGTACCCCTTAACAGGGTCTTCGATAGCACTAGGTAAATCTTTTACCTCTTTCTATATCGTGTATCCTGGCCACCTTGGTGGTGGATGGGCCTTCTCCACAATGCCCGCACGAAAAGCATTCATGTTCCTTCGGTACAGATGATCCTTCGGCAAAAATTATCGATGACAATCGAAGAAGCACGGTTTGCCTCCGTGTTTCAAACGGAAAGCCTTAGTGCGGTCCATGCAATACGGACATGAGAGACGACCATGAGTGCTCCATCCCGATAATATTCCATAGGCCAAAAAGTCGTTGATGGTCCACATAAGTGCTACCATCATCTGGAAATTCTGCTTTCTAGAAATATCGTACGTGTTGGCACCTACTTTCCACAGCTGATTCAACTTATCTATCAAAGGCTTAAATACATATCGATGTTCCTCTTCGGATTGTTCGGACCCGGGATAATAACGGTTAGGAACATATACAGATTCTTCATGCACATCCAAGGCGGTAGATTATACGGAGTGACGATCATAGATCAACATAAATACTGGAAGCCTGAAAGTCCGAATGGGATAAAATCGTCGGAGGATAGCCCCAATCTGACATTATGTGAATCCGAAGCAAAATTTGGATACTCTCGATCAAAGTGATTTTATGCTTCTCCATCGGATGGATGATCCAATACTCCTTCGATCTGTTCCCTTATGTGCCAACTCATATTTTCTGTAGTCTCCTTCACCATAAACAACCTCTGCAACTGCAACGTCAAAGACAAGTAGTGCATCGAATCGGTAGGCTTTCTTGCACCGATAGACTTTCCTCTACCAGTGGCCTTGTAGCGATCAACACCACAGAATCTGCACGTATCTTCATCCTTGTCATCTTTCTAGTACAACATACACCCGTTGTGACATGCATCGATTTTCTCGTATCCCATCCAGAGCGATCTCACCATCCTCTTAGATTGGTAGAAGTCTTTAGGCAACTTTTCATCCTCTGGCAAGATCTCTATAATCAAATCCATCAGTCGGTTATAACATTCATACGTCATGTTAAAATCGGACTTGATGTTCAACAATCTTGTAACCACCTCGAACGATGAATGATACTCACAACCAGGATATAATGGAGTCATTGCATTCTCCAGCAACTCCATAAACTTTGCAGCATTGGTATTCAGCACCTCCTCAACTGTATTATGATTGTCCGGATCAAAATTAGGCCCCGCCGTATCAAAAAACATGTGTACCCACCCGTCGTCATAAGCAGCGTGGTCGTGGACATCCATATACGGCTCCACATAAGGCTCTGACTCTGATGCTAAAGACGAAAGTTCTCCGTACGTGGTCCACTGATAGTAATTCGGCGTGAAACTCTTCGAGTACATATGATATGTGACTTCCACTTCTGGATGATATTTCAAGTTGTGATATCTCACACATGGACACTTAATTTTGGTACCGTCCATGTACTAAGGGAACGCCTTGGCGAACTACAGGAACTGTTGTACACCCTCTATGAATTTATCCCGTACACCGCACATATCATCAGGATAACGGTTGTACATCCACGAACGATGATGCAAATAGTAATTCATATCCATTTTTAAATACTTCTGCAAAGATGAATAGACATTGTTCAAGTATATACTCATGTGAATATTTGGTAGTGTATACACCTACTCGTCTACACACATATAAGAATACTCAGGAATACCCAATTATGTTATACACCTACTCATCTACACACACATAAGAATACTCAGGAATACAGTACATGCACTGATACACCCAGTCCTAGCACTGGTACTTCTTCGTTCAACTCTGTATCTTGGATACTCATATTACAGTGTATCAGTGAGTGTCAAATCTGTATCCTGGATATCCATACTTGACATTTGTTTAGGCCATGACTTTCTAATTGAAAAGTCAAGTCATGGATATCCAGTGTCAATTTTTTTGGTCCAGGATACATAGTTGATACTCACTGATACACTCCTGGATATCCATACTTGATATGTATGTGTGTGTCCGTGTCCAATAAAATTCTTACAACCTTATCCTCGATATCGTGTCTTAACCTTTCATATCCATGTGTCCTACAATTTTACCATACGTATCATGAGATGACATGATACAAACATGTATGTGTGTGTGTGTTCGTGTCCGTATTAGGGTTAGTGTATGTGTATTAGTGTGTCCGCGTGCTCAATTTTGGGTTAGTGTTAGTATCCACATGTGTGTGTGTCTCCGAGTTAGGATTAGGATAAGGTTAGTGTCCGCAGTACTAAGATATCCACACACACACACCCTCACTGCACTATGCACAAGTGTGCACTGTATAATACCTCACTCAATACCCAAGACTGTGTCTAATTAACTCTGATAGGTTTAGGGTCTGTGTCATGTCTCGACTTTGGATTAGGGTCTGTGTCATGTCGTGTGTCGTGTTAGTGAAGAGAGATAGGGTTAGGGTCTATGTCATGTCCTATGTCATGTCAGTGACATATCGTGTCAGTGTATATGTCTGTGTCATATCCCGTATCATATTCTATGTTAGTGTCATATGTCAGTATGTATGTATCATGTCAATGTCAGTATCATATTGTGTCTGTATCTATGGGAGAGAGAGAGATTAGATTAGGGTTTACCTAGAGGAGGAGGAGGAGGAGAAGCCCGAGGTCGTCGGAGGGGAGGAGCCATGCCGGAAGGGAGGAGCCGTACGGGAGGGGGGCGCTCGGGGGGTGGGAAGCCAAAATAGGGGGGTTGAGGGGGAGACGGTGGTGAGGGGGTAGGGATGGGGGGAGTAGGAGGACGTCGGAGAGGGGGGAAAGAGGGAGGGTGTCACGCCCCAGTCCCAAAATATCGAGGGACTAGACACGTGGCAATGGCCAGTAACACACACCGAAGGACAAACCCAATTTAATGGATCCATCGGGGCATACTTAAGCTGTAAAACAACAATAAGGGTCTACTAATCTCATCCACAGAAATGAATACAACAATATCAAAATCATAAAGCAAGATCAATCTCAAATAAACATAAACTCGGGAAATAATCTGATAATGAGTCTGATACAATAGTCAAGATACAAAAATAAAGATAACCATAGCAAATACTGAGTATGGATAAAGCATATACTCAGAAGATATCCTCGGTGATCACTCATCTACTGGATCCGATACTGCTCCAGTGCCTGCTCCTGATAATGCTCCTGCTCCGTATACCTCGGGGTAGATCTCGTCTGCTATACCTGGGGACATAATCCGGATCCAGGTCCTCAGGGGATATAGCAAGGTACAAGAATAACTTAAACCAAAATAAATGCAGTGCAATAATAAATGAAATAAGAGGGTAAACTATGTAACCATCTATGTGAAATGCAAGTGAGAGCATCACTAGTACTCAGGCTGAAACTACTACAAGCTCTGTGTCGGGGAGCCGGTAGCAGTAATATCACGTAATGGGCCAAGCTCAGGTTTAGAGTCTTGAGCACCGCATTAATAAGGGTTATATATATATATATATATAATCAGCCTGTAGCCTGTGTGTCTCTCCCCACCCAATGTAATCACACATCTCATGTCCATGACACGCAAGATCAAAACTAATGCAGCAAGTCATAATAAGATCTAAGCATATAAAGAATATGTCATGAAACCTGTATCCTATACAGAATCACCATGAATATCTCAGGAAGATTCTATCTCATGAATAGTGTCAAGTGTCCTGGGTTATGATGTACTTGATAAGACAAGTACGAGAATGTAAAGGGTCACGATATCCATCTCTAGGTGACGTTACACAACTCCGCGTACGGTGTTGGCACCCGACTATTAATCGGACGCTAAGTAAGTCACACGGTCCTAGGTTAAGCATGTACAACAATAAAAATGAATCAAGGAAATATGTAACAAAACTGCATTGTTTTGGCAAGGTACACTTGCCTGGGGTTCTGACTCCAACTGTAGCTCTGGTAGCAGCGGGATTTGCAGGTACTCCTCCGGTTGCTGAAATAGACATCACCATCAGATTCAAAAAATATTAAATAGCTAGAAATGCCTGTCCTTGAGTCCAATTTGGATACAGGGGCAAAAATGACAATTCTTGGTCAAAGTGGGATCCATATGTGGCCCGCTTCACACCGAAAAATGTGTCAGAAGCAATGGTCTCTAAATTTGTCAAACTTAGTGTCAACAAGTCCAGAACGATGATACGAACCCAACGGAACTTCCAGAATTGGATTCCGATAAGCCGGTCACAAAATCGCCCGTCAAGTGGAGATGTGGGGCCCACGATACGCAATTTTGTCAACGTCCTCAGAATCGAACCAAACTTGGGTCACAGGACCAGCGTATTGCTACGAGTCCGATGGCGCAAGTTTTGTTTTGATCCGACATGTGTATACGAAGTTACAACGTATTCCAGAACAGGTCGATACGGGGTGTTGTCGGCGGATACGCGTTGATTCCGGTGTACGGTGTGCACGCACACCCAAATCAACTTCTGCGAAATCTTGTACGTCCGTATCAACGGTGCGCACCCTTCGGTGAAGACCGCACGCGACCAACTCGTCCCGTTTGGCGGGGCGTACTCAGTTCCGGGGAAAAATAGGGTATTATTTTTCCTGTTTTTGGATCGCAGTTCATGATCACCACAGGACGCGACTCACCGAGCGGGTTGCACGGGCATCGAGAGGGTTACGCAGCCTACGTGTCACAACTGACGGAACGGAAAAAGGGGCAACGAGGAGAGAGAAAAGGGTACCTGAACAGGGCTCCGCAGAACTGTATTTTCCTGTGTTTGCGAGGCGACTTGGCTCGACACGACACAGTGTCTACTGTAGCTAGGGTTAGGGTTCCGGTCTTCTCGCCGGTGCTTGCCGGAGGAGCTCGCCGGGGTTGCTCGGTCAGGCGGAGGCGGCGAACAGCTGAGGCGGCTCTGGGCTGAAGGTGCTGGTCGGCTAAGGCTCCGGCGAGGTCGGCCAAGGCGCTGCAGGGTTCGACTAGGTCGGCTGGGCATGGCGCTGGAGGAGAGAGGGAGGCGGTGGCGCTGGGGTTTCGTTGAGGCCGCGGTCGGGGAGACGACGGCGAGGGGAGACGCCGGGGACGACGGTGGCTGGGGGCACTGGGTGACGGAGGGGTTGCGGGTTTCGTCGAGGCCGGGGCGCGGCTCTGGGAGAGGGGCGAAGGACGACGAGGGGAGAGGGCTTCGCCAGAGATGACGGCTTGGGGTTCAGATGGTGGTGGTCGAGGCGGAGGGGGTTATGGTTCAGGCGGCGTCGAGGCGGGGGATTAAATAGGGTAGCCGGAACAGTAAAGGGTTTCGGATTAGGGTTTCGATCGGGTTAACGGGTCCGGGTCGGGTTCAATTCGGATCCGACCCGACCCGTTAAGAATCTGGGTTCGGTTCGGTTCGGTTCTCTATGGTTCAGTTCGGGTTGGTTTGGTTTATTTTGAAATAAATCGGGTTTAATTCTAGGGTTTATTTGATTTAAATTTTAACTTAGTTTCTAGGTCTTTAAAAATCTTTTGGGGTCCAATAAATTCCCGAAAAATTACCCTATGTCTAGTTTTTTATTTTACACCCAAAAATATTATTCTCATAATATTTTCATATCAATTAACATCATTTAAAAAAATTTAATGACAAAATACCTTAGTTTTAATTACAGAAAAATTCCAGAAATATTAAAAAATGATTTTAAAAAATCTAGAAAATCAGGGGGTTTACAATCTACCCCCCTTAAGAGGATTGCGTCCTCGCAATCAAAGAATAACCGGTCAACAAATATGACAGGTTGCAAATATTGTTCGAAGCATATCACGATCAAGGAGAATCAAGGTTGAGGGTTTTGAGAAGAACACATAGGAAAAATTATTTCCCTAAGCATTAAAAGTTATGCAATCTCCCGTATGGAGGAGATCTAGAAGACTACAGTTTAGAAAACTAGGTTATCACTTATAAAAACATATTAGGTTATCAATTATTAGCAAGTTCAAAATTACTAGGTCAAGGTAAGGTCACGAACCAACAGGCACGAGCTAAAGCAATACTAGAAACAGATAACTATGAAAAAACTTACGTGCATTAGCTACTCCATGAATCTGCGCGTTCTCCAAGGTCATCGCCAGGGCTTGTCCGCGTCCTTGCAGTCGATTCCTCTGCTGTTGCTGAGCCTGCTGGAAGAGTAGTGCCTGAGGTATCAAAGGTGGCCACGGCTGATACCCTCCTGGAGCTGGTAGTAGGACTCCTTCAACTTTCGTTTGCGGTGCTTCCAATGTTGAAGAGGCTGGCCTTGGTAACGCTTGTTGGTTTACCATTGGTGCTCCTTCTCAACGCTCAAGGCATTTCTTTACTAAATGCTGACTGGATCCGCAAGCTAAACATAATCTCCTTTTTCGTCTGCACTCGTTCTCAATGTGGCCTCTCTTGCGACAATATTGACAGATAGGCAGTACTTGCGGAGATGCTCGGGGTGGCTGGTGTATGTGAGAACTCTTTATAATTTCTTCATGTGGTGCTCCGGCTGGTGCTGATGTGGCTGGCTGATGAATCATCAATGCTTTCTCTCGATGTTCAGGGCAATCCCTTACCGAATGCTTTTTGGATCCGCAAGATAAACATAGTCCTAATCTTAGTCGACATTCTTTAGCGAGATAGCCTACCTTGCCACAGTAGTGACAAGTAGGAAGGACTAGTGCTAGTGGTGTAGATGCTCTCTGTGGTGGATTCATCTGTGGTCGCTTTGCAAATCTTTCCTGTTGTACTTGGTCTGGTGCTAATGCATATGGCCACTTCTGGCTGGATTCTATCCTTGCGATGCACTCCATGGGTCGTGCTGCAGCAATAACGTCCGTGTCTAAGGTAGTTGCAACGGAGCTGATTAACTTTCGTAGCTCAGAGCTAAATCTGTCGATAAACTTCTCCGCTTGGTTTTGCTGAGCTTCTTGATGAACCTTCTGATGGGCTTGCATCATCGCGTAGAACATTCAAAATATTTATTGTTCGTCCATAGCCTGCCCTTGTGGAAAGGTAGGCATCGGTGGAGCAAACTGCGTCGATGGTGGAACATCATCTTGCTGGATTCTCGAGGCATGCTGACTTGCTTGACTGCATTATTGAGTTGATTGACCTTCATCAACTGGTGTCACTTCATCTTCGTTGATTACCACAACACCTTGTGGTATTCCTGGATGAGTCTCTTCGCCGGCTTGTGGATCCATAATTCTGCCACCAAAATAAACTATAAGAGGCGCACAGAAATCAAAGCAGGATGCAAGTCAAGAAATAAATTCGAATCCGATATAGATATCAAGAACGTTTTAAGGAAGTGGATGAGATCCTAAAAACTTATCATATTCTTATTGCAGGCTTGCACGGTCCCTAAGTTGAAATCGAACAATTTAGTCATTGATCTGCATGGGCCATCACAAAAACCATGTCACGCCCCAGTCCTAAAATATCGAGGGACTAGACACGTGATAATGGCCAGCAGCACACACCGAAGGACAAACCCAATTTAATGGATCCATCGGGGCGTACTTAAGCTGTAAAACAACAATAAGGGTCTACTAATCTCATCCATAGAAATGAATACAACAATATCAAAATCATAAAGCAAGATCAATCTCAAATAAATATAAACTCGAGAAATAACCTGATAATGAGTCTGATACAATAGTCAAGATACAGAAATAAAGATAACCACAGCAAATACTGAGTATGGATAAAGCATATACTCAGAAGATATTCTCGGTGATCACTCGTCTACTGGATCTGGTACTGCTCCAGTGCCTGCTCCTGATAATGCTCCTGCTCCGTATACCTCAGGGTAGATCTCATCTGCTATACCTGGGGACATAATCCGGATCCAGGTCCTCAGGGGACATAGCAAGGTACAAGAATAACTCAAGCCAAAATAAATACAGTGCAATAATAAATAAAACAAGAGGGTAAACTATGTAACCATCTATGTGAAATGCAAGTGAGAGCATCACTAGTACTCAGGCTGAAACCACTACAAGCTCTATGTCGGGGAGCCGGTAGCAATAATATCACGTAATGGGCCAAGCTCGGGTTTAGAGTCTTGAGCACCGCATTAATAAGGGTTTTATATATATATAATAAGCCTGTAGCCCGTGTGTCTCTCCCCACCCAATGTAATCACACGTCTCATGTCCATGACACGCAAGATCAAAACTAATGCAACAAGTCATAATAAGATCTAAGCATATAAAGAATATGTCATGAAACCTGTATCCTATACAGAATCACCATGAATATCTCAGGAAGATTCTGTCTCATAAATAGTGTCAAGTATCCTGGGTTATGATGTACTTGATAAGACAAGTACGAGAATGTAAAGGGTCACGATATCCATCTCTAGGTGACGTTACACAACTCCGCGTACGGTGTTGGCACCCGACTATTAATCGGACGCTAAGTAAGTCACACGGTCCTAGGTTAAGCATATACAACAATAAAAATGAATCAAGAAAATATGTAACAAAACTGCATTATTTTGGCAAGGTACACTTGCCTGGGGTTCTGACTCCAACTGTAGCTCTGGTAGCAGCAAGATTCGTAGGTACTCCTCCGGTTGCTGAAATAGACATCACCATCAGATTCAGAAAATATTAAATAGCTAGAAATGCCTGTCCTTGAGTCCAATTTGGACACAGGGGCAAAAATGACAGTTCTTGGTCAAAGCGGGGTCCACATATGGGCCGCTTCACACCAAAAAATATGTCAGAAGCAATGGTCTCCAAATTCATCAAACATAGTGTCAACAAGTCCAGAACGATGATACGAACCCAACGGAACTTCCAGAATTAGATTCCGATGAGCCGGTCACAAAATTGCCCGTCAAGTGGAGCTATGGGGCCCACGATACGCGATTTTGTCAACGTCCTCAGAATCGAACCAAACTTGGGTCACAGGACCAGGTATTGCTACGAGTCCGATGGCGCAAGTTTTGTTTCGATCCGACGTGTGTACACGAAGTTACAACATATTCCAGAATAGGCCGATACAGGGTGTTGTCGGCGGATACGCGTTAATTTTGGTGTGCAGGCACATCCAAATCAACTTCTGTAAAATCTCGCACGTCCGTATCAACGGCGCGTACCCTTCGGTGAAGACCGCACGCGACTAAGTCGTCCTGTTTGGAGGGGCGTACTCAGTTCCGGGGGAAAATAGGGTGTTGTTTTTTCTATTTTTGGATCGCAGTTCATGATTACCATAGGATGCGACACACCGAGCGGATTGTACGGGCATCGAGAGGGTTATGCAGCCTACGCGACACAACTGACGAAACGAAAAATTGGATAACGAGGAGAGAGAAAAGGGTACCTGAACAGGGCTCCGCAAAACTGGGTTTTCCCGTGTCCGCGAGGCGACTTGGCTCGACACGACACAGTTTCCACTGTAGCTAGGGTTAGATTTTCGGTCTTCTCGTCGGTGCTGGCCGGAGGAGCTCGCCGGGGTTGCTTGGTCAGGCGGAGGGCGGCGAACAACTGAGGTGGCTCTGGGCTGAGGGTGCTGGTAGGCTAGGGCTCCGGCGAGGTCGGCCAAGGCGCTGCGGGGTTCGACTAGGTCGGCTGGGCACGGCGCTGGAGGAGAGGAGGAGGCGGTGGCGCTGGGGTTTCGTTGAGACCGCGGTCGGGGAGACGACGGCGAGGGGAGACGTCGGGGACGACGGTGGCTAGGGGCTCGGGGAGACGGAGGCGGCTGCGGGTTTCGTCGAGGTCGGGGCGCGGCTCTGGGAGAGGGGCGAAGGACGGCGAGGGGAGAGGGCTTCGCCGAAGACGACGGCTGGGGGTTCAGACGGTGGTGGTCGAGGCGGAGGGGGTTAGGGTTTAGGCGGCATCGAGGCGTGGGATTAAATAGGGTAGCCGGAACAGTAAAGGGTTTCGAATTAGGGTTTTGATCGGGTTAACGGGTCCCGGTCGGGTTCAATTCGGATCCGACCCGTTAAGAATCTGGGTTCGGTTCGGTTCTCTATGGTTTGGTTCGGGTTGGTTTGGTTTATTTTGAAATAGACCGGGTTTAATTCTAGGGTTTATTTGGTTTAAATTTTAACTTAGTTTCTAGGTCTTTAAAAATGTTTCCGGGGTCCAATAAATTTCCGAAAAATTATCCTATGTCTAGTTTTTTATTTTACACCAAAAAATATTATTCTCATAATATTTTAATATCAATTAACATCATTTAAAATTTTTAATGACAAAATACCTTAGTTTTATTTACAGAAAAATTCCAGAAATATTTAAAAAAATGATTTTAAAAATCCAGAAA
The DNA here is from genome assembly GCA_036927795.1 of Iris macrosiphon. NCBI lineage: Eukaryota > Viridiplantae > Streptophyta > Magnoliopsida > Asparagales > Iridaceae > Iris > Iris macrosiphon. Next base: position 149,548,250 of record JAYESA010000005.1, on the reverse strand, counting down.
AACCAGGGGGTTTACAGGGGGTTATCAAAATTTTGGGGAGGAGTTCGACATAATGGGGAAAAATAAAATTTTGAATCCTATATTAAAATATTTAGCGATGTCATCAATAGACGTCACTAAACGTCACTAATTAAAAAAAATTAGCGACATCATAAATAGATGTCGCTAAACGTCGCTAATTTAAAAGATTGCGACGTTGCTAAAAACGTCGCTAAAAAATCAAAAAATGCAACGTCGATAAATACGTCGCTAAATCAAAAAAATTCAGCGACGTCCAGCGACCTTAAAAAAGCTTATAATGACTATTCTTTTAAAAATTTGAAGTACAGTCGCTAAACATCGCTATGTGTCGCCAACAGTGACGTATAGCGACGTTTATTTTTGGAGTCGCTCAAGTCTTTAATATTATCGACATTTTATGATGACATCGCTAAAAATATCACTATTTCATCATATTTTGGTAGTATTCGGCCTAGGAGGAAATATAGTGTTTTGGTAGCACTGGTATAAACAAGACATCCATTGGGGATCGCAACCTCATGAATGGCACTTCGTACGCCCTTCGATGTCCTATATGGCATGTCCCTCGTGTTGCGAAAGGATATCAATGACCCTCATGTAGTTAGGCTGCATTCTAACTAGAATATTTATGTAGGCTTAACGTTATCTCGGTTAAGAATGATTCGTATTAATTATGTTGTGGCTAATCCTTGTTTTGCATGGATACGACGAGTGGACTGTTGGTAAGAATCGTCATTAGGCGATATGTACATATTTCACATTTATTCAATCTATCCTATTGTTTCCAAAGTATGTTTCATTATGCTGCTGAATACTCTGATCATTGAAATGAACCTAGTTCTTAATAGAAAGATCACTAAGTTAATATGCATCCTCTTCACATTAATACTTAGTGTCAGCTTAGACGAGTGGACTAGTTTTTTCTCACCAGTACGCAATATGTACTGACCCAAGTTTGTGGGCATACCCAGGTACTCAGCATTGGGGAAGTGGCTGGAACGATTCTGAAACATCGAAGCATTGTTGGGGCACATAAAATCTCTTCTTCCATTGGAGGCATCTTCTGTTATAAAGGGCATAATGTATGGAACAGTAGAATTCAGTTGTAATAGTGAGAGTGTAAGCCAAGACGACAAATATCAATGTAAGCTAATTGGCCAAGTATTATTTGTATTGAGAGCTCTGTAAATCTTTTGTAAGCCATGTACTCAATTATCATATTCAATAAAGAGAAGCTTTTCATTATATTTATTGTGACTTCAATTTGTCTGCTTAATTTTACTGCGATGTCGTTGTTTCTGATATATACCATGCCTTATCTATCTTCTTGCCTTATACAAGTAAAATTTAGGCTTGTACGATATCACGTCCGTGGCTACTTTCAGTTTGTTGGGACCGGGACGTGACACCGCTTACCACTCTCAAACAGACGGATAATTAGAGAGGACCATTCAGACATTGGAGGACATGTTTGAGCTTGTATCTTCAATTTTGGAGGGTCTTGGAAAGATCAACTTCACCAAGTTGAGTTCTCGTATAAAATAATTATCAGGAGAGTATTCAAATGGCACCCTTCGAAGCGCTGTATGGGATAAACTGAAGGTCACTATTAACATGGGATGATATTGGTTAGCGAAAGATGTTAGGCCCAAAGATGATCACACAGACGATAGAAGTGGTCAAGCAGATCGTAGAGCGACTTTGGGTTGTGCAGGATAGGCATCAACATTGGGCAGATAAGCATCGTAGACCTTTAGAGTTTCGTGTCGGTGACCACTTGTTATTATGCATTTCGTCGACCCGTTGAGTCATTAGATTTGGGTCTGCGGGAAGCTTAGTCCATGATACGTGAGACCATTCGACATCCTCGATCGAGTATGGAATATTGCTTATCGTCTTGTCCTTCCGTCTTCGCTACGAGAGGTGCATGATGTGTTTTATGTGTCTCAGTTGCATAAGTATGTTCGGGATCTGAGTCATATCCTCGATCATTTTGTTCTAGTCATTGGTACCGACTTGTCTTACGAGGAGAAATTCGTATCCATTTTGGACCGAAGAGAAAAAGTTCTCAAGAACCGGACTATTCGTCTTGTCCGGGTTTCTTAGGGTTATCACCCTTTGGAAGAGTCGACGTGGGAACACGAGGATGATATTCGATCTCGGTATTCATACATATTTGACTCGAAAGGTATATTTGTTCTTATACCTTTGTATCTTGAATCCCGTGATTCGCTTACCCATGCAGTTTGATGTTGCTTTTCTTCATTATATGATTGAATTTGATTGATTATATGATTGAATTTGATTGCACGTGTAGATGTTCTTGTAGTTAATGCAGTGCTTATTCTAATTTCTTTAGCTAGCCTTGGGATTGAATTCCAAGGACAAATTTTTTTAAGCTGGGTAGATGATGGAACTGGGGATCCCCAGGACCGCAGATTGGTGTGCATATAGATCGATAAAATATTAACAAGTTTAATACGTGATATAACCCTTCAAAGGCGAAAAGTAGGGTTCATGAATTATACCTGAAGTAACGAGAAGAAGATGAAGGTTTTCAGCAACCTTGATCAGTTAGGGGCTCCAAGATCTTTTGCACGTATTCCTCCCTCGGATTGGACGTCATGTGGGCGACGATCTTCCAATATTTTCTTCTCCTTGACCGACCCTCTTTCTCTCCTTACATGAAAAATGAATTTAGAGAAAGCTGCTTCCTTTTTTTTATTACCATAACGGCCAGAGAATATACAATATATATAGGCTACGGCAGAGACCATGAGGAGAAATTAGGGTTAGGTCTCCTAACAGATCTGGGTATCCCATGTTCAGCCCGAACACACAACCCTGGCCCGTTATCAATAGTTCGGTCCACTAAAGAGCTATTGTTACACTATCTTCCTAATCCCAAATTATGAATATGTTATCCTTCTTATTATATGCTTGTTTGTCTTCCCATGTTAAGATATCGAATGTCTGTCGATCAAATTAAGTTACTAACAATTATATTGATCGACATCTTTTATCCTTAAGTAGTACCACTCAATTTTATTTGTCATGTCGGATATAATCCACCTGCAGGATTTATATGACAATTACGAAAGCCTATTGGCTATACTCTACTGTCTGCCGGAGGCGGTTCTATGAGTTCCTTAATGTGACATCATCAACCCGATATATCGGGATATGGATTCCTATTATAATCAACAGTCCATCATACAAATAATGTCATTACCCAATTCATAGAGGTTATTGACCCATAATGAATCTTACCCTTTTATGAGTCAAAGTAATGCACACTGTATAACATGTCTGTTATTATATCCGGATTAAGAGCATAAGCATCCATAATAACATATGTGTTCGTTCTCTTATCTAGTCAGTACAAAGAGAACAACCTCAAGTGGTCATGTTCAATACACACAAAGTGTACTAGTGTAAACATATAGTCAAGATAGACTAATACCAGATTACACCACAACCTTTCCAATAGTTTGTCCAAGTCCATCTAGGTTGTGAACTATTTATATATTCTACAGGGAACTGATAATATAATCTTCTGTGTGACACCACACACCATATTATCTACAATATAGAATATCAAACACTTGCATTAACATTATAACAAATACAACATGCAAATATTTTCCCATATTATTCTTATTTAAAAATAAGGAAATATAGTTAATACAAAGTGATACTTTTAGTATATAACCCCAATAATCTCCCACTTATACTCAAAGCATTACTTTTTAGTATATTGTTATAAATCTTCCACTTATACTTAAAGCTATGTTGTTACACATATAACTCACATTCCCTCAACATGACTATCAAAAGCCTTAGCTGGTAAGCTCTTTGTAAAGGGATCGGCTAGGTTGTTTGCTGATGCTATCTTGATCACAATAACTTCTCCTCTCTTTACAAATTTTTTTATCATGTGGTACTTATGCTCAGAGTGTTTACCTGTCTTATGGGCTCGTGGTTCCTTCGAGTTTGCAACTGCACAACTATTATCATAATAAAGTGTAATAGTCTTAGGCAAACTAGGTATCACATCCAAGTCTAATAGAAAGTTTCTGAGCCAAACTGCTTCTTTGGCTGCCTCAGAGGCTGCCACATACTCGGCTTCCATGGTTTAATCGGTAATACATTTTTGCTTGATGCTCCTCCATACTATGGCTCCACCTCCTAAAGTAAATACATAACCTAAGGTAGATTTCCTGGCATGCCTATCAAACCAAAAATCTAAGTTTGTATACCCCAATGGCACTAAACTATTTTTATGATAAACCAACATATAATCTTTAGTTATTTTCAGGTACTTCAAAATATGCTTTACCGCAGTACAGTGATCTTGTCCTGGGTTAGACTGATATCTGCTAACCATGCCAACAACAAAGTTGTCACGCCCCAGTCCTAATACTAAGAACTATGAATACGTAGAATGCCAACCATATGAATATGACACTCTAATATGTTAGAAAAATCATAACACACACGTACGCTGTATATGCATAAATAATTCACAAGTGGTACATATATTGTCAACATAGTCACAGGCATCTATATCTGTCACTACCACATTTTCTAGGAAAGGGTATTTTAGTCATTTATTAATTTATTAAATATTGTGCATGTTAAATATTTATTTATTGATAGCATGTTAGATTTATTTATTTTGGACTTGTGTTAGTGGACCTAACTAGTTTAGTTTAGACTCATGGACCAACATTTAATTCTAGTTAAATTTGAGCCAAATAATTAGAAGCCCAAACATTATGATGATGATTAATTATGTTAAACCCATTAGACTAGAACCTTTCCTCCTTAATTAATTTCTTTATGAGAGGCCCCAAGGGACATTTTAGACTTTACATAGTAGCTTGAGGGAGAGAGCAAGTAAGGCCTATATAAAGGGAATAAAAACTTTCTCTCTCTTCATTTTTTATTCCAAATCTAGATTTAGAATTTCCCTCAACCAAATTTCATCAAATCTCTACCAAAATTTTATCCAATTCCTTCCCAAATAACCATTGAAGACTAGTAGAGCAATAATCTACAAGGAGGAAGCATAGATCTACAAAGAGGAGCAAGGATCTACAAGTTGAAGGCTCATTTTACCAATTTTGGATATTTTATTGGGAATACATCTCCTAATAGGTATAATTCAGTTTTTTCCATAATTTAGGTTCTAAATATGATATTTAACTATGAGAAATCAACCCACATGCATAGGCTACCTATAGAATTTGGTTTTGTGTTCATAGGAGGCCTATTGAGAAAGTTATGGTACTTTTGTGTCAATTTTGGAGGAATTCCTAGATTGATATTTGTTGTATGTGTCAATTGGTCCTATAGATCAATTTGGCATGTGCTTGTGTGTTTGGGGCTAGTGTCGTATCAATAATTGGTTACGTGTTGGTCGTATTCCAATAATTTGGTGATACGTGTTAATTTTAGGATTTTTCCTTCTACACGGGACTTTGTGTATGTCATATTTTGACACAGGCACATAGATTTGTGTTTGACTCTTCCTATTGTTCATAAATAATATATTAGACTTGCTAGTGTCCTTCGGGGTACGTTTGGATGTGTGGTGGACTCGTGTCGCAAGCGTATCATAGATCTAGTGGGTTATGGGAGCGATGCACTCCATGTGTTTGTGCAATTTATTTCTAGATCTAATTCCAATGTTCTTAGTCTTTATAATATGTAATTATATGTATATATATTGTTATGTATATATATATATATATATATATATATATATATATATATATATATATATATATATATATATATATACGGGTACGTATATGTGAAGTTATATATATATGTTACTAATATGTGCATGTTATACTATACGGAGATATATATATATATATATATGGATTAACATGTATATATATAAATAGATATAGTTGATATATATTGGTGGTATATGTGTTAGCATATATATATATATATATATATATATATATATATATATATGTGTGTGTGTGTGTGTGTGTGTGTGTGAGGGTGGAGAGTTGCATATATATATGTATGTAGATGTATATAGGAGGGGGTGTTAGTTGTGCTTAGGTGTGTGTGAGAGAGTGTTGGGATGTATATATATATATATATATAGAGGGGGGTTCGAAGAAATAGCAACAGCAGCAACAATATTTAGCAACAGCAGCAGTGTTTAGCAACAGCATTAGCGACAGGAGAACCTACAGCAACAGCAGCAGTAGCATTTAATGATAGCAGCAGCAGCAGTATTGGCGATAGCAGTATTCAACAACAGCAGCAGCAGCATTAGCGACAGTCGCAGCAGCAGAAATAGCGATGACAGCAGTAAATAGCAACAACAACAGCAGTATTAGCGACGGCAGCAGTAGCCAACTGCGACAATTTTGCGGTTTTAGTTATATTTATGTATTATTAAATATATATATATGGTATTGGTATATATATATTTCTTAATTATTAATCATGTATATATGTATTAGTAGTTTGTGATTAGTTAGTAGTTGTATTAGATTGATATATATATTAGTCATTAGTTTGAGTAGTTAAGACATTTGAAATGTTATGGTTAGTAATTAGTTAGATATATGTAGTGATATATATAGTAGTTAGAAATATTATATTATAGTTAGTTCCTATGAATGTATATACATACAATATAGTATTAGTTATATTTAGTATTAGTTGAGTTTATATATATGTATTAGTTATATGTTAGCGTTTTAGTATTACCTTGAGATATACCAAGATATGAGTAGTAGGTATTGTCATAGTAATAGGATAGATGTAAACTAACTATGGATTGATACTAAGGTGACTAAAATAAGGTATATAATATTGTATAAGTATTAAATGCATGGTAATAGCTAGTATTAGTTTGGAGTTTTATATATCTATTGGCATTAGTTGTATGTTGAGTTTTGGGTTACCTTGGGATACCAAGGTATTGGACCGATACCCAAGGTATTGAGTTTGGGTATCAAGGATAGGTTGCGATACCAAGTTAGTTCAAAGCCAAGGTATCCACGTAGCTTTTGGTAATTAGGAGTAGTATAATTATTATTGATTGAATATGCATATTGTGATATTCTCATACTCTTGTTTGCGTATCTTGAGATGCGGTATCTTAGTATCCTAAGATGTAGCTTGTATGACCTAGATTCATAGTGTATGAACCCAATATCATTGAGATAGACTCATACAACCTAGAAATAGGTAGTTTGACCAAGTTTGACCGGTTTGACTTAGAGTTGACCTAGTTTGACTGTTTTGACTTAGAAATGGCTCTTTGACCTAGAAGTTGACTAGTTTAACTTATTTTCATTTCAAAAACTTGTATTGATATTATATTTCATATCTAGGTCTTCGAGGCACCGTATCAGACATCTGTAAGACTATTCACTGGACTTCAGGCGAGTACATTCTCTGATAGTTTCTTATTTATGATATCTCCTATGTTCATTGTATCTAGTGTAGATATCCATGTTTTTTTGACACGATGGTTACACGGATTGGTATATTCAGATCTCGTCATGAGATGTTATTCCTTGGTATATAGTGTATCTTGTGCAAGCCTTGTTTCATTGATTATCTTGTATATGTACAGACACTGATTCTCAAAAAGAGTCGCTATCTTCTTGGGGAATCTCGTGCCATAGCGTACCATGGTTGGATCTACTATACCAGTCGGGGGTTGGGGAGTATGTAGTGTAGATATGTGATCATATCCTCCTTGTGCAAGTCTTGTTCCTTGTGAGTGTTGATCATACACCACATGTATGATTAACCAGGCCATTTACTCTTGTGCAAGTTCCCAAGCCGATCACATGTTAAAGCTGGTACTCACTCACTTAGTCATTAGTATATTCTTATTTATTGCCATATTATTTATTTTTGTATTTATTCCAGTATTTTCTTTATTGCGTATCTCTTATACATGTATATGACAATCTTGTATATTCACATCTATTTACTGTTATATAGTTTATATCATTGATTAGAACTGCTGTTAGAGATGTACTTTGCTCCATTCCTGACTGAAAAATATTTTTTAGAGGATCCGAGAGATTGATGTCTGACATACTATGGACTTCAGCTTATAGATGATGCAAACTTAGACCCACTAGTTCTGGAGTGATTGCCGAAAGGTTTATCCGGATCACTAGTTTCTTATAGCTAGTTTCTTTAGCATTTTGGTACCGGATTTATTTTTGGCTTATAGTATGAGATTGGATATTTTTTTCTATTATTGATAATATATATTTTGAATGTATAGTTAGACTTCCTTCATATCTTCTCGTGCTTTAGAATGTGATTGAGTTTTGTGTGAGATATTGTTGGCAGATTTTATATGATTATGAGATATTTAGATAGTATAGTTGACCAAGACAGCGTTCTACCGCCGATGCTGTAGCGTAGGCTGGGCGTTGTTTCTGACTTGCATCCCTACACCGGGTGCGGGTTGTGATAATATCTCATCCACAGACACAAGTAAAGGAATATTAAAATAAATAACTGAAAGTCTTAAGTACGAAGTAGTAAAAGAAATAATAGTCGGTGGAGACAAATTCACTACCTAAATCAACTAAAATGATAGAGGAGGTCAGAACCCTAATATAAAATAAATGTCAAATAAAGAACAACAGCTAAAAGATCCATCATCTATGAAGTAGTCATGGGTACTCAGAGAGTAAGACCTCCTCAATAGAGAATGATGCGTCAGGTCCTGGTTCGTACTCCCGGATAATCCTGATCATCTATACCTAGAAAGGGAACAGGTCCTCAGAGGGACATAACAAGATACATAAAAGCATGCCAGTAAATACTGAAAGTAAACATCCAACGTGGTCGCCTAACCAGTCTATGTGATATGTAGTTTAAGAACAGCTTTTTCGCGTATGGACTATCTGGCTAAAATAATGGGATGGACACAGTTCTCTTGGAGATCCAGGGGTCACTGGCATACCATCTTGCAATCCAGGGGTCATAACGCCTCGCGTCTCCGGTGGAGCTTACGGGCAAAAAAAAGTGTAAAGGAGTTACATACGCTTACTTATTGTTCTTCCCACCTAATGCTTCTAACGTGTCAATCCATAATACGCAAACACCTCTAGTAACTGCTAAGTCTGCTAAATATAATATTTCTATTAGCAGTTATTCCTTATCCGTCGTACGACCTTTACGTAAAGGTAGCCTACCTATCACGCAAGTCTGTGTCCTACATGAGACTAACACTCATGTAACAAATATGTCACGGCCAATTAAACATAAAGATACCTCAATCATGTGGTGGTCTTGTAAAACCAGGTCAACATGCATAATGTATATAAAAGACAAAAGACGATGCAACCGTCATTGCACCCAAGTCTTTCTTGGATGCGCAGTTTTATATAGCAAAATAAATAGAAATAAACAACAAAATAAATAAATATGCAACAAATAAATTTAACTAAACAGTACTCTGGAAAGGTATACTGGCCTGACAAGCAATATGTGGAGTATAGACATCCAGACGACAAGCACAATGAACCAGAAAGTAGGGACTCTGAATGAACGTCTCCGGATGTTGAAATAAATATCACCAACATATTCGAAATCAGCAAGATAGTCAGAAAACTCTACCCATTCGTCCAATTTAGACATAGGGGCAAAATGGTATTTTTGGGCCAAAGTAGGGTCCATATATGGTCCACTTTGCACCAAAATATGTGCCAGTGGTAAAGATCTCTAAATTGGATAAAGTATAGGTCAAAAAAATCCTAAAAAATGATACAAACTTAACGGTATGTCCAATTTTGGATTCCGGTGAACCGATCATAATTTCGTCCGTCAAGTCAATTATGGGGCCCGCAAATAGGCGGCTCGGTCAACTATTTCGGAATCGCGTGAAACTTGGGTCATAGGACCAACGTGATACACAGATCCAATGGAGCAAGTTTTATCGCATTCTTACAAGCGTGCACCAATTAATGGAAAAATTTACAAAACGCCGATACGGGGGACTTTTTACGGATACAAGTTTATTTCGATGCACACACACGTCCAAATCAACTTCCGTGAAAGTACGCACGACAGGATATACCATATGCTCCTTTCTGTGCAATTGGTACGTGACGTGGTGGTCCGGTTTATCGTGACGCACTCCGTATCGCTAGTTTTTAGGTTCTTGAAAAGTTATTATCTGTGATTTTCAACCTAATTTTTAGCACATAATTAATCATCAAACATATATAAATATTAGGTTGTTGCGATCCTGGTTATATAGGCGAGCAATCAGAAAAAGAAAATCACAATTTGGTTGAATCGATTGGAAGAAAATTGCCTTCCAAAATAATATGTTGGCTTCCAAAAACTGTCATTTCACATATATCTAAAATAGTAATTTTTTGAAAAGTTTCGGATAAATTTAAATCAGAAATATGATGGTTCGAATAAAACTACTTGAAGACATTACAACGTATTCATGTTGTGGTTGAATCTAAATAACTAGATCAAAATTCGGTCGCATATGTAGAAAGAAATTCAGTGGGGAAGATGGGTACCTGGGGTTCGATTCCTAACAAGATTTGCGCGCGCGTCTCCGAGTCAGCGGTGTCGGCGGTGGTTCAGCGGCATCCGGTTGCGGGAGGTCGACGTAGACAAGAGAAGCTTAGGTTTAGGGGTTTTGTAGGTTTTATATATATATATATATATATATATATATATATATATATATATATATATATATATATATATATATAACCAAGGGGTGTTTGTATTAGGTCGGGTCGACTAGGGGGTCGTGGACCGCGGGGGTCGGGTTGGCCGTGTGCGCATAGGGGTATAGTTGGGGGAAATATGATTAGTTGTTGTAGTACTGTTATTGTTGTTATATGTGGTATTTTGATTTTTTTTTCTATTATCATTCTTATCAATTATTATAAATACTATTATTTCTATAAAATAATTATTTTATTTTATTTATTATTATTATTATTATTATTATTATTATATTATATATCATTATTAGTATTATTACAAAATACACCCCCAAATAGGTATTATCATTACTATTATTTCTATTTAATTTTATTACTAATTATTGGTACGTTGTCAGTACTATTATTATTCCTATAATTAATAATAAACAAAATTCTAAAAAATTTGGGGAGGTTACATTCTACCCAACTTAAAAAAATTGTCCTCGAAATTAAAACTAAGGCATGATAGGGAACGAGAAAATTCTACGATAGAAAAGAACAAAGAAAAGTATACCTTGATCTTCGAACATATATTGAAAATGTTTGCGCATGTCATCCTCGCGCTCCCAAGTGGACTCTCCGGGCGAGTGATGTCTCCATGCCACACGAACCAAAAGAATAGACTGGTCCTCAATACCTTCTCTCGGCGATCAAAAATCTCCACAGGTTCCTCTTGGTAAGACAAGCTTGGCCCAATGGTGATATCGGAGTGATCGAGAATATGACTTCTATCGGCCATATATGGCCTTAGTTGCGACACATGTAATTCATCATGCACTCCCTCGAGTGAAGATGGTAGTACCAGTTGATACACGAATTCTTCAACTCGCTCAAGCACGTCAAGTGGTACAATATACCTTGGTCTCAACTTGTCGCGTCTGTTTGATAATAAACGGAAGAAATAAAACTAGGTTTATACGAAACCCTTTCTTAGGTTTACAAACAAGAAGTACAATTAATCCTATACGAGGATGTTAAGTACAAAATTTAATTTGGGTAAATATTGCTATAGGAGTCTAATCTACGGTCGATCACTTTGTCCCTTGGACCACACGATGATGAAGAAGTGTTGTAGAAGAAGAAGAAGCTTCAAAGATTGCAAAGGGGAGTGGATGCTTGATGCCAAAATCTTCGATCACTACTCTCTGTCTATGCTCTGGATTCTTCTCTCTCAAAGAAAATTAATTTTTGACCTTAAGTTCTCCAGCTCCAAATCTTCGACCCCGGACCTTTGTCAATAGAGGTCTCTATTTATAGGGTTTTAGTGACAGTAACCGTCCAGTCGGCGTAGAAGCCGGACAGTGGAGAGTATGGCACTTTTTACGCGACGGATATAATAACTGCCACCCACGTATAGATGATCTTTTGAATTTGCGTGTGACACGTATCCCATAATAAGGTAACGCGTATAACCACTACGAGGATCACGGCATACAAGCCACGTAGGTAACTGCCCCTTGCGTAGAAAAGGTTGGCGTAGAAGCCAATAACTGTCACCATGGCGCAAAAGCCAAATAGTTGTTAAGTTGGCGTAGAAGCCAAGTAAGCGTAGAAGCTTGATGCTGCATGGATAGGTAGCTAGCATAAAAGATAGCCGATCTTCCTTCCTTGAATGAGGTCTTGAGCGTATTCTGGACCAAATAGCCTGAGTTGGCGTATTCCGAGGAGATAGCAACGGCGTACTCCTTATAGCTAAAAAATTGCCAGGTGACGTATTTTAAGGATATAGCGTACAGCGTGCTCCTATAGCTGGAAATAACCTGATGGCGTAATATGCAAAGGTGATGATGTGGACGTATTAGCCGTAATCATGACTCACCCAGTTTTTGGAAGTAGAACCAAATTTCGTGCATTAAATGCAGAGATCTGTCCCCATTCTGCGCATTAAATGCAGAGACGTGCCTCGAGCTCTGTACGAAGAGCAGCTTTTGATGTGGCAGTTTGTTTTGTCTTCTGTTGAGCGTAAAAGCTCACATCTGCCTGTATAAAACTAGGCAGCGTATTTCCTTGAATGCGTAAAAACAATTTATATCAAGGAAATGTCACTAAACGACGGTTTGGGTCTCTGTGCCGAATCATCATTACAGCCGTCGTCTGGATAGTTGTGCAGTACTCTTTGTCAGGAGTCAGGTTCACTGCATGATCTGACAGGTTCATTCGAGGAATACGAAGCGTTCCTCGTACAACTTCCCACCGCATTAAAAGCGAGCAGGTTTTACGCCAAAGTGAAGATGTAACAACATTTTTACGCCCAAGCAGCCTGGAAATACTGCATTATGCGGACTGTCTTGGAGCTTATATTTTACGCTGTACTAGCGATGAAGCCATATTGTACGGCGATGGCTCTGAAGTCATATTTTACACCGCCCACTACTGAAATACTGCGTATAACTCTACAGCGTATATTTCATGCTTCTACAAGACCCCCTTCAAAGTTTTCAAATTCGTCGTAATTTGAAACACTTTGAATAAAGCATGAAACGGTCAAGTCTGACTCGTTCCTCGAGGCTGATTTCTTGGCAGTTTTTTGGGGATTTATTGGGATTCAGTGTGTTCTCTATTAACCTGTTCTTCTCACATTTCCTTCACCACATAGAGATGATTGCCGGAGTTCGTCGGGTCGACTTGAGGAAGAAGAAGATAATGTTCTTCCAGCATGTAAGGAGCCGAAAAAGAAGGCGTCTTCGAGCAAATGTCCTCTGCAATGATGGATCATGGAAGGATATCATAGCTTCCTTTGCTCGGGATAATCAGCAACTTCATATGGCGATTCGTCCAGGAGAGAGGAAGGGTCACATTTGACCATACAGCTTGCAAGCTGTATTTTCTTCCGCCGTTGGTGGACGAGGGCAGGCAAACTAGCCCTGTCTTCCAGTATTGAGTTGGGTCTAAAATCTCAACTCAATCTGTCATGGCGTATGGAGGATGGGTTCTTGAATAATTTATACAGGCCCAGTTTTGTATCCTCTCGCCATTAATTATTTTTTTGTTAATCGGCCAAGAAAACCGACTAACTGTTGAAAAAACGGATAAAGATCTCCACCAATACGAGAACCTGACATAACAGACTCTTGGCGTGATCCTAAGTGAAAATGAGAAACCCTTGGTAGAACAAGGATTTTCATCATATGTAATCATGAAGATAAAAAACCCTTTGTAACTGGATTTCCATCATATGTAATCATGATTAATAAAACTATCTTCTTTTACGCATATGATGATTTGCCATATTATTTGCTGTGATGAAGTCTGAATATGTGTAGCTTCGACACATCTAAATAACTTTACGCCGACTCTGATAAAAAAGAGTATATGGTCTCGTCCCGTCTTTTACGCATAACTGAAGATGCGTAGAAAGCTGCTTAGCATTTAAATTGCATATTTGAACTGTCCTGCTGTTTTAGACGAGGAGTTGCATAGAATTCTGAACTGACACCTCGCCGATAAAAAGAATTCTTGTTCAGACCATCATCTTCAAGAATGATTTCTCGAAAATCCCTTGAACTAGGGCGAGAAATGGCTGTCGAAACTGAGTCGCCATCTTGAACTGTAGAGAAAATATTCAGACTGGATTTTGGATGAACTTCCAATCGACCCAAGAAGAAGAGTCATTTTCAATGCTGAACTCTGTATACTTTGGGTTCTTGGGATGTTTTGAGGCCAGAAAGGAGCATCTTCTGCATGAACCCTTGTGATTGGCCGCTTTGAGAATTGTTCAGATATACGCATACTCTGGCTTGCGTATTTTAAGAAATGCGGAAAGTCATAGATCCGTAATGTAGATGAGCATAAAATCATAAGTTTGTGGCCTCTCGAGTGTAAAAGCTGCTGAGCATAAGAGCATCCGGGCGTAAAACTGTAGATTTGTAGCCTCTGAAAAGAAAACTTCCGAGCGTGAAGTCGTAGATTTGTAGCCTCCGAGCGTAGAAAGCTTCTGAGCGTGAAATCATAGATTTATAGCTTCTGAGCGTGAAGTCGTAGGTTTGTAGCCTCTCGAGCATAAAAGCTACCGAGCGTAAAAGCATCCGGGCATAAAACCAAAGACTTATAGCCTCTGAGCGTAAAACCGTAGATTTGTAGCTTCCCGAGCGTAAAAAGCTCCTTGGCGTAAAAATCATGAATCTGCTCTGCACAAAAAACTTTTTGAATTTGCTGACTGTCCGCCTTCCCTAAATGACAGGCTGACATAGTCCCCAATCATAACCGAATATTAAATATCGAATTTGGTTAGGGATTCGAGGAGTCTATCAGAACTCTATAAGTACCCCAAGGTCTTCAGAGAGAAAAAATTTCATCTGTCTTTTGCGAAAGAAAAACCTTCATCTCTTTGAGAGCTCTTCTTCGTTTCTTCTCTGAGCACTCTAAGTTTTTAGCAATGGCAACGAAATAATCTTCCACCACCAAGGGAAAGAAAGCTGCTTCCTCTTCTCGCTGTTCTGCCCAAGCAAGAGCGACTCCCATCGGGCAGAGCGAACTTCGCTCGGAATGAAGTGTCCCACCGTCAAGCTGTGCACCGGGTGTTATAGGTAAAGCTTTTGGGACGACAAAAAAATGAAGAAAACCCTTCGCACACGTTGTACGTGAACGCGCTAGGTCATCTTCTGTGCTGAGAGCCTCTTCGAGGAAGATGATGCACAGGGATGTTTTGTCATTTACGCCCATATTTCTAATGTGTCAGCGTAAAAAACTCCATATTTTCGCAGTCTGGCGTAAAAGCTTTGACTGTCGAAATTTGGCGTATACTACAAACTTTGAGTGTTACGCTCTGGATGAAAATTTTGGCATAATAACTCAAACTTTGGCAATCTGGCGTAAAACACAGACTGTCAGATTTTTTGTGTATACTGCCAATCTTGAATTTTACGCCTAGGAAATAGATTCCAGCGTAAAAGCTCAAGTTTTCACGGTCTTGGCGTAAAAGCACAAAACTGTTGATCTTTGGCATAAACTGCAAGACTGTACTGTCTAGTATAGAAACTAACATGTTCTTCTTGCATTTTGTAGTTAACTTGCAGATCCCTCCGTTGGCTGAGGTGATGGGTTCTGCTGCTGGAATGCTGAACTCCAATTACCTGGAGGATTTGTTCCACGTGATATTTTCTATTTTTGGACCCTAGTATCCTGAAGGAAGGAGAATTCTGATATCGTCTCAGGGGGAACAGATGCTGTTGAATATGATCAACGGGAAGCCCTTGACGTATATAGATGGGGCACAATATATAAAACCAGCTTTCCTCTTCGGAGATATGATTGATAAACAATCCCAGACGAAGCCCAAGAAGGAAAACTGGGTTTTTACTGCTGGGGGCTTGGTCATGTACCTGCCCAGGATGCCGAGAGATTATCCTATCTCGGCATTCTTTCATGCCACGCATCCCAGGAGGATGTCGTGGACTCTGACCCCTAATCTTCACGGCCAGCCGGGGAAGATATTTTATCAGAAAGGGTCCGACCAAGGATCATTTGTGAACCGCCCTTCAGGCCCTGTAATGCCTTTCAGGGGATTATTTTTGGGCAGTGACCCGAGTGAAGATACTTCACTGCTCCAACCAGTCCAATTGTCGACTTTCTGTAATGACTTTATGGGGCATGGAGGAGTGTACCCCAAGGTTAATCCTCGGACCAGCGGGTGGATTAGCCCTTCAAACCTTCGATGGGTTCGTTTATCTGCATGGGCCCTGAAGAACTTTCAGACGGAGCTGGAGAGCATCGGTCTGTACGCGGCTGTGAGTGCTACCAGTATTGGGTTACCTCTCAACCCCAACCTATTTGTGGCTTTGATGGAGCGGTATATCTCGCTCACTGGGACTTTCGCCACTTTGCTAGGGGAGTTGGGATTGGCCCTTCACGAGATGGCAGAGATTTCAAGACTGCCAATGGGAGATACTCCTTATGAAGAGTATGTTCCCACAAACCGGGAGCTGGAGGATACAAACCCTCGGGTAGTGGCAGTGTACCAGGAGCTGATGAGCCATTACCTTGCGTGCACCGCCTTCTATATTGAGCCCTCTGATTTGGCTCATACCAACAAATGGGCATCCTATCTCTTCTTTCATCATGCCATAAATGCTAAGCCCGACAAAGTAGTGGATAGCAAGGATAAGCCTTTGAGCCTTCTGAGCGTGCTTAATGCTCAGATAGTCGATGATCTTATTGAAGACTCTGGGGCTTCAGATCAGGTTCTTGATGAGGGGATAGGAAAATATCCTGCAGGCACTAAAGCCTACAGTTATATGAGGCATTGCCGCAGGCCTCTGTCAAAGGAAGCTCAACTGGTTGGCTTCCTCTCTGTATGGCTACGCCGACTGGTAGTACCAGGCATTGCATTTTCAGATTGCATTCACCGTAACACCTTATGGCCTGCGGTGCGTTTGGTGTTTGGGGCAAGACTGGGCATGCTCCCTGCCATGGTATGCCTGATACAAGCTAGCCTGAGGGCCTTTACTGATGGGCTGCTTGCCGATGAAACACGGCATGACAGCTTTCCCAGGGTAGAATTACTGTTCCTATATCTGATGGGATGGTTAATTCTTTATAACCCCCGAGTGATGTCTCCCGGCTCTGCCAGTAGTTCGAGGAATAATTTCTTGTTGAATTATAATAATTCCACCTGGAACGTGACCACCGTCGTAGACTGTCGGCGAGCATTGAATTTTGCTCACAGCTGGAAGCTCTTCTGTGTTGTCCTCACTGTACATATCAATCAACAGGGGACGACACTTCAGGATTCAGGTGAAAGGAAGACCGTTCTTTCTTCTGAAGCTTTTTATTGGTTGGTCTGCATTAGACCTTCCTATTTGTTGTATAGAAGTGAAGACCAATGCTTCTTGGAGACCTACCTGCCTAGTCGGTTCGCCAGGCAGTTTGGGTATGATCAATTACACATGGGCAATGCCATCACCAGCTTCAAGTCCAGGGGTGGACTTATTGATAGAGCGAGAGGATGGCGGTACTTCATAATGGGTTGTACTGGAGCAGCTTTTACTGTGCCCGCGACTTCACTCTCCATGGAGTTGCGCATCCTCCACTCGTACGTCCAATTTTATGTGGCCACCAATACTTTCCATCGCAATTTTGATATGCGTAGAAGTTTTAGGATGCCCTCTTCCAAGTCCGCAGGAAGAAAGAAAATCCTATCAGTTTCATCTGACGAAGAAGAAGACTGTCGCTCCAGATGAGTTTTTGCTGACAGTACCGAGAGGTGAAATACCTCCGCCTGCAGGGCCTCTGGTTATCCCTGGTAAGCAAAGGGCTCCTGTTCTGAAGGAGACTTCCCCTCGCAAGAAAAAGAAGACTGTTAGTGGTCCTGTCAGGACTTCCGGCCGTGAGGCTCCTCGGAGTGAGCCCGCCGTTTTCCCTGTTGGGGATGATTCTTTGACTAGAGGTCCTTCGCCTATTAGAGAGGGAACCTCCACAATTTTGGCTGGCAGTGCCGGAGAATCTTTGCTCAAGGCTGCTGTCGCTGATACCGCTTCAGGGAGTGGTACGAGATCGCTTTCGGGGCTAAGCAAAATAAGAATATCTTTATCCAGACCAGCAACGGAAGAAACCCCTACAGCGTCTGTAAGTATACCCAGCGAGATTCCACCCAATGAGCCTCGAGTGGATCTCGGTGAAGACCTGGAAGAATACATGCCAGTGTTAGTTAGCACACCCCCTTCTCCAGGTATGACAGCTCGCTTAGCATCATTAAGAAATGATTTAGCTGTACTGGCTGCAAACGTGCCATATATACCATCGGCCATAGGTAAATGTCATCTTTACGCCTCTTTTAGAAAAATTAACATCATGTTAATATTAACTTTCTCTTGTCTTCTTTTCAGGGGAAGACATCTACGGGGAGGGCAGCATCGACGCAACTTTTGACTTTGTTTCAGCTCATGTCGATGACACGGAGGTGCCCGATTTTGAAGAGGAAACATTTTCGGGTGTTGGCTCGCCCGAAACAGTTCCTATATCACGAGAGGAGGATGAAACTGTCATTACGACTATACCTCCTTTGAGTATGCCAGCTACTTCGACCGTTGTTGGCGCTTCTTCTTTTGTCGTGCCATCTATTGAGGCGACGACTGTGGCAACATCGTCTGCAGTTATTCCTGGAGGGAGATTCTTCGATATTGCAGCCACTCCCAGCGTCCATTCGAATCTCGCCATGTTAGTTGAGCAGTTTTCAAGTATTTTCTACGCCACTTTGAAAATGCTGATATCGATGGTGCTGGAGAAGAATCTAGGCTTCAAGGCTCTGAAGACATCCTCCAACTTTAGTATAGCGTAGATTAGATATTTCAACGATAATGACAGAGCTGATGTGCTAGAGAAAATAGTTAATGGTTTGGAACAACCCATTAACGATTATTTGCAGCTATCTCGAGATAATATTGACGGTCTCATTCAAGCTAGGTATGACTCCTTAACTGCAAAGCTTGCTGGGCAAATGGAATCTCTGAATAAATCTGTCCAGGAATAGCAGCAGGAGATGGATCAAGAGCGTGCCGTATTGGGGTATGTCATTCCCCAGCTGGCTCAGTACAAGGCCGAATATGAGGAAGAGGCAGCGAGGGTCCGCAAATTGGAAGATGACCTCGCTAAGGGCAAGGAGAAGGCTCTCTCTTTATCAACAGCTCGCGACGTGTTGAAGGATCGAATGGAGACAGCTCAGCAGAACCTGACGCATGTGAGTGTCATCCACGCAGGTTTTGTACATGCTCGGTCCGAGCTATCTGCTTTGAACAATGAGGCGGCAAGGTTGGAGCGGGCTCGCGCTGACGTCTTGAGATCCAGGGATAAGAGAATGGTTACTCTGGCGCAGCAGATTCGCGACTTAACTGCTCCTCCCAAATGATGTACCTTTTGCTTTTCTATGTCATTTGGTCTTTCTAGGGATAATAAAGAGGCTTTATCTGACTTTGGTGGACCCATCATTTTTTTTTGAATATAAATGATAGGTTAGGGTAAAAGTAATATCAGAGGTAATATGGACGTGATATACTCTCGGTAAGCTTCAGCTGGACATATCTATTCAGAGGTTATATGGACATGATAGAATATGATCCAACTAAAATTTGTACACAAAATACTATCAGAGGTAATATGGACGTGATAGGTTTTGATGTTCCAAATTAGTTAAATATATCTATTCAGAGGTTATATGGACATGATAGAATGTGGTCCAACTAATTTTTTGGAGGTAGTGTTGTCAGAATAAGATCTTCACCATACTCCATTGAGTAAAGGAGATTAAGCATAGTACCTCTTCAGGAATTTGCCATTGATAGGAGCCATTAACAAGTCTCCATTAGGCTTGGCTAATCTGTAAGCACCGTTTGAGAACGTCGTCTCGATCATGTAAGGGCCTTCCCATTTGGGTTGGAATTTACCCTTACTCTTGTGAGTAATGATCATTGGCCTTCTCACGGCTAGAACTAGCTCGCCAACTTTGAACACTCTTTTTTTTACTTTTTGATTAAAAGCTCTGGAAATGCGTGCCTGGTAGAACGCGATGCGCTGTTAGGCTTGAAGGCATTTCTCATCTAATCCTTCTAGCTCTTGAAGCCGTAATCGATCATTATTTTCCTGAGTCAACTCATTAGCCACTGCTATCCTGAGTGACGGAATTTGAATTTCGATGGAGAGAACTGCTTCACTCCCGTAAACCAGTAAGAATGGGGTACAACCTGTCGGTGCTCGTACCGTTGTGCGGTATGTCCAGAGACATTCTCCTAGCTTCTCATTCCAATCACTTTTGTTCGAAAAGATGAACTTCTTCAAGAGTTTGATGATGGTTTTGTTGAAATCTTCTGCCAAACTATTAGCAACAGGATTATATGCTATAGAGGCCACGTTTTGTATTCGATTTTTATCGTAAAATTGGTGGAACGCTTAGCTGATGAATTGAGGCCCATTGTCATGAAATATCCTTCGGGAAATTCCAAAGTGATAAATGACATGATGCTTAATGAAGCTGATCACATTAGATGTCTTCACCTCAACAAGGAGGATTGCCTCTGCCCATTTGGAGAAATAATCCGTGATGGCTAATATAAATCGATGACCTCGGGAAGAATACGGGTGAATAGGACCAATGATATCCATACCCCATGCTTCAAAAGGCCAGGATGCTACCGTAGGATATAAAATTTTAGAAGGTTGATGTATAAAATCTGCATGAACCTGGAAGGCTTTGTATTATCTTGCATATTTTATTGCATCTGTGATCATAGTAGGCCAGTAATAGTCCATCCTCCGGATACGATCCTGTAGCTTAGGACCGGGTTGATGTGCTCCGCATACGCCATCGTGAGCCTCACGGATAATCCGTTGTGTTTCATCACCAGAGAGACATTATAATAGCAGTCCGTCATAAGTTCGACGATATAGACATTGTGAAGACGCATCAAAATAGAAGCGTAATGATCGTCTTTTGATGGATACTGCTTCTTTAGGATCCTCTGGTAAGATTCCGTATGATACGAAATCTATAAAGGGACTTCTCCAGTCTCTCTTGGGAAGATCTGTGTTCACAGCGTAGCTACGTTCTATGTGAAAGTTGTTTTTCACACAGAATAAATCTCTGTTAAGAAGGATCACCGAGTTTTGCCTTCTTATAGGAATAGTTAAATCTGCAGCTAGACTGGCCAGGGCATCAGCTTCCAGATTCTGAGATCGAGGCACATGCTCTAGGTAAAACCCTTTGAAAGTCATTGCTATCTCGATCGTTGCTTGGTGATAAGTAATAAGGTCTGGATTACGGACTTCATATATTCCTCTGACTTGATTGACGATCAGCAGAGAATCACCAAATGCTTCCAGATATTCGACGTCTAATTCTTTAGCGACTTGGAGCCCGATTAGTAGGGCATTATATTCTGCCACATTATTAGAGCAGGGTTCGCTAAGAGAATATGCTCGATAGATGACGAGTTTATCAGGAGTGACCAGGACAATTCCTACTCCTCAAACCACGTTTCCCCTGGGACCAGTCCTGGAGGCGCCATCGAAGAATAGCTTCCATGTAACACTTTCCATTGCTGAATTACATTCTGCAACTTCGTCGGGAATGTCCTCGTATAGTTTAGAGGTTTCCGGAATTGGATGAGCAGCTAAGAAATCAGCCAATGCTTGGCCTTTGATGGACTTATGCGGGACGTACACCATATCATAAGGTGTTAATAATATCGCCCAAGTCGCCAATCGAGAATTAAGGACACTTGGCTTGTTCATCAATACCCGAAGAGGATTGATCCTGGAGATGATATGAATAGTCTGGCCTGTGACATAGTGTCGCATTTTCTGAATGGCGAACATTAGGGCCAAATATTCTTTTTCTACTGGATTGTACCGGTGTTCAGCTCCAACCATCATCCTGCTTAAATAGTAGATAGCCTATTCATGACCCTCATCGTTCTTCTGTGCGAGGAGAGCTCCAAGAGAATGATCCATTGCTCTAACATACAGCAAGAATGGTCTTCCTATGACGGAAGGCACCAGAACCGGAGGGTTAGTGTGGTAGCGTTTGATATCATTAAACGCTTGCTGACAGGCTTTGTCCCATACGAAGGATACACCTTTTTTCATGAGACGAGAAAAAAGCTGACACCTTCCAGAGAGATTGGATATGAATCTCCTGATATAAGCCAGACGACCTTGAAATCCCCTGAGTTCTCTCAGATTACGGGGTGGTCACATTTCTAGGATAGCCTTCACTTTATCAGGGTCCACTTGAATGCCTTTAGCGGTAATGACAAATCCTAGGAATTTGCCACTTGATACACCAAAAAAGGACTTTGTAGGATTCATTTTGAGTTGGTGTTGGCATATCAACTCAAACATTATCTTCAAGTCTTGGATGTGATTATCCTTGATGCGGTTTTTGACAGCTATATCATCCACGTAATATTCTACTATTTTACGTAGGTGCTCATGGAATATGTTACTCATAGCTCGTTGGTATGTAGCTCCGGCATTCTTCAGTCCGAAGGACATAATCGTATAGCAATATACCCCCAATGGTGTCCGGAAGGCAGTATGCTTCTCGTCTTCAGGATGCATCTTGATTTGGTTGTATCCTGAAAATCCGTCCATGAAAGACATGCGTTCAAATCTGCAAGTATTATCGATCATGATGTCTGTGATGGGAAGAGGAAATTCATCCATGGGGTAGGCTGCATTCAAATCTGGGTAATCTATGCAGACACGTACTTTTCTATTTTTCTTCATGACCGGGACAACATTGGCGACCCAGTCAGGATGTTGTTCTTCCCGAATGAAGCCACAGGTTATCAACTTCTTGATTTCAGCTTCGATGGCATCCATCATATCCGGACGAAACCCGCGTTGATGTTGCTTCACAAGCTTCGAATTGGGTAATATGTTGAGTTTATGAGTAGCCACTTTTGGATCAAGACCTAGCATATCCTCATAATTCTACGCAAAGACGTCCATATATTCTCTTATCAGCTGGATTATTTCTTTTCTTTCTTCTTTGGAAAGATTGTTACTGATAAATATCGGCTTTGGCGAAAGTTTATCCCCAACCTTGATTTGGATAACTTTATCTTCAGTGGAAGGTTCTCTCTACTCGAACCGGAGTTCCCATTGTGTATCCATTTGCTGAGCCCAATAGTCATTCTCAAACGGTTCAGATTTTTGTTCGTCTGCTTCAAGGGAATCTATAAATACCATATTTACTGATAATGCTCGTTCGAGATCCTCAGATAAGCCGGAGGACGTCGAGATATCTTGAGAAAAGAAAAGATATCCTCCTTTGACTCAGAAGTTGCAAGGGAGGTGGTATACCCTAACCCAAAACGAGTTCGTTGACAGTAGGGATCACCGTGCAACGGCATTCGCCTGCCTTTCCCGTAGTTGAGGCCAGGTTCCAGCTTCAAATCGTAACCCATACTTTGCATAATCTTCAAAGCTTGTGGGCCATATCTGTGAACCTGCATTTTACCAGTATCGTAATTGGGAGAATCTTCTGGTACAGTCGGTTCATTGTGCATGCGACCGAAGACTACTGGATGCTGACTGCTGCGAGTAGGCGTGACAATAAAGATAGACTCCTCTTCTGGCCCATATGTCGTGATGACATTAGATGGTGACGCTACTTTCCACACATATGGATGATAGGAATCTATAGCTTTCAAGAATCTTTGTGCTATAGGTTCAATATCGTTATGGGGAGAGGATTCCTGATTCAGAATTTGAGCGTCAATGTACTGAAAAAGAGGATCTTTATTATCGTCAAAAACCACGTTTCTGGTTGTATTTACATCAATCGGCTGCTTGTTGCGCCGAAGGTTGATGACCAAAGGTGGAGGCTTCTGGTTCAAAGTAATCACTAGAGGATCACCTCCTTTTCCTGACTTGGTTTTTTTCAGGTGGATAGCTAGGGGTTCCATGACTTTTGGACGAGTAGTCCGCCCTTTCACCTTGATTGACAGAGGTTGCTTGGCAGAGGGTTCTTCTGGCTCCCGGTGGGATTCCTCCTTTGTTTTGCCTGACACCTCCTCCATGTAGTCTTGGGTGTACAACATGGCATCGGAGTAGTAGGATTCTACTCCTTTGAACGGGTTAAGATCAGCAAACTCCGTTTGTACTGTTCCTTGGGTATTTACATATTTGAAGCATTGATGTAGAGTCGAAGGAACGATGTTGTAGTCGTGGATCCACGGTCTGTCCAGCAGAATGTTGTAGGACACCTCTGAATCAATGACATAACATGTAGCCACTGATCTGAGGTCGCCAATCTGGATCCTCAGACGAATTTTCCCCAACGGCTTACTTTTCCTGGCGTTGAAGCCCACGATTGTAGTGGTGGTGTAAGCCAATTCACTGGTAGGAATCCTCAGCGGTCTGAGCAGACTATGAGGAATGATACTAATCGACGATCCCGGATCTATGTGAATTCGGTCAACCTCCATGGAACTGACATATCCGGTGTAATAGAGGGGTCTGTCATGCTTGTTGTGTTTCAACAGCATATCATCTTGAGTGAAAGTGATATTCGGGACCACCTCCATCGCACTATGGTATTGAGGACATGCCACAGGTTCTTCATCAGGGGACTTGAGCTGGGTCAAGTATACATCCGCCTGCATTAATGCTTCACTCAGGGCTTGACGAGTGTCTTTAGAGAACCTGAGTAGTTCAAATATGGACAATCTGGCTGGTGTATTAGCCAACTGAGCCAGGATGTCGAAGTTATATGGCTTCTCCAAACCTTTGTTTTGAATATTCCTCAAAGGTTTGTCAAAGCGCACTTCTTTTTGATTGCCCTTGTCCGCCAAAGTTGGTCTCGAAGGACCTGTCTCTGGTACGACGGATTCAGGTTCTGAAGGCTTGGCAGCTGAAGCGTCTGCCGATGCATCTTCCTGACTTCCTCCATAGTCCTTGAGGTAGGCTTTCCCTGAACGGGTTCCAGTAGCCAATACCTCTTCTTCTGATGTCGAGGATATAGCAACCATATGACATGGTTTATGCTTCGAGTTCTTTCTGGACTTAGCCTTAGCAGCTTGAGTCTCTTTCTCGATCTCTGACACCAGATCTGGATGAACCCACATAATCTCGCCGCGTTGAGTAGTCAGGGGTACCAGGTCATGATTTTGACCCCTGGCTGGTGGAAGATTAACGATGTTCATCGTTGTCCGGGAAATAGGTACAACACCATCCGGAACTTCTTGAGGAGGCAGATTGCCAAATTGAAGAGAGATCATGTTGGCTGTGACCGTCTTCTCGTTGTTGCACAGGGTGATGGCCTTAGCATCGATCAACTCCTGGATTTTCCTCTTTAGTACATAATACGCCTTTGTGGGGTGATGTATGTACCTATGGAAAATGCAGTACTTGGGGTTATTGGTACTGCCGACTTCATTATGCCGCTTCACCTCAGGGAGGGTAATCTTGCCGCCTTTGACGAGACACTCGAATATGCTCGGTATATCGTCATCGCCAAAAGAGTATACTCAATAGGCCTGAAAGTTCCAGGTTTTGTCTATGTGGTTGTCGCAGTCTTTTGCCTGGACGTATTGATCACCAGAGCTTCTTTTTCTTTGGAACCGCGAGGATGGTCGTTGTTAGAGGATGACTTCTTGCCTCTATCAGAGGCAGATATCATAATTCCATTATCACGCGCCTTCCGACTGTTGTCTTCGGCGGCTACCGCTGAGATGATGAACGAGGGCCAATCATGGAACTGATATGGTCATGTGAATACCGAGATCACTGGAAGAAGATTCTTTCTGCAAATGTCCACCAATGTCGAGTCTGGAAATCCTGGAGGCATTTGCAAAGTGGCTTGACGAAAACGTTCGATGAAAGTATGAACGTTCTCTTTTTCCTTCTGTTTTACTTCGATGAGAGAGGACATAGACATGTCCATCCCTCCTTCATAGAATAGCGCGAAGAACAAAGTCTTGAAATCTTCAAAGGAAGTAATGTAGTTGTCCGCAAGACTACGGTACCACTGATAAGCCACTCCCGAGAGACAGCCTTTGAATACTCGAGTGAGAAGAGCGTCATTCCCTTGTAATAACACCATCATCATACAGAAGTAGTTCATGTACTGGCTCGGTGATGTCTTTCCCTCAAACAAAGCCATAGTCTGTGGTTTATATTTAGGAGGGAAAGGGACTTCATCCCAGATAGCTGGGTAAGACTGGTTGATTCCCAATTTCTTTAGCTGATCCTTATATTTTAAGGCATCAAATTGGGCCTTCAATTCCTGTACTGCCTGCATAGGATCTTCAGCCGGTAGAGGAACCGTGGAGTGGTGAGAGATCGGTTGTATCGTAACCCCAACATGAGGTAATATATTCTCCGAATTAGGAAGTGGAGGGGCTGCTGACTCCTGATCTAGAGCAGGCTCCTAATTCGCGTTGGATGGCGGTAAGTCTACCCCCACACGTATCTGAGTCAGAGGGACCGATGCTTGAGCTATAGCAGCCGTCTGTTGAGTCAGCATCATCTAGTACATATTTCCCATCATGGACTGTATCTCTTTCAGAGATGTCTCCAGCACAGCGATGCGTTGCTTAGTACTTCCTGATGAGGAAGCCTTTTCGTGTTCATCTTCAATGGCATAGACCCCCATTTCTCTGGATGTCATTGAAGGGCTAGTATAAGTCTCTATAGAGAATGACTCTATACTTTCAGTATCTGATTCGGGAAACTGACGACCCCCAGTGTCAGAATCAGAAGAATACGAAGCCGGTTTTCGTGACCTCGAATAGGTGTTTCGGAATACCCCAGCTTTAATGTTCTCAAGGAGTTTGTTGAATCTCCTTTGACTTTGAGTTCTAGAAGGATGACATCTTGAATTCGACCTTCCTCTAGGAACGTGTGAAGCCATGTTCACTGATGCGTATATAGGTTCTTCTTCTTGTGAAGGCACAAAGTAGTTCAACCGGTCGAAAACCGACCGTTTTGCTTCAGAACAGCAATAATTAACTACAATCCTATGACTATTACAATAGTGCTCCCTAGGAGGCATAATAGACATACTGGAAGATCCCCTATCCTTGCATTTCTTGATCAGATATTCACGCAAGTCAGGAGGATTAACAAAAGAACAAGAAGAAGGCTTATTCCTCTTGTTTATATCAGTTGGCATGCGGATATTGGGAACCATAACTTTTCCCCTGCCACCTATATACAGCAGTTCAGCCATCTGAGTAGCAGATAATCCCCGAGGATTGTGTCTTTCCGCAAATTGGGCTTTCTTTACGCTGAGGGGCTTAACCTGGCATAATTTGGAGCTCTGCTCAGGCTGGCGTAAAACTGAGGAAGCCCTCAATCAGCCATTAGCTTCTCGCATAATCTGGAGAGAGGGCAGATTCTTTTGTTGCTGGCGTAAAGACCGAGAGGTTGAGGAGTCCGTCATTTGTTTTCTCTTGCGTAGATTGCAGGGACCATCTGCTTTTTCACGGAGGGCAGATGCATTTTTACGTGCAGAGCGCGTTTGGAATTTCTGATTTGGCGCTGAGGCATTATTAGAAATTTTATCTGCCACGTCATAGACGGGAGACAGAGTTTTACGCATAGAGCGCGGAGTAGACTTCTGGACTAGCACTGAGGCATTGCCCGACGTTTTGTCTGCCACGTCACAGAGGGAGACAGGGTTTTACGCACGAGGCATGGAGTAGACTTCTGGACTAGCACTGAGGCATTGCCAGAAGTTTTGTCTGCCATGTCACAGACGGGAGACAGGATTTTATGAGCGAGGCACGGAGGTTGCGAAGCTACAAACTTGTTGGTCGGAGAAACCAGAGAGTCGGCAGGAATGGTAGGGGATGTCCGGGGCATCCAGAACTTACGCAATTTCCTGTTGTCTTGGACAGAGAGAGAGTGAGAGCTACCCCCTACTCGAAGCATATCTTCGTACGCGGATTGGTCGAACTGGACGACCAAGGTCTTCTTTATTGATCCTACTGATACTGTATCGTGTTGAGCAATTGCTTTCTCGTCAGATGAGAAAGAGGTCCCCAGCAGAGTCGCCATCTTGTGTTTGATAATAAACGGAAGAAATAAAACTAGGTTTATACGAAATCCTTTCTTAGGTTTACAAACAAGAAGTACTATTAATCCTATACGAGTATGTTAAGTACAAAATTTAATCTGGGTAAATATTGCTATAGGAGTCTGATCTGCAGTCGATCACTTTGTCCCTTGGACCACACGATGATGAAGAAGTGCTGTAGAAGAAGAAGAAGCTTCAAAGATTGCAAAGGGGAGTGGATACTTGATGCCAAAATCTTCGATCACTACTCTCTGTCTCTACTCTGGATTCTTCTCTCTTAAAGAAAATCAATTTTTGACCTTAAGTTCTCCAGCTCCAAATCTTCGACCCCGGACCTCTGTCAATAGAGGTCTCTATTTATAGGGTTTTAGTGACAGTAACCGTCCAGTCGGCGTAGAAGCCAGACAGTGGAGAGTATGGCACTTTTTATGCGGCGGTTATAATAACTGCCACCCACGTATAGATAATCTTCTGAATCTGTGTATGACGCGTGTCCCATGATGAGGTAACACGTATAACCGCTGCGAGGATCACGACATTCAAGCCACGTAGGTAATTGCCCCTTGCGTAGAAAAGGTTGGCGTAGAAGCCAATAACTGTCACCATGACGCAAAAGCCAAATAGTTGTTAAGTTGGCGTAGAAGCCAAGTAAGCGTAGAAGCTTGATGCTGCATGGATAGGTAGCTAGCGTAAAAGATAGCCGATCTTTCTTCCTTGAATAAGGTCTTGAGCGTAGTCTGGACCAAATAGCCTGAGTTGGCATATTCCGAGGAGATAGCAACGGCGTACTCCTTATAGCTGAAAAATAGCCAGTGGCGTATTTCAAGGAGATAGCGTACAGCGTGCTCCTATAGCTGGAAATAACCTGATGGCGTAATATGCAAAGGTGGTGATGTGGACGTATTAGCCGTAATCATGACTCACCCAGTCTTTGGAAGTAGAACCAAATATCGTGCATTAAATACAGAGATATGTCCCCATTCTGCGTATTAAATGCAGAGACATGCCTCGAGCTCTGTACGAAGAGCAGCTTTTGACGTGGCAGTTTATTTTGTCTTCTACTGAGCGTAAAAGCTCACATCTGCCTGTATAAAACTAGGCAGCGTATTTCCTTGAATGCGTAAAAGCAATTTATATCAAGAAAATGTCACTAAACGACAGTTTGGGTCTCTGTGCCGAATCATCATTACAGCCGTCGTCTGGATAGTTGTGCAGTACTCTTTGTCAGGAGTTAGGTTCACTGCATGATCTGACAGGTTCATTCGAGGAATACGAAGCGTTCCTCGTACAACTTCCTACCGCATTAAAAACGAGCAGGTTTTATGCCAAAGTGGCGATGTAACAACCTTTTTACGCAGAAGCAGCCTAGAAATACTGCATTACGCGGACTGTCCTGGAGCTTATATTTTATGTTGTACTAGCAATGAAGCCCTGTTGTACGCCGATGGCTCTGAAGTCATATTTTACGCTGCCCACTACTGAAATACTGCTTATAACTCTACAGCGTATTTTTTATGCTTCTACAGCGTCCCCCAAAGCGAATAGTTCCTCTAGTTGGTGATATCCTCAAGAAGACATGATCGCCTTTTTTGAACTCCAGAGGACAGCGATGATCTGCCCACTACTTTTGTTTGTCTTGCGCTGCTCTCAAGTGCTCTTATATCATCTTTACCTTCTCCACAGTGCTGACAACTAACTCTGGCCCCAAGATCTGACGTTCTCCTACGTCGCTCCAACATACAGGAGACCTACACTTCCTTCCATGCAAAGCTTCAAACGGAGCCATCTAGATGCTCGCTTAATAGCTATTGTTGTAGGAAAACTCCCCAAGATGTAGGTGATCCTCCTATGATCCTCTAAAGTCTAACATGCATGCCCGCAACATGTCCTCCAGTATCTAAATAGTATATTTTCACCGCGAATCTATCTATGAATGATAAGACGTACTGAACTTCAGACGAGTCCTAAGACTTTCCTGTATGCTCCTCGAAAAGTGAGATATGAAACGTGAATCCCTGTCTGACACAATACTAACCGGAATACCGTATAATCTCATGATCTTCCTCATGTAAAGTCAGCCAAAGCTTCTGTAGACTGGCCAACTCAAAAAAGAAAGAAATGAACGAACTTGGTAAGTCGATCCACAATCACCCAAACAATATCTCTCCCACTTGGACTCTTCGGAAATCTCGTGACGAAGTCCACAGTGATGTGCCCCTACTTCTACTCAGGAATCGGAAGTGGTTGCAGTAATCTTGCTATCCTCCGGTGTTCATTCTTGACCTGCTGACACACCAAACATTTGGCCATAAAGCAAGCTATCTTCCTCTTCATTTTATGCCACCAAAAGTTCTTTCGTAAGTCGCGGTACATCTTGGTGCCTCTAGGATGAATAGAATATATCAAACTATGAGCCTCTGCCATCAACTCCTGCCAAAGATCTCCAATGGGAATATATAGATGATCACCATATCCTAATGTCCTATCATCATGAATGCATAATCCTATCTTCTTTCCTGCCTCGGTCCTCTCTCTTAACCTCCAGAATCTAGCATTCATAGGTAAACCTGCCATGATCCTCTCCACTATCGATGACAGCACTAGCAAGTTAGCTAGTGTTCCATCTAATTTGGGTAATACAACCTCTATACCAAGCTCCTGCAAATCCTCCTGTAATTCCCTCTGCATCGTTAAGAATAATGCCATAGGCTTGTGGCTTAACACATCTGCTACCACATTAGCCTTTCCCGGATGATAATGTAGCTCTATCTCGAAGTCCTTTATCAATTCAAGCCATCATCTTTGCCTCATATTTAGCTCCTTCTGCATGAAGACATACTTGAGGCCTTTGTGGTGGTATAGATTTTCACTCGTTCCCCATATAAATAATGTCTCTATAGCTTCAGGGAAAAAATAACGGATGCAAGCTCCAAGTCATGAGTTAGATAATTCTTCTCATGTACTCTCAATTGTCTAGATGCATACGCAATCACCTTGCCATGTTGCATCAATACGCATCCCAATCCTTTCTCTGATGCGTCACTGTTGATCACGTAGCCTCTTGATAGAATAGTTAACACTGGTGTTGTGGTCAAACACTTCTTCAACTCCTCAAAAGCGGCTTGATACTCATTTGTCCATATGAACTCTCGGTCCTTGCAAGTCAAACGAGTCATAGGCTCTGCTACCCTTGAGAAGTTTTTTACAAACCGTCAATAATATCTGGCAACTCCAAGGAAACTTCTCACCTCCGATGCGATATAGGAACGGGCCATGTCTCAACTGCAGAGATTTTCTTCGGATCTACCAAAATGCCATCTCTAGTGATGATATGCCCAAAAAATGAGATATTATCTACAAAGAACTCATATTTGCTGAGCTTCACATACAACCTCTCTTTTCTTAATGTCTCTAAGATAATCTGCAAGTGATTCTCATGCTCCTCGTGGCTTTTCGAATAGACAAGGATGTCATCTATGAAAACAACCAGAAACTGGTCCAGCTACTGATAGAAGACTCGATTCATCAAGTCCATAAAGATCGCTGGAGCATTGGTCAACCCAAATGGCATGACCATAAAATCGTAGTATCCATATTTCGTCTTGAATACGGTCTTCGAAATATCTTACTTTCGCACCTTCATCGTGATATCCCGATCTTAAGTCTATCTTCGAGAATACCTTGGCTCCACTAAGTTGATCAAATAAGTCATCGATGTACAGAAGAGGGTACTTATTCTTTATAGTCATAGAATTCAAGGCTCTGTAGTTAATGCACATGCGCACTGACCCATCCTTCTTGGGTACAAACAACACTGGTGCTCCCCAGGATGATGGACTCGGTCGAATGAAGCCATTCTCCTCTAACTCCTTCAACTGTGCCTTCAGTTCATCCATATCCTTCTTTGCCAATCTATAAACATGCGATGCTAGGGGTACTGCTACTGGGGTCAACTCAATCGAGAATTCCATATTTTTGTCTAGAGGTAGCCCTGGTAAATCTTCTGGAAAGATGTCTTGGAACACTGAAATAATTAGGTGATAAATGACATCGTCCAATGCCATCTGAGCACCATCATGCATCTCAGTGGATCCTCGTGCAAACTTGAGATCTGGCTGGCCTGGTACCTTAAAGAGAATGCTTCCTCCGTAGAAGTCAAAGAAACTATGGTACTTGCTTAGCCAGTCCATCCCAAAGACAACATCAAAGTTCGACATGGAAAAGACTAAGAGTCGAGCCTTCATCTCTCTGCCACGAATTACTACTGAACAAGATCTACAAATATGGCTAACAGGTACAAATCTTCCTGAGTTGCCGCATCATCTACATTGATGGCGAGGGGAGCAACACATCCATTAGGAGGATTCATCTTGCTGGCACGAAGATAAGGACAATGTTAGAACAAGTTCAAGGTAGATACAAATCAAGCAGTCAAAGAGAGTATAAAATTAGAATTCATAGAAGGTGATTAGATAAGTGGATGATATCCTATACTCTAATCATATTTGCATGCTTGCTCGGTATAGTAATGTAACTAAGATAATATACTCTCGATCTTGCATGGGCTACCACAAAAAAATGGCATGCCTCAGTCCCAAAATACGTAAGAGTAGAAATACGTAGCATGTCAGCCGTATGTATATGACACTCTAATATGTTAGAAAAATTATAACACACACGTACGCTGTATATGAATAAATAATTCACAAGTAAGACATATATTGTCAACATAGTCACATGCATCTATATCTCATCCACAGACACAAGTAAAGGAATATTAAAATAAATAACTGAAAGTCTCAAGTACAAAGTAGTAAAAAAAATAATATTCGGGTGGAGAAAAATCCACTATCAATCGACTAAATCAACTAAAATGATAGAGGAGGTCAGAACCCCAATATAAAATAAATCTTAAATGAAGAACAATATCTAAAAGGTCCATCAGCTATGAAGTAGTCGTGGGTACTCAGAGGGTAAGACCTCCTCAACAGAGAATGATGCGTTAGGTCCCGGTCCAGACTCCTGCGGATAATTTTGATCATCTATACCTGAAAAGGGACCAGATTCTCAGAGGAATGTAATAAGATACATAAAATCATTCCAATAAATACTGAAAGTAAACATCCAATGTGGTTGCCTAACCAGTCTATGTGATTTGTAGTTTAAGACCAGCACTTTCACGTATGGACTATCTGGCTAAAATAATGGGATGGGCATAGTTTTCTCGAAGATCCAGGGGCCACTGGCATAACGTCTTTCGATCGTCATAGGCCTATAGTAAATAATGGGGTCATAACGTCTCGCATCTCCGATGGAGCTTACGGGCCAAAAAGAAAAAGTGTAAAGGAGTCACATACGATTACTCATTGTTTTCCCTACCCATTGCTACTAACATGTCAATATATAACACGCAAACACCTCTAGTAACTGCTAAATCTGCTAAACATGATATTTCTATTAGCAGTTATTCCTTATTCGTCGAACGACCTTTACGTAAAGGTGGCCAGCCTATCAGGCAAGTCTGTGTCCTACATGAGACTCACACTCATATAACAAATGTGTCACGGCCAATAAAACATAAAGGTGACTCAATCATGTGGTGGTCTCATAAAACTAGGTCAACATGTATAATGTATATAAAAGACAAAAGACGACGCAACCGTCGTTGCACCCAAGTCTTTCTTAGACGCACAATTTTATATAGAAAAATAAATAGAAATAAATAACAAAATAAATAAATATACAACAAATGAATGTAACTAAACAGTACTATGGTAGGTTATACTTGCCTGGCAAGCAATTTATGGAGTATAGAAGTCTAGACGACAAGCACAAGGAACCAGAAAGTAGGGACTCTGAATGACCGTCTCCGGATGTTGAAATAAACATGACCAACATGTTCAAAATTAGCGAGATAGTCATAAAACTCTACCCTTTTATCCAATTTGGACACAGGAGCAAAACGATAATTTTGGGCCAAAGCGAGATCCACATGTGGTCCACTTTGCATCAAAATACGTGCAAGAGATAAAGGTCTCTAAATTGGACAAATCATAGGTTAAAAAAATTCTAAACAATGATACAAACTCAACGGTATGTCCAATTTTGGATTTCGGTAAGCCGATCATAATTTTGCACGTCAAGTCAGCCGTGGGGCCTGCGAATAGGCGGCTCGGTCAACTATCTCAGAATAGAGCAAGTTTAGTCGCGATCCGACGAGCATGCACCAACTAATGGAAAAATTTATAAAACATTGATAAATGAGATTTTTTACGGATACAGGTTGATTTTGATGCGCACACATGTCCAAATCAACTTTTATGAAAGTCCGCACAATAGGATATAACATATACTCCTTTCGGTGCAACTGATACGTGACGTTGTGGTCCAATTTATCGGGACGCACTTCGTATAGCTAGTTTTTAGGTTCTTAAAAAGTTATTATTCGTAATTTTCAACCTAATTTTTAGCACATAATTAATCATCAAAAGTATATAAATATTAGGTCATTGCGATCCTGGTTATATAAGCGAGCAATCAGAAAAAGAAAATATAAATTTGGTTGAATCGATTGGAAGAAAATTGCCTTCCAAAACATTATGTTGGCTTCAAAAACTATCATTTCACATATATCTAAAATAGTGGTTTTTCGGAAAATTTTGGATAAATTTACATCAGAAATAAAATGGTTTGAATAAAACTACTTAAAGACATTACAAGGTGTTCATGCTATGGTTGAATCTAAACAACTGGATCAAAATTCGGTCGCGTACGTAGGAAAAAATTTAGCGGGATAGATGGGTACCTGGGGTTCGATTCCTAACACAATTTGCCAGCGCTTCTTCGGGTCAACGACGGCGGCGGTGGTTCAGCGGCGTCAGGCGGCGGGAGGTCGACGTAGACGAGAGAAGCTTAGGGTTAGGGTTTTCGTAGGTTATATATATATATATATATATATATATATATATATATATATATATATATATATATATATATATATATAATCGAGGGGTGTTTGTAATGGGTCGGGTTGACTAGGGGGTCGTGGACCGCGGGGGTCGGGTTGGCCGCGTGTATACAGGGGTCGGGTTGGGGAAATATGATTATTTGTTGTAATGCTGTTATTGTTGTATGTGGTATTTTGATTTTTTTTTCTTTTATTTTATTTACTATTATCATTCTTATCAATTATTATAACTACTATTATTTTTATAAAATAATTATTTTATTTTATTTATTAGTATTATTATTATTAAATTATATATCATTATATATTATTAGTCTTATTACAAAATACACCCCTAATAGGTATTGTCATTACTATTATTTCTATTTAATTTTATTACTAATTATTGGTACGTTGTCAGTACGTATTATTATTCCTATAATTAATAATAAAAAATTCTAGAAAATTAGGGGAGGTTACAAAAGTAGATGTCTGGTCTCGTACATAACATTGCATACATTAAGCTTTCTACTGCCGAAGCATAAGAAATCTCTTTCATGTCCTCTATCTCTTTAGGTGTCATCGAATACTGCTTCTTTGATAGAGCAATTTCATGCCTAAAAGGTAAGAAATCATTCCTAGAATTTTGTATGCTAAAACGAGTTAGTATAGTATCGACATAGGTAGCTTGGGCTAAGCGTAACATCATTTTCTTGCGATCTCGTAGAACTTTGATCCCAAGGATGTGACCTACTTCTCCCAAGTCCTTCATATCAAACTGGTTGGATAACCATACTCTTACATTAGATAACACCTTCACACTGTTTCTAATGAGCAAGATGTCATCCACGTAAAGTACTAGGAATACAACTAAATTTTTGTCATACTTTTTTTATATACATGGTTCATCCGGACATTGATCAAATTCATATGATTTTTTCACTTGATCAAAACGGATATTCCAAGATCTAGAAGCTTGCTTAAGTCCATAAATGGACTTCTTGAGCTTACCAACAAGATTCTCTTTGCCCTTTTCAATGAACCCATCTAGTTGCTTCATATAGATGTTCTCCTCAAGACTTCCATTAAGGAAAGATGTCTTGACATCCTGTCATGCCCCAGTCCCAAAATACCGAGGGCTAGCCACGTGACAATGGATAGCAGCACAACTCCAATGGGCAAACCCAATTTAATGGACCCGTTAGAGTGCACTTAAGTTGTATTATAGATAAATAAAGTCTAATACTCCTGTCATAATATATAATCTAAACTAATCTCATCCACAAATAGTAATCACAATTATAACCTCCGCATCCTGAAATTCTAGCTTAAATATTGTTATTAGGGTAATTTGGGGCTATTGGAATTTTTTCACAATTTTTAATAATTAAAAACTAGTAACACTAATTTCCTAGAACTTTCAAGAATTTATTTTAGGGTTAAATATAATTAAAAATATCCTAAACTTTTATTTTAGATTCTAACTAATCAAATATATTTTCTAAAATTTTTTGAGAATTATTTGATAATTTTTAGCATTTATTTTGAGTTAATTATGAAAAATTAATTTTAGAAAAAGAAAAACCTAATAAAATCAACCCTCCCAGTCAGCAGTCAGCCTGGCCCGCGTGTCAGCCAGCGCGGCCCAGTCAGTGGGGCCCATCGATCAGTGAGAGAGGGCGAGGGCAAGTGCGAGTCGAATTTGGTCACCGAGCCGACCTCGAGCCGAGCCGAGTCCTAACCCGACTCAGACTCAGCCGAGCCAAGCCGGGTTGAACCTTGGCCATTCGATTTGAGCGGACAGCAGCGGATGGCTGCCACATGGCGCACTACGAGCCGCGGCTGCTCTCTCTCTCTCCTATATATATATATATATATATATATATATATATATATATATATATATAGTTTATAATTTCTAGGGTTTTCTTTTAGTCGATTTTGGAGAATTGTCATCTGGGGTTTTCTTCATCTTCCAGAAGCCATTACTCATAGCTCCGGACTCCAAACGTAGCCCAGTTTCTTGCTTTAGAACCGTATTGAGGTCACTTTTCTAAATATGTAAATTGTTTCATGAAATTCATAATATTAAATTTTAAAAAATTCATAGAGCACAGCATGTCCAAAAATAGATGCATCTCGATATTTTTAAGATTTCGGGAGAACCAGGAATCAGAATCATGAACCGTTTAAAGTTTCGAAAAGTTAATGTCGAGATAATTGATATTTTTTTTCAGAATTTAAATCAAAATATTTTAGTTCTGTTAATTCTTTAGAACTTTTAGGTTAACAATCAACCACCGTTGCATAATACGATTTTGTATGTACAATAATTTTCAAACGAACTTGAATCCAGATGAACCATAAATTATCGCATATTTTTTATTCTAAAATCTATAGGAAACCATGCATGAAAGTTGAGTTTGTATTGGTTGACTTTTTGGTCAATAGATCGCCTCGATTTGCGTGCCATGAGTCTCGAGTTGATAAAATTTAGTTCCTTTGGACAAAATTTAGGAGTTAACCTAAAAAATCAAAATAATAAGATTAAAATAAGATTTTAGAGTAATTATTCTATAATTATAATACATAGGCTATTTGGACTATGACTTGGATTTAGAGTAATTATTCTAAATTAAAATAACTTATCTTTTGACATGATAAATTATAATACATAGGCTATTTGGACTATGACTTGGATTCTGACTCATACCAGCTAAGGACCACAGGTGAGTACATTTGTGTGATTACTTTCAGTGCTTGATAGTCTCTATAATGCATGCTTAGTATTGATTATTTGTTTCTTGATACTTGTTATACGGATTAGTATGATGGATTCTTATTATGAGATACGTGACTGTTATAGATTATTATTTTTTTTTCGTGACTGGTTCAGAATCCATGTTTTACTCGTGGGGAGAAGAAATACTTAGTGGACGTGTAAACTACCGTTTCTATCACATGATCTTACTGGAATAATAGCAGTCATGCATGACACGTGTGGTTTGCCAAATTTTACCCCTTAGCCATTCACATGTCAACAAGGTAATTCAAATCACATAGAGTAGTTGTTCCTATCCATACATTTCAGTTATTTTCTTTGTTGCTTGGAGATATTGTACTATATGTTGCCATGATAGAACTTTAGCATTTATTTATTCTAATTGCCTTATTGTGATTTCAGTTTTGTTGCTATCATATTTACGTTACTATTTATTGTCTTATAGCTTCTACCATGTGTTGGAACTGTTTTTACTGTGATGTACTCATTCTCTTCCTGACTGAATAAATATTTTAGGTGACTACAATGAAGATGCAATCCCTACATATTATGGACCATATGCTAGCGACATAATAGAGCCTGATCTTGCCCTTCCGAAGGATCAGGGAGAGTTAGCATCTCAGATACCGTCTGCAATGGAGTAGTTTAGTAGTAGTTGATTTTGTTAGTTATTTTGGACCAGATTATTCTCCTGCAATTTTTTAAAGTATTTTGAATATTTTACTTTGGATATTTAGTTTTTGGGAAGATTCCTTGAACCCGCATCAAGACTATTATTTAATTATTATCTTGGTGTTTTTATTTAAACTAGTACCGGTGATTGAGTATAGTGTGGAGATGTATATATGTTGTGAGTTATAGATTATACTTGTGGCTTATTATACAGTATTCTACCACCGACAATGTGGCATAGGCTGGACGTACCCATGACTCACGTCCAAATCTAGGATGCGGGTTGTGACACATTTTTAGTGGTGGCCCACGCAGGTTAGGTTTTCCACAAGGTTGCGAACTCGTAGTGGTACTCAAGTTAGATATACGACTGTGAGCCTGCCATATTATATACATATTAGGGATAGGAAGATACTCAATCATAACTAGGGATCCCATATACTCAACTTGCTAACCCTTATTAATTCCTTTCGAACAATCGGACCTCTTCCATAGTTGATTGTCCTTCTTGAATACTTCCTTATCTTGTGCCATATCAATTGGATTCTTGTTGTTTTCAACCTTTCAGAATGCCACCCAAGACTAGAACGCGCGGTGCCAGAGCCAATGGTGCTTTCCCTATACCATCCGTATCGCAGGAGGCCTCATCAGCTGGATCAGGGAGTCTTCCTCCTCCTCCTTAGCTATTATACGAACTCTTCAGAAGCATGATGGAGGCTCAAAAGGCTCAGGCAGAGGCTCAGAGGCAACGAACAGAAATACTGAGGGCAGGAATAGAAAATGCCCAACAGGTTGCCCTAGCACCCATAGAGAGGGTTGCCCAGCAACCACAACAACAGGCTACTCAACCGAAGGTGGATAATAACCAGGACTTCAAGAAGATGGAGCCTCGGACGTTCAAGGGGATAGAGGTAATTATCTACGCTGATGAGTGGCTCCAGGATATCGAGCGGATCATGAGAGTTTCTCAACTTTTCGAGGACCTGAAGATTGAGGCGGTTGGCTTGCAGCTTCACGATATTGCTCGCACTTGGTTCAGAAATAAGCCTAGGATTATGGATCCAAACCTGACTTGGGAGCAGTTCAAGGACCTCTTTAAGAGGAAATTCTTTCCTGTAGTAGCCAAAGGGGTTCTGGAGAAGCAATTCCAGAACTTGGAGCAGAACGGGATGACCGTGGATGAGTATGCTGCAGAATTCGGCAGGCTGAGCCAATTCGCAGAGTACATAGTGAGGGACCCGGAGGATAGAACTAGATGATTTAGAGAGGGCTTGAACCAAGAGGTCAAGGTCCATATTTCTTTGGCTCATATGACTTTTGCTGACATATTGGCAGAAGTTCAAAGAGTCGAGGTGGATATGGGTCTTCGGAATAAGAGAAATAGGGATGCTATCAGCGGTGGTAGTAATCAGGGGTAGGCAAAGCGTCCATAATTTCAGCCAAGGATCTTCCAACAGCAACAGCAACAGTACCGTGCCCTAGTCAGAGCCCCAGCTCAGCAAGTGCAATAGTAGCTACAGATACAAGTACAACAAGTACCCCTATGCAATTATTGTAAGAAGCCAGGGCATTCATGGGATATTTGTCGGAAGAGATTAGGCGTGTGCTTATACTGTGGATCACTTACGCATCAGATGAGAGAGTGTCCTACCGTACCCCCTATAGGAGGATCCTCAGTCCAGAGAGGACCAGTTGGACCACTAGTGGCCCCGCAGCAAAAAGGACCCCCACTTCCTACGCAATAACAATAGTTTGCCCAGTACTAGCAAAGGGGAGTACCTCCACAGGGCAGAACTTTTGCCATGACCGTAGAGGAGGCTGAGCCGACTAGTAATGTGATAGCAGGTTCTATTCTTCTCGATTTTATTCATGTATTTTCCTTATTTGATTCCGGTGCATCGTATAGCTTCATATACGTATCCTTTGTGCTTAAGCATAGTTTAGTAATATAACCCTTGAGTAGGAGTTGCAAGATCACGACTGGTGGAGGCATTATCCTAGTAAGTGATACTTGTAAGGGACGCCGTGTTACTTTAGGAGGCCATAATTTGGATGCTAGTTTACTCGTAATGTCACTTTCGAGTTTTGACATTATCCTTGGAATAGATTGGTTGAGTATGCACCATGCTAGCATAGACTGTCATGGAGGACGTGTCCTGTTCTGCCCTGCAGGAGAGCCAGAATTTGAGTTTATTAGGGGAGGAGTTGAGCAGAGTGATGGAATTATTTGTCGAGCCATGGTAGTAGAGAAGGACTTGCCACACCCTATTATTGCAGAATTTCTAGACGTATTTCCTGAGGAGCTACCAAGATTGCCATCAGACATAGATCTTGAATCTTTTATAGACTTAGTACCTGGGGTAGAGCCGGTGTCGCAGCAAGTCTATAAGATCAACAACAGCGAGCTGGCAGAACTGAAGAAGTATGTTGATGATTTGCTAGACAAAGGTTTTATTAGATCGAGTTTCTCGCCTTAGGAAGCCTCGGTCTTATTTGTACCAAGGAAAGATGGGTCGGTGCGAATGTGCATTGATTACAGGGCTCTAAATAACATCACCATCAAGAACAAATACCCGCTACCAAGAATAGACGATCTTTTTGATCAGTTGAGCGATGCGAGAGTATTTTTGAAGATTGATTTGAGGCCTGGCTATCATCAGTTGAAGGTAAAGAAGGAAGATATTCCGAAAACTATATTTCGGACAAGATATAGCCAATATGAGTTTATGGTGATGCCA
The DNA here is from genome assembly GCA_036927795.1 of Iris macrosiphon. Lineage (NCBI taxonomy): Eukaryota > Viridiplantae > Streptophyta > Magnoliopsida > Asparagales > Iridaceae > Iris > Iris macrosiphon. The sequence goes on along the minus strand of JAYESA010000005.1, from coordinate 149,506,825 downwards.
TTTGGGTTGACTAATGCCCCGAAAGTCTTCATAAACTTGATGAACAAGGTGTTCCACCAGTACCTTGACAAGTTCGTAGTAGTATTCATAGATGATATCCTTGTCTATTCGAAGATACCAGAAGAGTATGAGAAGCATCTAAAGATTGTGCTGGAAACCCTTCGGAAGGAGAAGCTCTATGAAAAACTCGCAAAATGTGAGTTCTTCCTGGATAAGGTAGAGTTCCTTGGGCATGTGGTGACTGGAGACAGAATTTCGGTAGATCCAAAGAAGATTGCTGTTGTAGAGTCTTGGACCACTTCGAGTTATGTTGCAGAGATCAGAAGCTTCTTAGGATTGGCCTGGTATTACAAGAAATTTGTGAAGGATTTTTCTCGGATCGCAGAGACGTTGACTAGACTCACTCGGAAGGATGTGCAGTTCGTGTGGACCAAAGAATGGCAGGCTGTATTTAATGAGCTAAAGAAGAGATTGACTACAACGCCTTTTTGACGGTGCCATCGGGGACAAGTGGATTTATCATTTATAGCGATGCTTCGGGGAAGGACTTGGGATGTGTTCGAGAGTAGAACAAAAAGGTGGTGGCATATGCTTCTAGACAGTTGTGGCCACATGAGAGAAACTATCCCACTCATGACTTGGAATTAGCAGCGGTAATTTTTTTTCTAAAGCTGTGGAGACATTATCTTTACGGAGAGAGTATAGAAATATACATTGACCACAAGAGCTTGAAGTACGTATTTACGCAGAAAGAGATAAATATGAGGCAACACATGTGGCTAGAACTGATGAAGGATTTTGATATCTCACTACACTATCATCCAGGGAAGGCTAACGTCGTTGCCGATGCCTTGAGCAGGTATCCAGTAGCGATGTACTTGACAACAGATTACCGCTTATTAGCATACTTGGATAGCCTGGGCATTGAGGTTATTGTTCCAGGGGTGGAGACACAGATGATGGGTATGCAGATTCAGTCGGGGTTGATAGAGGAGATCCGAGAGACACAGTACTAGGATGAGGGTCTGTAAAACCTCAGAGCTCAAGTGCAGGCAGGATTGATGGATGACTTCTCTATTGCTGAGGATGGTTCACTAAGGCATGGGACTAGGTTATGTGTGCCTAGTGGGGACCTGCGAGAAGAGATCATACAGAAGGCTCATCGTTTCCAGTATTCTATACATCCGAGAGCTAACAAGATGAATAAGGACCTGGGGGAACACGTGTGGTAGTATGCGATGAAGCGAGAGGTAGCATATTTTGTCGCCAGATATTTATTGTGCCAGCAGGTCAAAGCTGAGTGGCAGAGACCAAGAGGATTGTGACAACCACTATCGATTCCTGAGTGGAAATGGGAGCATATTGTAATCACCCGGTTTTTCTTAAATTTTTAAAAACAATTTTTCACAATATTTATGTAATTTTTGAGAATTAAAACTAAGATATTTTATAATTAAATGATTTTTAATGGATATTAATTATATTAAAATATTATGAAATTAATATTTTTGGGTGTAAATTGAAAAACTAGACATAGAGTAATTTTTCGGGAATTTATTGGACCCCAGAAGCATTTTTAAGGCCCTAGAAACTAAGTTGTATTTAAACCGAATTAAACCCTGAATCTGAACCCAGTTTATTTGGAAATAAACCAAACCGAACCGTGGTGAACCGAACCGGACCAAACCCAGCCCTTAACGGGTCGGGTCAGATCCGAATCGAACCCGACCCGGACCCGTTAACCCTAACCGAAACCCTAATCCCAAACCTACTCGGAATCACTGTTCCGGCACTATAAAACTGCCTCGAAACCCTTGCCCCACCGCCGAAAAACCTAATATTTCTTCTCTCCGCCGCCAGAGCCGCTCCGGTCGCCGCCCTAGCCCTGAACCCTAGCCCTCGACTTCCTCCTCCTCCAGATTTCCCCCGACCACCGCCTGACCTCGAACCTCCACCACCTGTCGACCTCTCCTCCGCCTAGCCATGCTCCGCCTGTCACCCTGACTCCACCGTCTTCGATCCCCCGACGAGCTCCACCACCTTCCAGACGTCCTCCACCCGTCCCAGACTTGCAGCGCCCCGACCACCGCCCAGAACGACCTCGCCACCGACTCTCCCGATCATCCCCCGCCTGAATCGTGCCCTAGCCGCCCAACCTCCTCCACCACCCGTCTTCCTCCTCCAGAAACCCGATCGCCCTAGCCATAACGACCTCGTCTTCCTCCTCCGCCATAGCCGTCGACGAACCCATCGGCCTCACGGCCTGCAACCTCCACGAGCCACTACTCCCACCACCGGCACCACCAAGCGACTCAGCCACTCCCCTCCGCCTCAGCCCAGCGTAGCCCGCAGCCTCGATGACCCACTACCCCAGCCGGACACGGCTGAACCCTGACTCCGACACAGCAGCACTGCAGGATCCGGACACGGCAGACCCGGACACGGCAGAACTCAGAACCCGGACACGGCAGAATCCTCGTTCCATGGAGCCCTATTCAGGTAACCCGTTATCTCTCCTCGTTGCTCTATTTTTTGTTCTTTCATTTGTGACGTGTAGACTGCATAACCCTCTCGATGCCCGTATAACCCGCTTGGTGCATCGCGTCCTGTGGCGATCGCGAACCGCGATCCAAAAACAGAAAAAACAATACCCCATTTTTCCCCGGAACTGAGTACGCCCCGCCAAACGGGACGACTTGGTTGCGTGCGGCCTTCACCGAAATGTTCGTGCCGTTGATACGGACATGCAAAATTTTGCAAAAGTTGATTCGGATGTGCGTGCACACAGGAATCAACGCGTATCCGCCGACAACACCCCGTATCTGCCTGTTCTGAAATACGTTATAATTTTGTGTACATACGTCAGAACGAAACAAAACTTGTGCCATCGGACTCGTAGCAATACGCTGGTCCTGTGACCCAAGTTTGGTTCGATTCTGAGAACATTGACAAAATCACATATCGTGGGCCCCGCGGCTCCACTTGACGGGCGATTTTGTGATCGGCTCATCGGAATCCAGTTCTGGAAGTTCCGTTGGGTTCATATCATTATTCTGGACTTGTCGACACTAAGTTTGACGAATTTGGAGACCATTGGTTCTGACACATTTTTTGGTGCAAAGCAGCCCACACGTGGACCCTGTTTGGACCAAAAACTGTCATTTTTGTCCTGTGTCCAAATTGGACTTAAGGACAGGCGTTTCTAGTTATTTAATATTTTTTGAGCTTGTTGGTGATGTTTATTTCAGCTTTTAGAGGAGTACCTGCAGGTTCCACTGATACAGGGGCAGCTGTTGGTATTCAAACCCCAGGCAAGTGTACCTTGCCATGTTGCAGTATATTGATTCATATTATTCTCTTGTGTTATTTCTGTGATTGTTGTACATGCTCCAACCTAGGACCGTATGACATACTTAGCGTCCGATTAATAGTCGGGTGCCAACCCTGTATGCGGAGCTGTGTAACGTTATCTAGACATGGATACCGAGACCCTATACTTCTCGTACTTGTCTTATCAAGTACCTCATAACCCAGGACACTTGATACTATTCATGAGACAGAATCTTCCTGAGATATTCATGTTGATTCTGTGTAGGTTGTAGGATTTGACATAGATATTATATTCATAGATATTATATGACTTGTTGCATTAGCTATGATCTTGCGTGACATGTACATGAGACGTTGTGGATATGAGACATGTGGTTACATTGGGTAGGGAGAGACACACAGGCTACAGGCTATTTTATATATCTATCTACTACTATTGTGAGGCCGTAGATTCTCCAGCAGAGCTAGGCACATTACATGTTATTACTGCTACTGGCTCCTCGACACCGAGCTTGTAGTGGCTCAGCCTGAGTACTAGTGATGCTTTCACTTGAATTTCACATAGATGGTTACATATAGACCCTATTTATTTCATTTATTTTCTGCACTGCATTATTTATGGCTTGAGTTATTTTGTACCTTGCTATGTCCCCTGAGGACCTGGATCCGGATTATGTCCCCAGGATTAGCAGACGAGATCGGCCCCGAGGTATACGGGACATGAGCATTAGCAGGAGCAGGAGCAGGCATTGGAGTAGTACCAGATCCAGTAGACGAGTGATCCCTGAGGGTATCTTCTGAGTATATACTGTTTCCATACTTATTATTTGCTGTGGTTATCTTTATTCTTGTATCTTGACAGATGTATCAGACTCATTATCGGGTTATTTCCTGAGTTTATATTTTATTGAGATTGATCTTGCTTTATGATTATGATATTGTTATATTCATTTCTGTGGATGAGATTAGTATATCTAGACCCTTATTGTTGTATTACAGCTTAAGTACACCCCGATGGATCCATTAAATTGGGTTTGTCTGTCGGTGTGTGCTGCTGGCCATTGCCACGTGTCTAGTCCCTCGATATTTTGGGACTGGGGCGTGACATGGTTTTTGTGGTAGCCCATGCAGGTCAAGAGCATATTGTCTCGGTTACGTAATTGTGCCGAGCAAGCCTGCACCTAGGATTAGGGTATAGGATCTTATCCACAACTGACTATGACTCATCCTCCTTCCAATCCATTCCGTTGAATAATTGCATCCTGCTTGATTCATGTGCCTTCTCATTAGTTCCTTGAGTGTAGCCTTCTCCTAGAATATAGAAGTCCCTTTTGATAGAATGATAAGTAGGGTAACCTTCCTATTAAGAGTACAGCTAGGATATTGACACACCCCTAAGTATAACGCTTAATGAACCCTAGCGTCCCTCACCTATAAAATAATTTACCATTATTTCTTGTTATAGTCATGAATGACCTAAGAGTAGTATAGACACTGCTAAGAGCTAGTTAGAGATTTGACCCTAATGTTGACCCCAGTCTTGAGGAACCAATAGAAATCCGAGATCGAATGTTAGGACTGAACCTAATGTGCATAGTAAGATAGTGTTTGGATATAGGTTCGTGTCGAGATATTAGCAGACAGTACCTCAGGAAGCCCAGAGCAACGAGTATGACATTCCCTATGAGATCAACCTCAAACACGGAGAATTGCTCGCCACCTTCACCTTAGGAAACCATGATATTATCTAGAGCCCCATATTTTAATTTCACATGTTGTTCATCTGCGACCTTAACGTTCACTAAGCAATGACTAAAATATGTTCTTCTTTTCTCCGTCTTTCAATTCGTGCCACCTGAAACTTCTGATAGTAGGCCAAGTAATTTTATTCCTTGTTAAGGACCTATAGTTTGCTAGGGTTATAGTTTGGTAATTTGAACTTTGAATTTTGTACGGGATAGTTAGGATTTGATAGTTTGAGTTGTTCCCTTAGATTGTGAGCTGATTATTCTTAGTTTTAAAATCACGTAACATGTACCCCACCTCAGCATAGATTATATCCTTTTTTCCTTGAAGACCAGTAACTCCTCTATTCATACTATTGATGCTTGTATTCTAGGAACACTATGATTAAGACTTAAGATGGCCATTACTTACATGATACAATAGAAGACCCTAATAAGTACTAAGACCCGTCCTTCGTATAGCCCAATAAGAGTTATACTTTATTTACTAGAACCTTATTAATTTGTAGGATCCCCTTTAGACTGTCACAGTACTAGTTTATTATTATTTCTAAGTTGGGTAGTAAGCCTCACAATATAGTATCACATAGCCCTAATGACCCATTGATGAAGTATAATAGGATGACACAACTTTAGACTTGCGTAAGAAGATAGTGTTTATTCAGACCGTAGAAATTATAGGTCAATGCCCCTATATTTGGTTGACTAGCGACTTAGACAAGGAGGTTATATGATAACTGTAGAGATTGTAGAGTCTTTTATTATTGTTGCTCATTTTATTTTATTTTTGTGAACTTGAATAATTTGTACCTTCTTTCATCATCATCTAGCGTACTTATATTTCATATACTACCTTGACTTATGCTGCTATTTTATAGCCTAATTTTGCAAGCTTATTCTTTATCGAGCTTGTTCATAACATATGTATTATTGGGGAGGCCCACAATAATATATTTCAGAATCAGTGTATTGCGGTCTGATCAACCATAGTGCGCTTGATTCGCCCTTCGCAATAATACTTTACGTGGATTACGGTATATAATTGACTAGTAGACACCTGTACTTGCCCTCTAGATATGTCTGAGCAGATCGTATCGGTTACATAACAGTACTAATAAGAGCATGTGAATAGGAATTACCAAAATAGGATTGCAATCCACAACTGCCTTGACAATTCCCATTTGAATTCTTTAAATGCCTTGATCCCGATACTTCTATTCTATTACCTCTCCCTTGAACCCTTTATTATTGATCTCCGTCTTCCCTTATTGCGGAAAGACGAAACCTCGTGCTAGGTATAAAATTTGATACACAAAGAGTACTAGATATACCCCATAGGCCAATCACATACTTGAGGATTATTCTTTCGTAATTAAGGACATATCATATGTGATATGATCGGCGTTGAAGTTTCGAGGATTGAATGACATGAGTAAATAAATTAAGGAATATTTTCTTAAGGTATATAGCCTTATGTGATAGATGGAAAAATTCTAAGTTGGGTAGCAGTGCATTGTCAACTCGAGAGGAATTTTGTTTAGATTGTGATCGAGTAAGATTAGATTGGGAGAGGTTCAAGCCATTTTAATTTTGAGAAATTTAGAAGAATGACTAAGATGATGAGGATTAATGAATTGATATTGAGGACCCAATATTTATACCTTAAGTACATGATTTAAATTTTTGAACAATGAAGGTAGAATCATCAATTTGAATTTGGAGGATAAATATAGAATTTCATACTTGAACATTGGTGGACTGCATTTAAATTATTTTTTAATTTGATGATTTGAGTTAAAATAAAATTTTGATGGTTGGACTACCTATTTGAAATATTGAGGATGTGAATGGAATTTAAAAAGTTGAAGCATACAAAAATTTATAAGTAAAAATAGGAATAATATTGGACTCGAACTACTTCTAGAGGAGATTATGATAGTTAGAGATCGTGAGGTAAAATTTACATGCGTATTTAAATCTTGAAGATGTTATATGGATTTAATTTAAATTGGATATGGATAATTTGAAAAAAATGAGAAGAGATAACCATAGGTTGAATTTTGATTGAAACAGTGGTCATCTTAACCTTGAAGTGATTGCGATGGATATGATTAGGATTTTAATTATCGCAAGGAGATCGCGATTGACTTGCCTTATGTACATAAAGGATCAATAAATTATGCCTTATTTTAATTTTGAGGACGACATTATTTTAAGTTGGCTGGATTGTGAAACCCCCTCACCTAAGAATTAGACCTACTTGGCTTAGATAGTGAGACTGAGGCTAGCTCGAATCCACTTAGAAATAGAAAACGGTATTTTTATTTAGTTTTACAACATGGTATCACTTGGCGCACCTTTCCATTGCTTCGATAATTGGAGCACTTCACTAGTCACTGCCTTCCTACAAATTCCACATCCTTGTCCTAGTCATGCCCATCCTCCATTTCCATCTTTTTGCAAAGTTTCAAGGGTTGGACATTTTATGCAAAAGAGCGATTAGGTGTCCACATCATTGATATGACACATGAAGAAACCTATTTTCGCTCATGTGGATTTTTCCCATAATTTTTGGAATGTGCAACGTGCAACATCGCCCACTCCGTTAAACCTAACCTTGCATTTTAACCAATGCAAATCTTAGACCATCCTTGACTTCTAGCATGGCTTAATTTTAATTTTGAGGACGAAATTTTTATAAGTTTTGTAGATTGTAATCACCCAGTTTTTCTTAAATGTTTAAAAATAATTTTTTATAATATTTCTGTAATTTTCGGAAATTAAAACTAAGATATTTTATAATTAAATGATTTTTAATGGATATTAATTAATATTAAAATATTATGAAATTAATATTTTTGGGTGTAAATTGAAAAACTAGACATAGGATAATTTTTCGGGAATTTATTGGACCCCAGAAGCATTTTTAAGGCCCTAGAAACTAAGTTGTATTTAAACCGAATTAAACCCTGAATCTAAACCCGGTTTATTTAGAAATAAACCAAACCAAACTGTGGTGAACCGAACTGGACCAAACCCAGCCCTTAACAGGTCGGGTCGGATCCGAATCGAACCCGACCCGGACCCGTTAACCCTAACCGAAACCCTAATCCTAAACCTACCCGGAATCACTGTTCCGGCACTATAAAACTGCCTCGAAACCCTCGCCCCACCGCCGAAAAACCTAATATTTCTTCTCTCCGCCGCCAAAGCCGCTCCGATCGCCGCCCTAGCCCTGAACCCTAGCCCTCGACTTCCTCCTCCTCCAGATTTCTCCCGACCACCGCCTGACCTCGAACCTCCACCACCTGTCAACCTCTCCTCCGCGTAGCCATGCTCCGCCTGTCACCCTGACTCCACCGTCGTCGATCCCCCGACGAGCTACACCACCCTCCAGACGTCCTCCACCCGTCCCAGACTTGCAGCGCCCCGACCACCGCCCAGAACGACCTCGCCACCGACTCTCCCGATCATCCCCCGCCTGAATCGTGCCCTAGCAGCCCAACCTCCTCCACCACCCGTCTTTCTCCTCCAGAAACCCGACCACCCTAGCCCTAACGACTTCGACTTCCATCCCCAACCTCGTCTTCCTCCTCCGCCATAGCCGTCGACGAACCCATCGACCTCACGGCCTGCAACCTCCACGAGCCACTACTCCCACCACCGGCACCACCACGCGACTCAGCCACTCCCCTCCGCCTCAGCCCAGCGTAGCCCGCAGCCTCGATGACCCGCTTCCCTAGCCGGACACGGTTGAACCCTGACTCCGACACAGCAGCACTGCAGGATCCGGACACGGTAGACCCGGACACGGCAGAACTCAGAACCCGGACACGGCAGAATCCTCGTTCCACGAAGCCCTGTTCAGGTAACCGGTTCTCTCTCCTCGTTGCTCTATTTTTCGTTCCGTCAGTTGTGACGCATAGATTATGTAACCCTCTCGATGCCCGTACAACCCATTTGGTGCATCGCGTCCTGTGGCGATCGCGAACCGCGATCCAAAAATAAGAAAAACAATACCCCATTTTTCTCCGAAACTGAGTATGTCCAGCCAAACGGGACGACTTGGTCGCATGCGGCCTTCACCGAAACATGCGCGCCGTTGATACGGACGTGCGGGATTTCACAGAAGTAGATTCGAATGTGCGTGCACACCGGAATCAACGTGTATCCGTCGACAACGCCCCGTATCTGCCTGTTCTGGAACACGTTGTAACTTTGTGTACACATGTCAGATCAAAACAAAACTTATGCCATCAAACTCGTAGCAATACGTTGGTCCTGTGACCCAAGTTTGGTTCGATTCTGAGAACGTTGACAAAATCGCGTACCGTGGGCCCCGCGGCTCCACTTGACGGGCGGTTTTGTGATCGGCTCATCGGAATCCAGTTCTGGAAGTTCTGTTGGGTTCATATCATCGTTCTGGACTTGTTGACACTAAGTTTGACGAATTTGGAGACCATTGGTTCTGACACACTTTTCGGTGCAAAGCGGCCCACATGTGGACCCCGTTTTGACCAAAAAATGTCATTTTTGCCCTGTGTCCAAATTGGACTTAAGGACAGGCGTTTCTAGCTATTTGATATTTTTTGAGCTTGTTGGTGATGTTTATTTCAACTTTTGGAGGAGTACCTGCAGGTTCCACTGATACAGGGACAACTGTTGGTATTCAAACCCCAGGCAAGTGTACCTTGCCATATTGCAGTATATTGATTCATATTATTCTCTTGTGTTATTTCTGTGATTGTTGTACATGCTCCAACCTAGGACCGTGTGACGTACTTAGCGTCCGATTAATAGTCGGGTGCCAACCCTGTATGCGGAGTTGTGTAACGTCATCTAGACATGGATACCGAGACCCTATACTTCTCGTACTTGTCTTATCAAGTACCTCATAACCCAGGACACTTGACACTATTCATGAGACAAAATCTTTCTGAGATATTTATGGTGATTCTGTGTAGGTTGCAGGATTTGACATAGACATTATATTCATAGATATTATATGATTTGTTATTGCATTAGCTATGATCTTGCGTGACATGTACATAAGACGTTGTGGATATGAGACGTGTGGTTACATTGGGTGGGGAGAGACACACAGGCTACAGGCTGTTTTATATATCTATCTACTACAATTGTGAGGCCGTAGACTCTCCAGCAGAGCTAGGCACATTACATGTTATTTCTGCTACCGGCTCCCCGACACCGAGCTTGTAGTGGCTCAGCCTGAGTACTAGTGATGCTCTCACTTGCATTTCATATAGATGGTTACATATTGACCATATTTATTTCATTTATTTTCTGCACTGCATTATTTATGGCTTGAGTTATTTTGTACCTTGCTATGTCCTCTGAGGACCTGGATCCGGATTATTTCCCCAGGATTAGCAGACGAGATCGACCCCGAGGTATACGGGACAGGAGCATTAGCAGGAGTAGGCATTGGAGCAGTACCAGATCCAGTAGACGAGTGATCCCTGAGGGCATCTTCTGAGTATATACTATTTCCATACTCGGTATTTGCTGTGGTTATCGTTATTCTTGTATCTTGACAGATGTATCAGGCTCATTATCGGGTTATTTCCTGAGTTTATATTTTATTGAGATTGATCTTGCTTTATGATTCTGATATTGTTATATTCATTTCTGTGGATGAGATTAGTATATCTAGACCCTTATTGTTGTATTACAGCTTAAGTACGCCCCGATGGATCCATTAAATTGGGTTTGTCCGTCGGTGTGTGCTGCTGGCCATTGCCACGTGTCTAGTCCCTCGATATTTTGGGACTGGGGCATGACACATATCACGATGGATTTTGTTTCCAGACTTCCACGCACTCCAGGAGGAAAGGACGCTATTTGGGTCATTGTTGACAGGCTGACCAAATCAGCCCACTTTTTGGCTTTTAAAGTGGGATTGACCACTGAGACAGATAGTCAGGCTGCATGGAGTTCCAGTAAGCATTATGTCCGATCAGGATAGTAGATTTATATCCCACTTTTAGAGGAGTTTGTAGGCTAGCTTGGGTACCAAACTCAAATTTTGCACTGCTTACCACCCTCAGATGGATGGACATTCAAAGAGGACTATTCAGATGCTCGAGGACATGCTTCAGACATGTTTACTAGATTTTGGTGGCTCGAAGGAGAATCATCTTCACCTGGTAGAGTTTGCAAACAATAATAGCTATCAGGCCAGTATTGAGATATCTTCTTTCGAGGCTTTATATGGTAGGAGATACCGAACTATATTATCTTGGGACAATGTAGGAGAGAGAGAGTACTCTTGGGACCAGAGATGGTAGTTGATGCAGCAGAAAAGTGAAGCAGATTAGAGAGAGACTTTGTGTGACTCAGGACAGACAGAAGTAGTGGGCCGATAGCCACAGGAGACCACTAGAGTTTGAAGTATCGATTTATTTATTTAAATATTGATTACATTCTTAGATTATGTGTTAAGTTCCTATTTTGGCATAGGTTGGCAACTTAGTGTTCTTGAGGATCTTTCCGACACGTGGAACGATTCGTTTCGGTGGAGGTGGAAAGCTTAGTCCAAGATTCATTGGACCTTTCAATATTCTGGAGAAGGTCGGGGCAGTAGCTTATCGACTAGCCTTACCGCCTATATTGGAAGGAGTACACAACGTGTTCTATGTGTCCCAGCTGAGGCGATACATGGCAGATCCTAGCCATGTATTAGATCATTCGAAGCTTGAGGTTTGACCAAGCCTCCGTTATCCGGAGCAGCCTGTGGAGATCCTAGACCGCAGAGATAAAGTGCTTCGTAACCAAGTAATTCCCTTTGTTCGCGTCGCTTGGAGGCATCATTCTTCCAGTGAATCCACTTGGGAGCGGGTAGAGGAGATGCGAGAGCGTTACCCCTATCATTTTGCACCATGAGTAATTTTCTTCTTGTATTTGTTCTGCCTTAAATTTTGAAGACAAATCTTTTTAAGGAGGGTAGACTTGTAACCTTCGTATCCTAAAATTCTAGCTTAAATGTTGTTATTAGGGTAATTTGGGGCTATTGGGATTTTTTTCACAATTTTTAGTTAATTAAAAACTAGTAACACTAATTTCCTAGGACTTGAAAATTTTATTTTAGGGTCAAAAATAATTAAAAATATCCCAAATTTTATTTTAGGTTCTAAATAATCAAAATATTTTCTAGAATTTTCTAAAAAAATTCTGATTATTTTTAGCATTTATTTTGAGTTAATTATGAAAAACTGAATTAAAAACTAATTTTCAAAAAAGAAAAACCTAATAAAACCAACCCGCCCAGTCAGCAGTCAGCCTGGCCCGCGTGTCAGCCAGCTCGGCCCAGTCAACAGGGCCCAGCGATCAGTGAGAGAGGGCGAGGGTGAGTGCGAGTCGAATCGGGTTACTGAGCCGACCTCAAGCCGAGCCGAGTCCTAACCCGACTCAGACTCAGCCGAGCCAAGACGGGTTGAACCTTGGTCGTTCGATTCGAGCGGACAGCAGCGGATGGATGCCACGTGGCGCACACCGAGCTGTGGCTGCTCTCTCTCTCCTATATATATATACTATTTAGTTTATAATTTCTAGGGTTTTCTTTTAGCCGATTTTGGAGAATTTTTATCTAGGGTTTCCATTATCTTCCAAAAGCCATTACTCATAGCTCCGTACTCCAAACTTGGTCCAGTTTCTTTCGTTAAAACCGTATTAAGGTTAATTTTCTAAATAAGTAAATTGTTTCACAAAATTCTGAATATTAAATTCTAGAAAATTCATAGAGCACAGCATATCCAAAAATAGATGTGTCTCGGTATTTTTGCAATTTTGGGAGAACCAGGAATCAAAATCATGAACCGTTTAAAGTTTTGGAAATCTAATGTCGAGATCATTGACAAATATTTTTCCTAAAATTCAATTAAATATTTTGGTACTGTTAATTCTGTAGAACTTCTAGGTTAACAATCAACCACCGTTGCATAATACGATTTTGTATGTACAATAATTTCCAAACAAACTTGAATTCGGATGAGATATAAATTCTAACATATTTTTGATGCTAAAATCTATATGCATGAAAGTTAAGTTTGTATCGGTTGACTTTTCGGTTAACAGATTGCCTCAATTTGCGTGCCATGAATCTCGAGTTGATAAAATTCAGTTCCTTTGAATCAATATTTAGGAATTAACCTAAAAATCAGAATAATAAGATTAAAATAGGAGTTTAGAGTAATTATTCTAGAATTAAATAAATTAAAACAACTTATCTTTTGACATGATAAATTATAATACATAGGCTATTTGGACTGTGACTTAGATTCTGACTCATACCAGCTAAGGACCATAGGCGAGTACATTTTTGTGATTACTTTCAGTGCTTGATAGTCTCTATAATGCATGCTTAGTATTGATTATTTGATTCTTGACACTTGTTACACCAATTAGTATGATGGATTCTTATTATAAGATACGTGACTGTTCTGGATTATTGTTATTTCTTTGTGACTAGTTCGAAATCCATGTTGTACTCGTGGGGAGGGAAAATACTTAGTGGACATGTGAACTACCATTTTTATCTCATGGTCTTACCGTAATAATAGCAGTCATGCACGGCACGTGTGGTTTGCCGAATTTTACCCCTTAGTCGTTCACATGTCAACAAGGTATTTTAAATCACATAGAGTAGTTGTTCCTATCTATTCTTCCATACATTCAGTTATTTCCTTTGTTGATTGGAGATATTGTACTATATGTTGCCATGAAAGAACTTTAGCATTTATTTATTCTAGTTGCCTTATTGTGATTTCAGTTTTGTTGCTATCATATATTCGTTACTATTTATTGTCTTATAGCTTCTACCATGTGTTGAAACTATTTTTACTGTGATGTACTCGTTCCCTTCCTGACTGGATAAATATTTTAGGTGACTACAATGAGGATGCAATCCCTACACATTATGGAATGTATGCTAGCGACATAATAGAGCCTGATCTTGCCCTTCTTGGGGATCAGGGAGAGTTAGCAGCCCAGATATCGTCTGCAATGGAGTAGTTTAGTAGTAGTTCATTTTGTTAGTTATTTTGGACCGGATTGTTCTCCGACAATTTTTCTAAAGTATTTCAAATATATACTTTGGATATTTTATTTTTGGGAGATTCCTTGAACCCGCATCAAGACTATTATTTAATTATTGTCTTGGTGTTTTTATTTAAACTAGTGTCGGTTATTAAGTATAGTGTGGAGATGTATATATGTTGTGAGTTATAGATTATACTTGTGGCTTATTGTACAGCATTTTACCGTCGATACTGCGGCGTAGGCTGGACGTACCTATAACTCATGCCCAAATCTAGGGTGCAGGTCATGACAACAATACAAGAAGATAGAACAGTCAAGAAAATAAATAGAGGAAACTGTCCATCACAAGTACAAAACCATATAATGTCACGGGGAACAACTCGTCATCAAAATAAAAAAAAGAAATAAAACTGAGTACATCTATTAAGTGGTCATAGAAACAAGTCTCAATATGTAAAGAACATAAAAAGTAAATAAAATAGTAACTGTGCTCAAGAGAAGTCCTCGAGCACAATCTCGTCCTCTGATGCAAGTACTGCTCCAACGTAGCTCATGTCCCATAAACCTTGGGGTAACTCTCCTTTTCTATACTTGGGGACATAATCCGGATCCAGGTCCTTAGGGGACATAGCAAGGTACAAGAATAACTCAAGCCAAGTATAGTAAATGACAAGAAATAATAAAAAGAGGTGTGCTCAGGGTATCTAACATAGTTCATCTATGTGTATGCAAGTAAAAATGTACTCGTTCGCTAAACTACAAGGTTTCATACATATACTAGGGGTACTAGTGATAGTAGTAGGTACGTATAAGCCCCATCAAGGTACCTGCAGTACTATAATACTAGTAGAGTTTGGTAGCCCAACGGTACGGTAAGTTCTTCCCAAATCCCATGTATCTCACATCTCATGTCACAAAACGCAAGACAATATATATCTATCAAGTCAAGGTGTAAATAATAGCACTAGTACAAGTCTCCAGCCCTTTCCTAAAACAGAAGCTGGGATCCTCGAATATCTCAAAAGTGGCTCTTGTGCATGAAAGTTGAGTACAGTGTACTATGGTAAATCATACAAGGGTAGTACGAGTAGGTAAGCTCTGACAATGCAACTAACGATACCCAAACTCCACGTATAGAAGTCGGCACCCGAATGAAATCTGGAAGCTAAGTATCATGGAGGTCCTGGGTCATAACAATTAAAATTAATAAAACAACAAAATAAAAAAAAATAACTAGAGCACAATCTACTGTGAACAAGGCAAGGTACACTTGCCATCTGCCTGCTGCTGCGATGTAACGAGTTCCAAGTCCACATCCGATGGTGCTGCGTCTCCGACGTGCCATGTCAGTAATATATAAATAAATAATTAATTCTTATATTTACTACTTCTATATAAATTATAGAGTCGTCACACGCTCGTCAACCACGTCATATTGTTGGTGTCAATGACACTACGTATGACTAGTGCGGTATGTCGTATGCTGTCGTACACCTCACGTTACGTTCAACCATAACATGGAGAACATGCATACATGTATATAATATATATAATTTAACATTATAATTGTATGCATATTTTTATATATACATATTCATTATGTTACGCATGCAATACACACGTACAAGTTTCTTACAACTTAGTGATCAATTGTCTATAGTCTAAGACCCTAATATACATGCTTTAATATATATAAAATCTGAAATAATACCCAATAATTTTTAAAATTAATATTAAAATCTGAATTTTAAATTCTTTAAAATACAACAACTCATATTGCATGGTACAACTTAAACCAAACCAATGAATATGCTTGCATAATCAACTAGTAAGTTATATGGGTTATATACAAGAAATGAGGGGGTTTTTGATCATGCATGGATGGGTTCTTGGTTCTCTAACATATGCATACATACATGAAGGAATGAGGGTTTGATCAACTTACCAAGTCTTGATGCCTACGGGGTTCGGTTGAAGTTCGACTGCTTTCTAACTTCACGAAGGAGTTACTCAGCCTTTAGGTTGACTCGTAGTCGACGAAGAGTGACCGTGGGGTGGTGGAGAGGTGGTGCACGGCTGCTAGGGGCCGCTGCCGCTGTTGTGGGCCACGAGCTAGCGGAAGAGGTCGGGGTAGTGGTAGAGTCGGTGGTGGAGTTATAGTCGGTGGTAGTGTTGTAGTCAATGGTGGTGGTGTAGTTGGTGGTGGAGTTGGATAGCGGAAGAAGATAGGAAGAAGATGAGAAAAAGATGAAAAAGAACACATAAAGAGGAGGGAGGGGTTCGACTGCTAGTTACATGGGGGTGGGATCCCTAGGTTCGAATATGTTATATATATATATATATATATATATATATATATATATATATATATATATATATATATATATATATATATATATATATATATATATATATGTTGGTATTAAATGAATGAATGGATGGGTGGATATAGGCTAAAAGCCAATAGTTAAAAGGAGGTGACGGTGTATAAAACTTGTATAACCGGTGGGAAATCCTCTCTTGGGCTGCGGGTTGGTCCTCCCTTCTCCCCTGGGGTGTACATGAGGTGCAATATAAGTAAAAGGTTCCATTGGAATATGCCAAAATAGATAAATACTGAATTTAAATTAAAAGAGAGTAAATTATGGAATTTGGTGTAGGAAAAATAGTGTTTGGTGTGTAAAAATGTGGAGGATAGGTGTGTAGTGTTGTGCATGGGATAGACCAATTGTTTTGAGGGTTCAAGTTTGGGTTCGGTCTCGATTTGGTTTAATTATTCAAGAAGGGTCGGCTTTTAACTAAATAAATGTGCGATATATTTAATATTATTTTTTGAACCTGTAGGGACTCGAATAAATGTAAAACCGAAGTCATGTGCTTAGTAGGTCGGGTTTATCTAGGGGTTATATAAATCAGTTTCGGGATTTTAGGTCACGTTGCCTATCTAAATTTATTGAACGGAGAAAGTGGTTTCTAAAATCAAATAACTATTTTATAAATGCACTAATAAAATACTAATAATTTTTAAATAAAATAAAATATAAAAATTTACTGTAATAATCTTAGTTGAATTTTTAGGGGGATTACACATCCATTTGCCAAATCTCATAATCGAGATGAGCTGCAATAGATAAAAGAATCTGGATAGACTTAAGCATGGCTACCGACGAAAATGTTTCCTCATAATCAATACCCTTTTTTGAGTAAAACCTTTCACAACATACCGAGCTTTAAAGGTTTCAACCTTACTTTCTGATCCTCTCTTTCTCTTATAAACCCACCTGCATCCAATGGCATTTACACCAGTGGATGGTTTTACAAGCTCCCAGACTTGATTAAAATTCATATATTCTATTTCAGATATTATTGTTTTTTGCTAAGATTCTGCATCTTTATCTTGGAGTGCTTCATTATAGGTGCAGGGATCAGAATATTGTTCCTCAGGGATGAAGTCTAATGACTCTTCCAAGAACATGAATCTGTCAAGTTGTACAATAACCATCCCACTATGACGAGGCACTATAGGTTATAGTGTAACATTTGTGATATGTTGTGCAGTTACTTGTGGTTCCTCCTGTTGTACTATTGGTACTAAAGTATTTGGTGTCTCATCTCTTAATTCTTCTAGAACTACTCTACTCATGGGTTTATGGTTCATCAACATAGTCTTCCTCTAAGAATCGGGCATTAGTGCTAACAATGACCTTCTGATCCTTAGGACTATAAAGTAAATCTCATTTTGTTCCTCTTGGATACCATACAAAGAAGCGTACTTCTGTACGAGATTCCAACTTATCTGTTTTTCCATTCAACATATGTGCTGGACTACCCCAAAACCGATTCAAACAAGGCTTATGCCCAGTCTACAGCTCTGTGGGAGTAGTAGGTACTGACTTATAAGGTACCAAGTTTAAAATATAAGCTGCAATCTCTAAGGCATATCCCCAAAATAAATCTGATAAATCCGAATAACTCATTATTGATCTAACCATCTCCATAAGAGTAATATTTCTTCTTTCTGCTACACTATTTTGTTAGGGTGTTCCAGGTGCAGTCAATTGGGATATAATCCCATCTTCTGATAAATAGTCCCTAAACTCTCCAAAGAGGTACTCGCCACCATGATCTGAACGTAATGACTTGATATATTTTCTATGATGTTTCTCTATTTTAGCCTTGTACTCTTTGAATTTCTTAAAGCACTCAGACTTATGGTGCATTAAATAAATCTATCCATACCTTGAATAATCGTCAATAAATGTGACAAAATATTCAAAGCCACCTCTAGCCTGGATATTCATGGGCCCACACAAATTAAAATGAACCAATTCCAACTCATCTTTGGTCCTATACCCCTTTGCCGTGAAAGGCCTTTTGGTTATTTTACCTTCCAAGCAGGATTCGCAGACTGGAAGTGCCTCTACTTTCAATAAACTGTCCATATTTAACCAGTCTTTGAATTCTTCTTGGATTAATATGTCCGAACCGCAAGTGCCAAATATATGTTTGGTTCATACAAGAAGGTTCTTTTCTCTTATTTAAGTTAGAAGATGTGTTATTCATTTCCATAAGTTGTATTATAGGTAAAATAGGATTAATGACATACAAATTATCAAGTAATGCACCATAACAGATAAAATACTTATTTTTCTAATAATAATATTGTCATTAAAATAAACTGAATATCCATCCTTAACTAGCATAGAAACAGGAATTAAATTCCTTCTAAGTGAAGGTGCATAAAGATAATCTCTCAATGTCAAAGACTTATTTCTATCGAAAGATAAAATAATATCTCCTACTACAACGGCTGCTACTATTGTAGCGTCACCCATGAACAAGCATATCTCTCCATCACTAAGCGGCATGGTTTTCTGGAACCCCTACAAAGAATTTCAGACATGATTAGTGGCTCTTGTATCTACACACCAGTTTCCGGTAGATAACACCTATAAACATGTTTTAACTATTAGTAAAAGAGATATACCTT
Source organism: Iris macrosiphon (assembly GCA_036927795.1). Taxonomy (NCBI): domain Eukaryota; kingdom Viridiplantae; phylum Streptophyta; class Magnoliopsida; order Asparagales; family Iridaceae; genus Iris; species Iris macrosiphon. Next base: position 149,487,703 of record JAYESA010000005.1, on the reverse strand, counting down.
CTTTATTCTCTTGTTTGAGAAGTGGATAGTTACTCTTCCAAGGTCCTGACCCTTTGCACTTGAAACACTTGCCTTTTGACTTTTTCATAATGCCTTGAGGTCCCATGCCCTTCTTTGTTGAATTTGCTTATTTCTGAATATTTTTCTTTTTCTTACCGACTTTTGGCTTAGAAGTAGAAGCCTATTCAGTAACATAAAAATGACCATTCTGCCTCATGAGAGCCTAAGTATCCTGTAGTTCTTTCGCAAATTCTGCCAAACTGTACAATATTTTGTTCATATTGTAGTTAAGGCAAACCATGTCAAAAGTTTTAGACAGAGTCCTGAGAATAATATCGACCTGGGGTTCCCCATCGATTTTAAATCCAAGGATCTCCATCTCATTCAGATGACCTATCATCTTGAGAACATGATCCCTTACTGGCGTTCCTTCAGCCTTGGTCATATTTATCAAAATCTTTATAGCAAACTGCCTAGCTGCCCTACTCTGATGTCCGAAGAGTTCCTTGAGGTTGTACATCATGTCATAAGATGTGACCATGGCCTGATGCTGATATTGCAGTACATTTGACATAGATGCCAGAATATAGCACTATGTCATCTCATCTGCCTTGATCCACTTCTTATAAGCCTCTTTGACCTCTTCATCAGAATTAGCATATGGCTTAGGAGGACATTCCTTATGGAGTACATATTTGTACTATTCAGCAGTTAAGACAATATCCAAGTTATGTTTCCTGTCAATGTAATTTTGACCAGTAAGTTTATTTTCTTTTAGAATCGCCATAAGTGGACTGAATGAACCAATTTTTGAAATTCTGAGAATTACATAAATAATAATTATGTAGGACAAAAACTTTTTAAACTAAAAATATATTGATTCCCTCAAAACAATAATAAAAAGTTCACCAACACCTTAAACACCATTAATTTAATATGCCACGATAGTGTGGTCGTATACTAATTCAGTATTTGTCCAAGAAGATTTTCCTATTAATTTTACTATCATGTCAACCTAACTTTATGAAAAATAAAATTAGTTGGTTTTTGCTTTAGTCCTACAAATAATAACAGTGATTCTGATGGGGAGGATACCCTTATTTGTATCTAAGTGTACATCATTACTTAATACTAAGTCTATTACTTCGTAATATATTTTCTTGGATGGAGAAGTAAACACATACTAGGAAATTTTCTATAATTGTCCCAAAAGAAGTCTGTACTAGTGATCCTTAATTATACTCATCTGATATGGAGGAAGGCACTAAAGCCAACACACAAGTATAATTACATCACCTACAAACTAGTAATGGAGACCATGGGATTTATACTAAATAAATTTCCTCTTCCACTTAGTTATTTAACAATGAGGATTTTTCTACCAGTTGATATATGTCCATGTTGTCCACTATTAATGCGGGCTTAGTTTATAAAAAATATCCACAGAATAAGCAAATATAGCAATAAAGAAAAAATAAATATTCAACTATTATGGACATATACCATGCTTCTTCCTCAACTGCCGAATCCAGAATCTTGCTCTACGCAGAGTTATTCGGGGTTCGGGGCAGCGCCCTATTTTTTTTAAAGATTTGGTCGTCTTTTTCCTTTATCAAAAATTATCTGTCTGCCTCCGTCTAAAAAATAGCATCTTGTCCCGCATCAGAAATAGCCACCATCGCCATCACGATAGATCAAGAATTTAAAATTAATTCAATCATATGAATCCCGAAGGAGTTTGCACATAATCTAGATTAAAAAATTAAATAAATAAGCAGAACAACAATATCCATCATGACAGATCAACCCTCATAATTTTAATTACATTCATGAACAACAACAACCACGATAAACCGTGGGTTTAAATCATAGAAAAAAATATGCACACAGACCATAATAGTTGTATCTAAGATGCCTACAAAACCAAGTTATAACAGAGCTACATCTACCGACTATTTTTTAATACAAGTTTTATTGGATAACATAGATTTATCAATCGATACGCAGATCCAATACTGGCTCTGATACCAATTGATGGAACTGGGGATCCCCAGGACCGCAGATTGGTGTACATATCGATCGATAGAAGATTAACAAGTTTAATACGTGATCTAATCCTTCAAAGGCGAAAACTAGTGTTCACGAATTATACCTGAAGTAACGAGAAGAAGATGAAGGTTTTTAGCAACCTTGATCAGTTAGCGACCCCAAGATCTTCTGCACGTATTCTTTTCTCGGATTGGAGGTATCTTCCAACCTTTCCTTCTTCTTGGCCAACCATTTTTCTTTTCTTACGTGAAAAATGAATTTAGAGAAAGCTGCTTCCATTTTTTATTATCATGATGGTCAGAGAATAGAGGATATATATATAGAATACAATAGTGACCATAAAAAAAATTACGGTTAGATCTCCTAACGGATCTGGGTATCCCATGTTTATCTCGAACACACAATCCTAGCCCGTTAATAATAGCTCAGTCCATTAAAGAGCTATTGTTGCAATATCCTCCTAATCCTAAATTACGAATATGGGCTCCTTATTATTATATGCTTGTTTGTCTCCCCATGTTAAGATATCAAATATCCGTCGATCAAATTAAGTTACTGACAATTATATTGATCGACATCTTTTATCCTTAAGTAGTACCACTCAACTTTATTTGTCATGTCAGATATAATCCACCTGCAGGATTTATGTGACAATCCTTATGAGTTTCTTAAGGGGACATTATCAACCCGACGTATCAGGACATAGATTTCTCTTATAATCAACAGTCCATCTGGATTAAGAGCATAAGCATCCATAATAATAGAGGTATTTTTTCTCTTATATAGTCAGTACAAAGAGAACAACCTCAAGTGGTCATATTTAATACACACAAAGTGTACTAGTGTAAACATATAGTCAAGATAGACTAATACCATATTATACCACAATATTTTCAATGGTTTGTCCAAGTCTATCTAGGTTGTGAACTATTTATATATTCTACAGGGAACTGATAATATGATCTTTTGTGTGACACCACATACCATATTATCTATAATATAGAATATCATACACTTGTATAAACATTATAACAAATATAACATGCAAACATTTGCCATATGATTCTCATTTAAAATAAGGAAATATAGTTAATACAAAGTGATACTTTTAGTATATATTCCTAACAATAGAGATGTCACTCTCCGTTTCCGATATACGTATTTGGAACATAATTATTTTTTGCTAATATAGTTACATATTGCATGAAGACTAGACCCATTCTTTGGTTTAACTTGGTTCATGATTTACTTGTGTGGTTAGATTTGGTCTTGATTTGAACCCATGGTCTAAACCTCAAATCCTGGATATATAAAATCCATCCACTTTCTTTATCTTCCCTTATTCTCTTCACTTTCTCTCCTTCTTTATTTTAGGCAAGTACACCTTGCATGACATAGAGAAATACTTAGATTTTAATTCTTGCTTTTGCTTGTGTATTATTAGTCTAATATGTGTGCCATGAGTTTCTAGGCACTTACTTTTAATACTTGGATTTTGTGGTTTTGATGGATAAATTTAAGTAGATCTATATTTTAAATATAGGGTTTTCATGGGTTCCATGATTTTTTTCTTGGTTTTGGTATATTAAAACTTATTGTTTTCAAAAAAAAACTAGTAGTTCTATATGGTAAAAAATTAAATTATGTGCAATTTTGACTTTTATTTCACTTGATTTGGAGTTAAAATGAAGATTTTATGAAGAAAATAAGTTTTTAGATTTTTGGAGCTTATTCATGGAGTTTATGCTATTTTGGGACGATGGAGTCACATGCATCCAGCTTCATGTGACCTCTTCCAACATGCGCCTATCTTGTTGGATGCATGGTTGCCCATGCGCCAGGTTCCCTACGCCAACTTGTCCATGTGTCAACTTGTCTCTGCGCCAGCTTGTCCCTGCGCCAGCTTGTCCCTGCGTCCATCATGCATCTGAGGCCATATTTGCTCATTTTGCTATTTTGCTTGGTTTTGATATTTTATTGGATATCACTGAATACAATACTGAAATAAGAGTACGGAAGGACAGATAAGAATACTAGGCTAGAATATCGACTAGCTAGATAAAGATACTCAGTCATAGGCAAAAGGCCTACCAGTGATCAGGGAAACTCCGAAGATAACACCTCACGCTCCTCCTCAGTCGCATACCTCGTCTCCTGTCCGGGCCCGTACACGGTCGGGTAGTATGCCTCGTCCAAATCTAGAAGAAAACCAGGTCCGTAGAGGGACTTAATAAGATACAAAAATATATGCCAAATATAAATACTGAATAAGTAAAGTGGGTATACTAACCATCTAAATGAATGCAATATGAGGACAACCTTGGTACGTATGGGTAAGTGAAGGCATAAATATGTAACGTCCATATCGTTCCAAAGAACATAGAATCTGTAAAGTATAGCGTCCATATCATTCCAAAGAACGTGGAATCTACGTGATATAATGTCTGTATCGCTCCGTAGAATGCAGAATCTCTATAGTATATATATACGTCTGTATCGCTCCAAGGAACACAGAATCTGAATAAAGAGGTCATCGGTCCCTGTAGCTCCGATGGACACCACGGGTACTAATGTGTGTGTCACATATGCCTATCAATTATCCTTTCTGCCTAATAAAAATATACAAGTCGAATACAGCACACTTCGTAACTACATGCCAAGTCTCAAATAACTAGACTAACCTGACTACGCTCTAAACTGTAATGCATGTTGCACGCACCGATATCGAGTCAGAAATGTCAACTCGTATCCCAAAATGAGTTTGTTATCATGATGAGTGTAAGAAGTGTCAGGGTCTTGGAAAATATCATAACATCTTCACAATAGTAGGTGAGTCTGCTAGAATCTACGTTGCTACACTACTCATCGACACAACCGTCGACTGCACCCTAGTCATTCTCGAACGTGCACAGTTATAAATAATATTTGCAACAACATCTCCTACAATATTTAATAACTTGAATTAAACAGTAAATAAGGCAAGGTATAATTGCATAAATCCTCAAGCTGCGATATCAAAGTCCTGCTCCTGAAGCCTCGCCCGAACGATCCAACGATCCTATATATATAATATAATATAATATAATAACAATCAGTCATTATGCTAGTATATGCACAGAAGTACATCTACACTGCACTTAGAAGCTAACACAAGTAGAGATTATAACCAGGTCAACTAGAAGGGTCGAGCGTACAAGAGTCTAAAATGCACAAGTGTCAAGTCCCTTTAAATGTACATTTCTTAAATATCACAACCAAGATCATAACTAAGGTTCATGTAGGTGCTAAGTTGTTCTCCAAGACAAGTTTGATAGTGTTAACCCTCTAGCTCTCCATCTACAAGTATGTAAAATATCCTCAAATATTGTGCACAACAAGTCAGCTAGCTACTATGCTACTAATATGTGTTTATAACTCAAAACATCATGTAACACTAATCACGTATTATAACTATTAGGTTAAGGTGTAGATATGATAAACTAGTCTAAGAACCTAGGTACAACATAAATACAAGTGTCAAACTAAACAACCTAGCTTATGTAATATTTAATATCACTAAATATCATTCCAACTAATATATATATTTTGAAATTCATTTGTAATCATGGAGATAATAGGGTTTATAATAAATTCATGGGTTCTCATAAAATAATAACAAAAAGATGAAGAAGGAGGAAGAGATGCATGCATACCTAGGGTTAACTTGAAAAGGAAGTGGGGGGGCTTGGCCTGCTGGCCCATGGTCGGCCTGCTCGGGCGGGTGGTAGAGTGCTCCGGCCAAGTAGCACAGCAGCAGCGGCTTGTAGCAGCAGCCCGTGGAGGTGAGATGGTGGTGGCTGATGGTCGAGGTGATGGTGGTGGAGGTTGAAGTAGCAAGGGTGGAGGTGGTCGGGTGTTAGAGGGGAGAGGGGAGCTCGGGTGGTGGATGATGGTGGTAGAGAATGATGGTGGTGAATAATGGTGGTATTCCCTGTATAGGAGGAGGAGGAGGTCGTGGGGGATCCGACAGGCGAGGGAGGAGGTCGAGGTAATGGTGGTTATGGTCGGATAGAGGAGGAGAGGGAAGCTCAGGTGTTAGAGGGGAGAGGGGAGCTCGGGTGGTGGATAATGGTGGTGGAGAATGAGGATGGTGAATGATGGTGGTGTTCCCTGTGTAGGAGGAGGAGGAGGTAGTGGGTGGTCCGACAGGCGAGGGAGGAGGTCGAGGTGATGGTGGTTGTGGTCGGATGAAGGAGGAGAGGAGCTCAGGTGGTGGATGATGGTGAAGGTGGTTGTGGTATGGTGGTGGTCGTGATCGTGGAGATGATGGTGGTGGCGGTGGTTGTCGTGAAGAAGCAAGAGGAAGTGGTGGTGGTGGTGGTAGGCTGATGAGGGTGGTGAATGATGGACGAAAAAGTTGATGGTGGTGGTTGAGGAGAAAAGAAAGAAGGAGCTCGGGTGGTGGTCGCTGCTAGAGGAGAAGGGGAGTGAAGAGAGGAGGGTGAGGGTGGTTGTGTTCGGTTTTGAGGGGAGGTGGTGGTGTGGCTAAAAATTTTAGGGGAGAGAGAGTATTAATGAAGGAGAGAGGGAGTAGTGAGCATGGGGATTAGGGTCGAGTACCTCCCCCTATTTCTAGGGATATGGGAAGGCTTGTCATGAGAGAATGAGTGGTAGGATTTAATTTAAATTTGATTGGAGGGTTGGGATCAAGTGTGGGTATAAAGTGTTGCATAGTACATACCAAAAAAATAGGAAAAAATAGTGGGTGTGACCGATCAAAGCATGAAGAAGGGCTTTATTTATTGTTTTGCTCCAATGGGAGGTGGATACCTAGTTGTTTATTTGCACAAAGGCCCCCAACAGTTTAAAAATTGCACAAGCAAAGGAGAATTGAGATTGGATGAGAAAAATCACCATGTTTGGTGTGTTGTAGTAGAAAAAATTGGTATGTGGTATTTTGTATGAACCATAAAAGTATGAGTGGGAGTTTGGGTTGGTGTTGGGTCAAATTTTGGCTTAGGTTGAGTCATTGCACCAATTTAGTTAAAATTAGTGTCAGTGGTATTCTTTAATTAATTGGATGGGCATAGGATTTAAATTGGTTGGGACACGTATTATGGAGGTAGTAGACTCAGAATAGATTATTATCATAAATTGGATTACACAAAATGGGTCGAGGTTGTGTCTCTAATTTTGATTGAAACGGACAAAGATGCAAAATTAAATTTATTTAGATTTTAGAAAAATATATTTGTAACGAATATTGTGCGACTAAACTAAAGCACAATAGAGGGTATTTATGGGTTACACAAAGGTCAGAATGGAAGGCTGGCATGTTTAGGACAAGTGTGTAAAATTTGTTTGAAAGCAAAAGCTAGAGTAGCGCTCTAAATATCGAAACAAGAAACAACGGTAAGGTACACCAAGTGATACAAAATTTTGTACATTAATTTAAAATACCATGTTCTAATTTTAAATGCCTCCAAACTAACCCTAGTCTGTCTCTAAGCCAAGTAGACATAAATTTGGTCAAGAAGGTTTGCAATCTACCCTACTTAGAGTATTTTATCCTCAAAATTAAAACAGACATATGGTATAAACTATTGACGAAAATTAAATGCTACTACATACCTAGGCCTTCAAAGAGATGGGGAAACGCTGTCGAATATCATTCTCTCATTCCCAGGTTGACTTGCCTGGTGAATGATGCCTCCATGCGACACGAATTAGAGGGATAGTCTGACCTCGCAACACCTTCTCACCCCTGTCCAGAATCTCTACAGGCTTCTCCTGATATGACAAACTCGGCCCGACAGTGGTCTCCGAGTGTTCAAGCACATGACTCGGATCTGACATGTACCTCCTTAGCTGAGATACATGGAAGACATCATGAACTCCTTCTAATGTCTGTGGCAATGCTAACCTATTGTCACTACCGTATTTTCTAGGAAAGAGTATTTTGGTCATTTTATGATTAATTAAATATTGTACATGTTGAATATTTATTTATTGTATTATTTAATTATTATTAATATGTTAAATTTTATTTTTGGACTTGTATAGTGGACCTAACTAGTTAGATTGGATCCATGAACTAACATTTAATTTTAGTTCGATTTGAGCCCAATAGTAAGCCCATCATTAGAAGAATGATTAATTAAGTTAAATCTATTAGACTAGAACCTTCCCTCCTTAATTAATTTGTTCATGAGAGGACCTAAGGGGTATTTTATACTTTACATAGTAGCTTAAGGGAGGGGGAAAGTGAGGCCTATATAAAGGGGATGAACACTTTCTCTCTCTTTATTTTTTATTCCAAATCTAGATCTAAAAATTTCTCTCAACCAAATTCTATCAAATCCCTACCAAATTTTTATCCAATTCCTTCCCAAATCATCATTGGAGATTAGTAGAGCAAGTATCTAGAAGGAGGAAGTAAGGATCTACAAAGATGAGCAATGATCTACAAGTTGAAGGCTCATTTCACCCAAATTAGAAGTTTCATTGGAAATCTATCTCCCAATAGGTACAATTCAGTTTTTCCCTCTAATTAGACTTTAAATCTAAGATATAACCATAAGAAACTAACCCATATGCATAGGCTACACATAGGAATTGGAATTGAGTTCATAGGAGGCCTATTGAGAAAGTTATGGTACTTTTTATGTCAATTTTGGGAGAATTCCGATATTGACACTTGTTGAGTTTGTCAATTGGTCCTATAGATCAATTTGCCATGTGTTTGTGTGTTTTGAGACTAGTGTCGTATCCATAATTGGGTACGTATAGGTCGTATCCCAATAATTTGGTGATACGTGTTAATTTGGGGGTTTTTTCTTCGATACGGGACTTTGTGCATGTCATATTTTGACACGAACACGTAGATATGTGTTTGACTCATCGTATTATTTATAAATAATATATTAGACTTGTTCGTGTCCTTCGGGGTATATTTGGATGTGTGGTGGACTCGTGTCGCAAGTGTATCATAGATCTAGTGTGATACGGATGCGATGCACTCCACGTGTTTGTTGTGTTGCATTTCTAGATCTATTTTCTGTTGTTCTTATTCATTTATAATAAATGTATTCATATGTATGTATATAGATATATATTATTATGTATATATATTCATATTATCTCATATACGTACACATATATATATAACATACAAGTACACACACACACACATATATATATATATATATATATATATATATATATATATATATATATATATATATATATATATATATATATATATATATATATATATATATGAGATACTATAGCTATGTGTGTATGTTTATATATATAAATATGTAATTATGAAGATGTACATATATATATATATATATATATATAATATATATATATTATATATATATATATATATATATATATATATATATATATATATATATATATATATATATATATATATATATATATATATATATATATATATATATATATATATATATATATATATATATATATATATATATATATATATATATATATATATATATATATATATATATATATATATATATATATATATATATATAGTGTGTGTGTGTGTGTGTGTGTGTGAGTGTGAGTGTGTGTGCTTAGGGGTGGAGGCGCAGCGCAGCGAGTACTAACAGCAGCAGTCTGCAGCGAGGAAGCAGCAGTCCCAGTGCAGCAGCGTCGCAGCTGCAGGGAGGCAGCGCCGCAGAGGCAGCAGCAGCGGTCTGCAGCAACAGCAGCAGTCCCAGTGCAGCAGCGCGTACAACGGTAGTAGCGAGGCACGCAGCAGCGAGTTTGGTTTAGTAGTTAGCTAGTTTAGTTAGTCTATTAGATAGTTTAGTTGTTATTAGTCAGTGTAGTTCCTTGGTATATTAGTAGTTAGTTACATATATATATATATATATATATATATATATATATATATATATATATATATATATATATATATATATATACTTGTATTACTTAGTGATATATATGTATATGTATATATTTGTATCTCTAGCTATGTATATGTATATATGTAGGTATGTATATATGTTATTGTGTTTTAGTAGTTAGTATAATAGTATGTAGTATCTTTTTAGTTAATTTATTATTTTATAATTAGGGTTGGGTAGTAACATATACCAAAAGCACATTACCTTGAGATACCAAGGTAAATATTAAGGTATCGAGTTGGTACCCAAGGTACGGAGGGATGCTCAAGATATTGGGTTTGAGTATCGGGAGGGGTGTGTAGGTAGTGTGATACGCTTTGGTTCAAAACTATGGTATCCTATTTGCATTAGTTAACTAAGGTACTATATGTATTGCCTTGCGTATATATATAAATTACTATTTTTGTATTAAAAACTTGCGTATCTTAGGATACGGTATCCTATTATTTTCTTAGTATCTTAGATCTAGCTTGTTTGGCCTAGATTCATAGTGTATGAACCCAATATCATTAAGATAGACTCATGCAACCTAGAAATAGCTAGTTTGACCAAGTTTGACTAGTTTGGCATAGTGTTGACCTAGTTTAACTATTTTGACTTAGAAATGACTTTATGACCTAGAAGTTAACTAGTTTAATTTATTCTCATTTCCAAACCTTGTATTAATGCAATATTCCATATATAGATCTGTGACACCAGTTCGGACATTATTTCTCATTATTTGCTCTGGACCATAGGCGAGTACATTCTCTGATAGTTTCTATTATTTAATTACCACTATAATTCAAGTATTTAGAAATGCTACTTATGATTCTTAACACGATGGTACACGGATTGGTATTGTTATTGGATCGTCAGTCATGGGATGTTACCTTGATTATTGAGATGGTATCAGATAATGTCATTGTTGGTATTGGATAACATTGAATATTGAAGATTAAACATTAGATAAATTGGCAAGTAACGTGTCATGATTCGATCTATCGTATCAGTCGGGGCAGGGAAAATACCAATTAAATATGTGATCAAGAAACTATCGGCTAGTATTATAATCATTGGCTACTAACTAACTATGCAATTCACGTATGGTTAAGATAGCTCCTTAGTGTAATCATTGAATCTCCCAGGCCGATCATATATTTAGTTAGTATCTCAAAACACATAGTTATTGTTGATTCCATTATTCAGTTCATTGATTACCTTGTTCTATTCTGACATTATAGTTTCTCTTCTTCATTCTTGTACGCATTGATTATATTTCTATTGCTAGTATTGCCTATTCTCTCATTATTTTTTATTATCAGTTATATTTTTATCGTAGATAGCTTTCTCTATTTTACTGCTTTATAGTTTTTGTCAATTAATTGGAACTGCTATTGGGTTGTACTTCGCTCCATTCTTGACTGAAAAATATTTTTCAGAGGATTCGAAAGATTGGTGTCCGACATACTACAGACCTCAGCCTATAGATGGTGCAGACTTGGACCCACTAGTTCTGGAGCGACTGTCGGAAGATTTAGCTAGATTCACTAGTTAGCATAGTTAGTTCTCTTTAGCATTTGGTATCGAATTTACTTTTGGCATATATTTGAGATTTGGATATTATTTCTATTTGTTGTTATTATATTTTGAACTACACAGTTATGTTAGACTTCTGTGATATCTTCTCGTGCCATAGAAATGTGATTAAGTATTGTGTTGAATTAAGTTGATTACTCTCTTCTTGGAGTTTGAGATTATTAGAGGATTATGCATTTTGTGAGATAATTAGATAGTATAGTTGACCAAGACAGCGTTCTACCGTCGATGCTGCGGCGTAGGCTGGGCGTTGTTTCCGACTTGCATCCCTACACCGGGTGTGGGTCGTGACACATTTTTAGTGGTGGCCCATGCAGATCAGGCTTCGCAATAATACGATATTATGGTAGTGCAACAACTTAGTTGTACTACTGCGAGTCTGCGATAGGATATAGGACATATGACATAGGACACTAGGATGGGAGAGGGATACTCAATCATAACTAGGAATTCCAATCTGAATTGAATCGCTACTTTTCATTCCTTCTGAATACTTTGAATATTGTTGTCCTTCCTTGATAATATCTTATCTTATGTCGAATTGATCTCTTTTATTTTGATCTGTCTTCAAGATGCCACCGAAGACTAGATCACATCGATCGGGAGCAATTTTTGCTAGGTTTGCCACCTTTTAATCTTCCACTCAGGAAGTAGGGTTTGTACCTCCTACGATATTAGTTCACATAGGATTCTAGGCTGCCTTCGGGGGTTCTCCTCTACCTGTTCTGAGGACTACTCCAGTTGCTTCGGAGGAACTTCCACCACCTCCATTTTCAGGAGATATCGCGTCGATGGTTGCACTGTTTAGAGAGATGATGGAGTTACAGAGGGCACAGATAGAGGCCCAGCACAGGCAGTTAGATATAATACGGCAGAGTATGGAAAATGCCCATTAGGTAGCTATTACAGCAGTTCAGAGAGAGGCTCCTCCACAGCCATAGGATGTTCAGCTCGAGCCAGGCAACATTCAAAATTTCAATAAGCATGAGCCTCAAGTTTTTAAGGGGACAGAGGGTATAGTCTATGCTAACGATTGGCTTGAAGATATCGAGCGTCTTATGAGGGTGTCCTGTCTTGTGGAGGATCTGAAGGTTGAGGCGGTAGGACTTCAACTGTTCGACGTTGCCCGCACTTGGCTCAGGAACGAGCCACTTCTTACTGATGCGGGACAGTCTTGGGAGATGTTCAAGGATCTTTTTAAGAAGAAGTTTTTTGCTCGGACGGACAGATTGGAATTAGGAAAACAGTTTAAGAGCCTTACACAGGGAAGCATGTCCGTAGAGAAGTACGCCTCAGAGTTTGGAAGACTAAGCCAATTTGTGGAGTACTTGGTGAGAGAGCCAGAAGTTTGGGCTATCCGTTTTTGCGAGGGTCTAAACTGGGAAGTGAAGATTCTTATTTCGTCTTTCTATGAGACGTATTCTGAGATACTTTCAGAGGAACGCAAGGTCGAGCGGGAGTGGAACTTGATGCCGAAGAGGGACCGTGATATGTTTGAGGGTGCCAGGAGCAGTGCGGGACCGGCAAAAAGACCGTATTTCCAGCAATAGCAGTTTCCAGTACAGTTCGGAGCTTATCAGCAGCAATATCAGATGCATGAACCAATTGTTGCTCCAGTACAAGCTCCAGTACAGAAGATACCACAACAGCCTCAAAGACAGGTACAACAGGCTCCTCAATGTACCTATTGTAAGAAGACTGGGCACACTTGGGAGATGTGTCGGAAGCGACTTGGAGCGTGCTTATATTGTGGATCAACGGAGCATATGGTGAAGGATTATCTCTGGACCCTTCAACGTCTAGGACAAGGTACGTACAGATCCAGGGCAGAGAGGTGGAGTGAGGCCACATGTAGCACTGCAGATTGCTCATCACCCGCAGAGGGAGCTACCTCGGTAGGGCGGAGCATTTGTGATGATGGTCGAGGAGACCGATACTACAGGTGATGGGTTAGCAAGTTCTGTTCTTTCTTTTTGTTCCTTCCATCTATTTTGATTGATTTCTTATTTAGTACTTTTTGGATGCTTGTATTATATAGTCAGTGTAGCTAATATAATACCCTGACGGAGACAGTAATAATAAGACAGGCGGAGACCATTACCATGCATGTTGTTCTTTGTGTGATTTTAGATAAGACCTTATTAGACTATGATTGCTGGAGGTTTGACCTAGAAGGAGTATGACCACCCTTAAATTTTGAGGACAAAATTCTTTTAAGGGGGTAGACTTGTCACTACCGTATTTTCTAGGAAAGAGTATTTTGGTCATTTTATAATTAATTAAATATTATGCATATTGAATATTTATTTATTATATTATTTATTTATTGTTAGTATGTTAGATTTTATTTTTGGACTTGTGTAGTGGACCTAACTAGTTAGATTAGATTCATGAACCAACATTTAATTTTAGTTAGATTTGAGACCAAAAGTAAGCCCATCATTAGGAGGATGATTAATTAAGTTAAACCCATTAGACTAGAATATTTTCTCCTTAATTAATTTCTTCATGAGAGACCCCAAGGGGTATTTTAGACTTTATATAGTAGCTTAAGGGAGGGGACAAGTGAGGCCTATATAAAGGGGATAAAAACTCTCTCTTTATTTTTATTCCAAATCTAGATCTAAAAAATTTTCTCAACCAAATTCCTACCAAATTTTTACCCAATTTCTTCCCAAATCATCATTGGAGGCTAGTAGACCAAGGATCTAGAAGGAAAAAGCAAGAATCTACAAAGAGGAGCAATGATCTACAAGTTGAAGGCTCATTTCACCCAAATTGGAAGTTTCATTGAGAATACATCTCCCAATAGGTATAATTCAGTTTGTTTTCTCTAATTAGACTTTAAATCTGAGATTTAACCATGAGAAACTAACCTATATGTATAGGCTACCCATAAGAATTGGAACTGAGTTCATACTATTGAGAAAGTTATAGTGTTTTTGTGTCAATTTTGGAAGAATTTCGAGATTGACACTTGTTGTATTTGCCAATTGGTCTTATAGATCAATTTGGCATGTATTTGTGTGTTTGGGACTAGTGTCATATCAACAATTAGGTACGTGTAGGTCGTACCCCAATAATTTGGTGATACATGTTGATTTGAAGATTTTTCCTCCAACACGGAACTTTGTGCATGTCATATTTTGACACGGACACGTAGATATGTGTTTGACTCTTCGTATTGTTCATAAATAATATATTAAACTTGTTCGTATCCTTCGGAGTACGTTTGGATGTGTGGTGGACTCATGTCGCAAGCATATTATAGATCTAGTGTGATACGGGTGCGATACACTCTACGTGTTTGTTGTGTTGCATTTCTAGATCTATTTTCTGTTATTCTTAGTCATTTATAATAAATGTATACATATGTATGTGTGTGTGTGTACATATATATATATATATATATATATATATATATATATATATATATATATATATATGTGTGTGTGTGTGTGTGTGTGTGTGTGTGTGTGTGTGTGTGTGTGTGTGTCATATATATATATATATATATATATATATATATATATATATATATATATATATATATATATATATATATATATATATATATATATATATATATATATATATATAATAGCTATTGTATAAGTTATGTTAGATATATGAGTTATGTTATACTTTTATGTTATATATATATGTGTATTTGTATGTTATATATATGTGTGTGTGTGTGTGTGTGTGTATTGATATATGTATAGCTATATGTATGTTTACATATGTATGTGTATGTATGTATAAATATATATATCTAGTTGTATACTTAAGGTGTTTGTGTATATATACTTGTGTGTGTGTGAGAGTGTTGTGATGTATATGTGTAATATATATATATATATATATATATATATATATATATATATATATATATATATATATATATATATATATATATATATATAGTTTATGTGTGTGAGTGTGAGTGTGTGTGCTTAGGGGTGGAGGCGCAGCGCAGCGAGTACTAGCAGCAGCAGCAGTTTCAGAGCGCAGCAGCAGCAGTTTCAGGGCGCAGCAGCGCCGCGGCTGCAGCGAGGCAGTGCCACAGAGGCAGCAGCAGCAGTCTGCAGCGAGGCAGCAACAGTCCCAACACCGCGACTGCAGCGAGGCAGCAACAGTCCCAGCGTCGCGGTTGCAGCGAGGCAGCACCGCAGAGGTAGCAGCAGCGGTCTGTAACAACAGCAGCAGTCCCAGTGCAGCAGCGCGTGAAGCGGGTAGCGAGGCGTGCAGCAGCCAGTTTTTGTTTAGTAGTTAGCTAGTTTAGTTAGTCTATTAGATAGTTTAGTTGTTATTAGTCAGTGTAGTTCCTTGGTATATTAGTAGTTAGTTACCTATATTATATATATATATATATATATATATATATATATATATATATATATATATATATATATATATATATATATATATATATACTTGCATTACTTAGTGATATATATGTATATGTATATATTTGTATCTCTAGCTATGTATATGTATATATATAGGTATGTATATGTATGTATATGTATGTATATATGTTATTGTATTTTAGTAGTTAGTATAATAGTATGTAGTATCTTATTAGTTAATTTATTATTTTATAATTAGAGTTGGGTAGTAACATATACCAAGAGCACATTACCTTGAGATAACAAGGTAAATGTCAAGATATCGAGTTGGTACCCAAGGTATGGAGGGATGCTCAAGGTATTGGGTTTGAGTATCAGGAGGGGTATGTAGGTAGTGTGATATGCTTTGGTTCAAAACTATGGCATCATATTTGCATTAGTTAACTAAGGTATTATATGTATTGCCTTGTGTATATATATAAATTACTATTTTTGTATTAAAAACTTGCGTATCTTAGGATACGATATCCTATTATTTTCTTTGTATCTTAGATCTAGCTTGTTTGGCCTAGATTCATAGTGTATGAATCCAATATCATTAAGATAGACTCATGCAACCTAGAAATAGCTAGTTTGACCAAGTTTGACTAGTTTGGCATAGTGTTGACCTAGTTTGACTATTTTGACTTAGAAATGGTTTTGTGACTTAGAAGTTGACTAGTTTAATTTATTCTTATTTCCAAATCTTGTATTAATGCAATATTCCATAAATAGGTCTATGACACCAGTTCAGACATTATTTCTCATCATTTGCTCTGGACCACAAGCGAGTACATTCTCTGATAGTTTCCATTATTTGATTACCACTATAATTTAAGTATTTAGAAATATTACTTATGATTCTTGACACGATGGTACACAGATTGGTATTGTATTGGATCGTCAGTCATGGGATGTTACCTTGATTATTGAGATAGTATCGGATACTGTCATTGTTGGTATTGGATAACATTAAATATTATAGTTTAAATATTGGATAAATTGGCTCGTAACGTGTCATGATTCGATCCATCATATCAGTCAGGGCGGAGGAAATAACAATTAAATATGTGATCAAGAAACTATCGGCTAGTAGTGTAATTATTGGCTACTGACAAACCATGCGATTCACGTATGGTTGAGTTAGCTCCTTAGTGTAATTATTGAATCTCCCAGGCCGATCACATATTTAGTTAGTATCTCAAAACACATAGTTATTGTAGATTCCATTATTCAGTTCACTGATTACCTTGTTCTATTCTGACATTATAGTTTCTCTTCTTCATTCTTGTCCACATTGATTATATTTCTATTGCTAGTATTGCATATTCTCTTATTGTTCTTGATTATCAGTTATATTCTCATCGTAGATAGCATCCTCTATTTTACTGCTTTATATTTTTTGTCAATTAATTGGAACTGCTATTGGGTTGTACTTCGCTCCATTCCTGACTGAAAAATATTTTTTAGAGGATCCGAGAGATTGGTGTCCGGCATACTACGGACCTCAGCCTATAGATGGTGCAGACTTGGATCCACTAGTTCTGGAGTGACTGACGGGTGATTTAGCTGGATTCACTAGTTAGCATAGTTAGTTATCTTTAGCATTTGGTACAGAATTTGTTTTTGGCATATATTTGAGATTTGGATATTATTTCTATTTTTTTTTTGTTATATTTTTAACTATATAGTTATGTTGGACTTCTGTGATATCTTCTCTT
Organism: Iris macrosiphon; assembly: GCA_036927795.1. Lineage (NCBI taxonomy): Eukaryota > Viridiplantae > Streptophyta > Magnoliopsida > Asparagales > Iridaceae > Iris > Iris macrosiphon. Next base: position 149,470,033 of record JAYESA010000005.1, on the reverse strand, counting down.
GCCATAAAAATGTGATTGGGTATTGTGTTGAATTAAGTTGACTACTCTCTTATTAGAGTTTGAGATTATTGGAGGATTATATATTTTGTGAGATAATTAGATAGTATATTTGACCAAGACAGCGTTCTATCGCCGATGTTGTGGCGTAGGCTGGACGTTGTTCCCGACTTGCATCCCTACACCGGGTGCGGGTCATGACACATTTTTAGTGGTGGCCCATGCAGGTCAGGCTTCACAATAGTACGATATCGTGGTAGTATGACGACTTAGTTGTACTACAGCAAGCTTGCGATAGGATATAGGACATAGGACACTAGGATGAGAGAGGGATACTCAATCACAACTAGGAATTCTAATTTGAATTGAATCGCTACTTTTGATTCCTTATGAATACTTTGAATATTGTTGTCCTTCCTTGATAATATCTTATCTCGTGTCTAATTGATCTCTTTTATTTTGATCTGTCTTCAGGATGTCACCGAAGACTAGATCACATCGATCGGAAGCAGTTTTTGCGAGGTCTGCCACCTCTTAATCTTCCACTCAGGCAGTAGGGTTTATACCTCCTAGGAAATCAGTTCACGTAGGATTCTAGGCTGCCTTCGGGGGTTCTCCTCCACCTGTTCCGAGGACTACTCCAGTTGCTTCGGAGGGACTTCTACCACCTCCATTTTTAGGAGATGACGCGCCGATGGTTGAACTGTTTGGAGAGATGATGGAGTTACAGAGGGCACAAAAAGAGGCCCAGCATAGGCAGTCAGATATGATACGGCAGAGTATAAAAAATGCCCATAAGGTAGCTATTGCAGCAGTTCAGAGAGAGGCTCCTCCACAGCCACAGGATATTCAGCTCGAGCCAGGCAACAATCAAAATTTCAAGAAGCATGAGCCTCGAGTTTTTAAGGGGACAGAGGGTATATTCTATGCTGACGATTGGCTTGAAGATATCGAGCATCTTATGAGGGTGTCCCGTCTTACGGAGGATCTGAAGGTTGAGACGGTAGGACTTCAAATGTTCGACGTTGCCCACACTTGGTTCAGGAATGAGCCACTTCTTACTGATGCGGGACAGTCTTAGGAGATGTTCAAGGATCTTTTTAAGAAGAAGTTCTTTGCTCGGACGAACAGATTAGAATTAGGAAGATAGTTTGAGAGCCTTACACAGGGGAGCATGTTCGTAGAGAAGTACGTCGTAGAGTTCGGGAGGCTAAGCCGATTTACGGAGTACTTGGTGAGAGAGCCAGAAGTTCGGGCTATCCATTTCCGCGGGGGTCTGAATTGGGAAGTGAAGATTCTTATTCTGTCTTTCTATGAGACGTATTCTGAGATACTTTCAGAGGCACGCAAGGTCGAATGGGAGTGGAACTTGAAGCCGAAGAGGGACCGTGATATGTTTGAGGGTGCCAGTAGAGTGTGGGACCGGCAAAGAGGTCGCGGTTCCAGCAATAGCAGTTTCCAGTACAGTTCGGAGCTTATAAGCAGCAATATCAGATGCATGAACCAACTATTGCTCCAGTACAAGCTCCAGTACAGCAGATACCACAGCAGCCTCAGAGACAGGTGCAACTGGCTCCTCAATGCACCTATTGTAAGAAGACTGGGCACACTTGGGAGATGTGTCGGAAGAGACTTGGAGCGTGCTTACATTGTGGATCAACGAAGCATATGGTGAAGGATTATCTTTGTACCCTTCAATGTCTAGGCCAAGGTGCAGATCGAGGGCAGAGAGGTGGAGTTAGGCCACCTGTAGCACCACAGATTGACCAAGACAGCATCTACCGCCGATGCTACAGCATAGGCTGGGCGTTGTGTCCGACTTGCATCCCTACACCGGGTACGGGTCGTGACACCTATAGGCAACCTCTCTGATGTGCTCGAACACATCGAATGGTCCGATGTACCTCGGACTCATCTTTCCTCTGCATCCAAACCTAATGGTCCCTCGGGTAGACAACATTTTTAGAAACACATGATCTCCAACCTGGAACCCTACGGGTCGTCGGTGCGCGTTTGCCCAATGTTTTTGCATGTCCTGTGCTGCTCGCAAGTGCCCTTGGATCTGCTTTACCTTCTCCATTGTACGAACAACCAACTCTGGTCCAAGAATCTGCCTCTCACCCATATCACTCCAGCATACTGGAAAATGACACTTTCTGCCATACAATGCCTTATATGGGAGCCATTTGAATGCTCGCATGATAGCTTTTGTTGAAAAACTCGACCAAATATAAATGGTCCTCCCATGATCCACTGAAATCAAGCATGCATGCCCTCAATATGTCCTCCAGTGTCTGAATGGTGCGCTTGGACTGGCCATCCGTCTACGGGTGATATGATGTACTAAACTTCAGGAGGGTACCGAGACTCTCTTGTATGCTCCGCCAAATGTAAGATATGAATCTCGTATCCCTGTCAGACACTATATTGACTGTCACCCCGATGTAGTCGCACGATCTCCCTCATATATTTTTCTGCTAAGATCTTTGTAGTCTGCCCGACTCTGAAAGGTAAAAAGTGTGCGGACTTGGTAAGTTGATCCACGATCACCCATACTGCATTGTGACTACTAGGATTCCTCAGAAAGCCCATAACGAAGTCTATAGTGATGTGCTCCCATTTTTACTCAGGTATCTAGAGTGGCTGAAGTAAGCCTGCAGATCTCTGATGCTCAGTCTTGACCTATTGACACACCAGGCACTTCTCCATAAAGCGGGCTATCTTCCTCTTTATTCTATGCCACCAATAGTGATGCCTCAAGTCTTTGTACATCTTTGTGCCTCCTGGATGAATAGAGTATGCTAAACTGTGCGCCTCCGACATCAGCTCCTGACGATTGTTCAGAACATAGAGACGATCTCCATATCTCAAGGTCCCATCCTCATGTATGCCCAATCCTGTCTGCATCCCTGCCTCTGTCCTCTGTCGAAGTCTTTGGAATCTGGCATCTGTTAGCAAGGCAGCCTTAATCCTCTCAACCAACATCGATTGCACCTGAAAACTCAATAACTGGTCGTCTGCTCCGGGCATAATAACCTCTATACCCAACTTCTCCAGATCTCTCAATAGGTGTTGCTGGGTAGTCAAAAATAATGCCATGGGACTCCTGCTCAATGCGTCAGCTACCACGTTGGCCTTCCCTGGATGGTACTATAGCTCAATCTTAAAGTCTGTCATCACCTCGAGATAACATCTTTGTCTCTGGTTCAGGTCCTTCTGAGTATAGATGTACTTTAGGCTTTTGTGATCTATGAATATCTCCACCCGCTCTCCATATAGGTAGTTCCTCCAAAGCTTCATGGCAAAGATCACTGTGGCAAGCTCCAAGTCATGAGTGGGATAGTTCTTCTCATGGGTCCTCAGCTGCCTAGAGGCATAGGCCACAACTTTTCTATGCTGCATCAAGACACATCTTAATCTTTTCCCAGACGCATCATTATAGATCACAAATCCTCCAGGTCCAGAAGGTATAGTCAAAATAGGTGTCGTAGTCAGGCACTTCTTCAGTTCATCGAACGTCGTCTGATACTCCTCTATCCAAATAAACTCTTGCTCCTTGCGGGTCAAGCGGGTCATCGGCACTGCGATCCTCCCAAAGTTCTCTATAAACCTCCAGTAATATCCGTCAAGTCCTAGGAAACTCCTCACCTCCGAGACGTTGGTAGGGGTCAGCCACGTCTCTACTGATAAAATCTTTACTGGATCTACTGAAATACCCTATCCTGAGATAACGTGTTCGAGAAAAGAGACATGGTCTAGGAGGAACTTACACTTGCTCAACTTGGCATAGAGTCTCCCACGCCTTAGCGTTTCCAATACTATCCTCAAGTGCTCCTCGTACTCCTCGTGGCTTTTTGAATACACCAAGATGTCGTCGATAAAGACTACCACAAACTGGTCCAAATACTGGTGGAAGACTATATTTATCAGGTTCATAAATACTGCAGGCGCATTCGTCAGTCCAAAAGGCATCACCAAGAACTCGTAGTAGCCATAACGAGTCTTGATTGTCGTCTTTGGAATATCTTTTCTCCGCACCTTCACCTGATGATACCCCGATCTCAAGTCGATCTTCGTGAATGCCACTGCTCCTGTCAGCTGGTCGAACAAATCATCAATCTGCGACAAGGGATACTTGTTCTTGATAGTCAAAGTATTAAGGGCTCTGTCATCAATGCAAATACGGAATATCCCATCCTTCTTTGGTACCAACAACACTGGTGCTCCCCAGGGTGATGCACTAGTATAGACAAATCCCTTGCTCTGTAACTCCTCTAACTATAGCTTCATCTCATCTAGTTCCCTCTTTGCCAATCGGTACACATTTGAAGATACCGGCGCTGCTTCGGGTACCAGCTCAATAATGAACTCCACCTCTTTATCTGGCGGTAGGCTTAACAACTCCTCCGGGAAGATATCTTGAACTCTGCAACTATCGGTAGGGGTGCCATCTCCATAGCCATATAAATTCTAGCTGTCGGGCCTACTCCTTGCTCGATGGTCTCCCGCATGTACTCAAACTCCGGGTAATCTGGCGGTCTAAAAATGACGCTACCCCTCCGGCAATCCAGTATGGCATTGTACTGGCTCAACCAGTCCATACCTAGCACAACGTCAAAGTTTGGCATCGAAAATACCAAAAATTGAGCTCTCATCTCCCGACCACACACGACTACCTAGCACGTTCTAATAGTACTGGTAACCGGTACGATAACTCCTCCGGTAAGAATCTTCCAACTCTTAGGTAAGAGGGAAGTAGCTACTCTATGCATAGCTACGAAACTATAATATATGAAAGATAGTGTAGCACCAGAATTAAATAATGCAGTCACAGGTAATGATGCAACTAAAATAGTACTTGTAATGGCTTCCCCTTTTGGTTCCTCCTTTGTTACTACTAGTGCAAAGGCATGCCCGTGCCTCTGCCCTCCGGCCTGCTATTTGGCCCGATCAAACTGTGCCTCATGTGGGGCCAGGGGTAGTCCCCTCTGAAATCTATCGGGTGCAGGTGGACGTTGACCTCCTACCTGGGATGGTATCCTCTGGACTGGTGCCGCTGTCTATGTCCTGTCTGTGGTGGTGCATCCCTACGCTGTGGGTAGTCTCGGGCCTGGTGCTGGTTCGCTCCACAAATCATACATGTCCCCAGCCTCCTTTGATAGTTCTTCTGAATATGCCCTCTCTTGCCACAGTAGTGGCAAGACGAAAGTTCCCTATATTGATATGGTGTGCTCCTCGTCTGTGGCTGCGCTCCGGGATGACGGATCGGTCCTCCCGCTCCAGGCTGTGCTCTGGCTGGTACGGCCATGCTGGGATGCCTCGATCCTCTGCCAATAGCCTCTTGTATCCTGGCCTCTGTCATAACCTTCTCGTAAGAGATCCTCGCTTGGGTGGTAGTGTACCTATGTAGGTCGTAAGTTAGACCATGATGGAATTTCCTGACCTTCTCTAGATCATTGGGTATTAGGGCGGCACTAAATCTACTAAGATGATTGAACTCTGCGTAATACGCATCTACAGTCATGTTTCCTTGCTCCAGGTGTAGGAACTGAGAGTATAGTGCATTCCTGATTGAAGTCGAAAAGTACTTCGCATTGAAGTATTCTAGAAACTGCTCCCACGTCTGCTTCTTATCGATGCTACGCTCCATAGAGTCCCACCAATGATGGGTATTACCTTTTAATTGGGCCCTCACTGCGGTCATCCAAAGGTCTAGAGAAAGCTGAGAAGCCTCCAACAGCATCTCTGTGTTGGAGACCCAATCGGAGATCTCCTCTGCGATCTCGCTGCCCAAAAAGGTATTCGGGCCCATCTAATGAAACCTTCAAATTGTACCAGCTGGCTGAACAGGTGCAGGTGCTGGTGCAGGTGCTGGGGTAGGTGGCCTCTCCAGAACTTCCATCAAGCTATGTCTCATAGTCTTGGCCTGATGCTTTTGCGCCTACATCATGGCCTGGAAAAACTGGAATATCTGTGGCTGTCCCTCTGACTATGGCATCTGAGGTAGAAAGGGTGGAGGTGGTGGCAATGGAACCTCTGACTGTGTTGTAGGTGTCTGCTGAGACGTCGGTCTCCCGAACTGCGGTATCGGCGTGGCCCTCGAAGTCTGACCCTCGAGGTGTGGTATCGGGACAGCTTGTGAAGTCTGGCCCTCGTACTACTGCATCAGATCGGCCTGAGAAGTCTGGCGCCAGTGTATCAACGAGGCATGTGGTATCACCGGGACCTGTGGTGGTGGCTGCTCTCCAGGTGGTCCCAAGAATGTATCCTCCCTCTGCGCGGTAGCGGATGGCACAATGGCACCGTATGCCTCGCGTCCGCTATACAAGTTCATCTCTCTACAAGAGATAGCACTACATTAAAAGAGTACAAAAATAAACAAACATGATACAGATATTTAAGTAGTTAGATACGAAGGAGGTTCAAATACAGTAGTCAAGGTGGATAAGATCTAATAATTTCTATCCTATTGCAGGCTCATTGGTCATGATACCATACCACAAGCGATAAACAAAAGGACCTGCATGGGCCACCATTAAAACCATATCATGCCCTAGTTCTAAAATACACGGGACATGCCACGTGGCAATGGCCAGCTAATACGACTCCGAAGGATTTTCCAATTTAATGGACCCGATAAAGCGTACTACGTTATCCTAAAATACTATCAAGTCTAATATGCTATCATGCAGTAGGTAAATATCTAATCTCATCCACAAAATATAAATAAGGAATACTGAAGTAAATACTGAAAGTAAGTATGGAGTCTAGATGTCATAATACAACACAAATAAGTCTGATGGAAACAAACCCATTGAATACAATACTGAAATAAGAGTACGGAATGACAGATAAGAATACTAGGCTAGAACATCGACTAGCTAGATAAAGATGCTCTAGCCCTAGGCTGAAGGCCTACCAGTGATCAGGAAAACTCCGAAGGTAACACCTCAAGCTCCTCCTCAGTCGCGTACCTAGTCTCTTATCCGGGCCCGTACACGGTCGGGTAGTATGCCTCGTCCAAATCTGGAAGAAAACTAGGTCCTCAGAGGGACGTAACAAGATACAAAAATATATGCCAAATATAAATACTGAATAAGTAAAGGGGGTGTACTAACCATCAAGTGAATACAATATGAGGACAATCTTGGTACATATAGGTAGATAAAGGCATAAATATGTAACATCCATATCGTTCCAAAGAACATGGAATCTGCATAGTATAACATCCATATCATTCCAAAGAACGTAGAATCTGCGTGATATAACGTCTGTATCGCTCCGTAGAACGCAGAATCTGCATAGTATATATATACGTTCGTATCGCTCCAAGGAACGCAGAATCTGAATAAAGAGGTCATCAGTCCCTGTAGCTCCGATGGACACCACGGGTACTAATATGTGTGTCCCATACGCCTACCAGTTGTCCTTTCCGCCCAATAAAAATATACAAGTTGAATACACGATGTGCATACTTCATAACTATATGCCAGGTCTCAAATAACTCGACTAACCTGAATACGCTCTAAACCATGATGCATGTCGCACGCACCGATAGTTAGTTGGAAACGCCAACTCGCATCCCAATATGAGTTTGTTACTGTGATGAGTGTAAGAAGTGTCAAGGTCTTGAAAGATATCAGAACATCTCCACAACAGTAGGTGAGTCTGCTAGAGTCTAAGTTGCTACACTACTCATCGATGCAACTGTCGACTGCAGCCGAGTCATTCTCGGACGCACATAGTTATAAATAATATTTGCAACAATATCTCATGCAACATTTAATAACTTGAATTAAACAGTAAATAAGGCAAGGTATACTTGCCTGAATCCTCAAACTGCGAATGCCAAAGTCCTACTCCCTAAGCCTCGTCCGAACGATCCAATGATCCTAAATAATATAATATAATAACAATCAGTCATTATGCTAGTATACGCATAGAAGTACATCTACACTGCACTTAGAAGCTAACGCAAGTTGGGATTATATAACCAGGTCAACTAGAAGGGTCGAGCGTGCAAGAGTCTAAAATACACAAGTGTCAAGTCCCTCTAAATGTACATTTCTCAAATATTACAACCAAGGTCATAACTAAGGTTCATGTAGGTGCTAAGTTGTTCTCCAAGACAAGTTTGATAGTGTTAACCCTCTAGGTCTCCATGTACAAGTATGTAAAATATCCTCAAATATTGTGCACAATAAGTCAGCTAGCTACTATGATACTAATACGTGTTTACAACTCTAAACATCGTGTAACACTAATTACGTGTTCTAACTATTAGGTTAAGGTGTATATATGATAAACTAGTCTAAGAACCTAGGTACAATACAAATACAAGTGTCATACTAAACAACCTCACTCATGTAATATTTAATATCACTAAATACCATTCCAACTAATATATATATTCTAAAATTCATTTGTAATCATGGAGATAATAGGGTTTATAATACATTCATGGGTTCTCATGCAACAATAACAAAAAGATGAAGAAGGAGGAGGAGATGCATGCATACTGTCACGCCCCAGTCCCAAAATACGTAGGACTAGGAACACGTAAGCATGCCAGCTGTATGTATATGGCAACTCCAATATATGGATACCATGATACACACGTACGCTGTAATATGAATATAAACTCACATGTGGTATAAATCTATCACAAGTCACAGGGTATAATCTAAATCTCATCCACAGAAAATCAAATATAAATAAATAACCAGTATCTATGAAACTAGATATCAATATAAGTATCTAAGGATGATAGTTGGATGGAAACAAATCTACTACCAACTCGAATGGAAAAGTACAACACAATAAACACAATATAGGAATACCAGCTAACAATCATGGGGCTCGGAGAGAAGACATCCACGAAACATATATAACCATCCAAATCTGTGCTTCTGCAAATATTCAAGAACAGATACACCTGGCAGGGGACCAGGTCCTCAGAGGGACGTAACAAGATACAGAATAGCAAACCAATTTGAATACAGTAAACATGCATAATATTTGAAAATAAATAAGTACATTGTACAAGATAATCTATATGAATGCAAATAAGGATAACTTTTTGACGTATGGGCAAGGGTAGGCTACTCGATCTAAATCTCACACTCACACACTCGTCAGTGGACATCATCAGCCGACATACCTCGGGGGTAGCGACCCTCGGACTCCATCAATCGACATACCTCGGGGGTAGCGACCATCGGACATGACCATCATAATGCGTTCTAGTTACTACAGTTTACCAGAGTGGTTAAAGCCCATACGCCTACTGATTGTCCTCTATGATACTAAGTGTCAAGTGTGTGTGTCAACATATCTAATATATAGTAATGACTGAAAGAAACTACACATGCAATGAATAAACAGAAATATAATAAATATACAAAAATATACTAAGCATGCAAAATACTGTAAACAATTTGGCAAGGTATCTTGCCTTGTCTGAAAAGGATGAAGTCCCAACAAAAGGCGTCGTCCGATCTACCCGTCACATAAATTAAACAAGTTAGGTTACAAAAGTGGATGAATAGTTTTCGCTATTTTAATCTAATTTAACTCTGAATAAAATAACCTAAATTAGTATTTTAATCTTATTATAATCTGATTTTATTGTTAAGCTCTAATTTTGATCCAAAGAAAGTCAACTTTAAGGATTTGTGATCCATGGCACGCAAATCGAGGTAATCTGTTGACCAAAAAGTCAACCGACTCAAATCCTAGATTTGTGTGTGGAATTCTATATATTTTAGTGCTACATGAACACTGGAATCGATAATTTCATAAAATCATAAGTCGGTAAAGAGTTATGGCCACAAGGGCGCACAGATGACAGTTTTTTTAGTGGTTTCTTATTTATGTCTACGTTGCACAAATTTTACAGTAGAATAAAATTATATTTTAAATTCTGGAAAAAAATACTTTTCTGGAAGTTCATCATGTTCCGAAACTTTAAACGGTTCGTAATTTCGAGTTCGGGATCTCCCAAAATCTCGAAAATACCAAAACACGTCTAATTTTGGACAGCTGGCACTTTTAGAATTTTCTGGAAAATAGGTTCATAAATTATTAAAATAAATTATATAATCAGAAAACTAACCTTGATATAGTTCTAACAAAAAAAACTGGAGGGCGTTTGGAGTCCGGAGCTAGGAGATATCGTCTTTTTAATTCGTCATAACTAGTAGAAAATGAGGCTTAATTTATGACGAATTTTGACTATTTTTGGACGAAAAAGAGAGAAATTTGGAGAAGAAAAATATGAAGGATGAGGTATTTATAATGGTGGACACTACTTAATTAAATACGACTAGGATTGGTTAATTTGGATAGGATTATGATGAATTTAAATAAGGATAGGATATGCATGAAGTTGCTTTAGGATTTGAATTAATTTAAAATAGAGTTTGGATTTATCTCAATAATTTATAATCTTAAATATAATTAAAGAATATACAAATAATTTATAAAATCTTATTAATATCTATTAACACTAAATTAGCATTTATCTAATATGAAGACTACATATATCCAAATAAATCCTAAATAATTTTAAAAATCTAAATAAATTTCTTCAAATTCTAAATAAATTACAGAAAATATAATTAAATATTTTAAACTAAAATAAATATTTGGTAGGAACAACATGCAAGTATGGTCGTATAGTAAATCATAGAAGTCCTAAAATTTATGTTTTCTAAGTTTTAATTACCAAAAAAATCTAAAAAAATCTCCAAAAATCTAAAATAACCTAAAATAATTCTAAATAAATATTTATATAAGTAAATATATCAAGAAATTTATTTTCTAATTAACTAAGAGAATACTCTAAATAAATTTAATATTTATAATAAATATAATAATATAAAATACATACAAAATATCTATTTTTGGTGAGGGAGTTTACAATCTACCCAACTTATAAAAATTTCGTCCTCGAAATTGACACTAACCCATATTCATAATAATCACTATAGCTATTACACTACATAGCTATCTAGCAGTGCTTCCTAAAAATCATGGTCTGTCATTCTAACACTTCTCATTTATTGTCCATACACTATCATATTATCCTCTAACTCGTCTACACTACCCAACTTACAAAAGTTCTACTAGTAGTCATAGTCTCTTGAGGCTATTGTCTAGGTTGTAAGACGAATATATTTATTGGGTCGAGAATCTTGGGGTACTTGTCTTGAATCTCATAACCATGATTTTTTTTGTAACCGTCAAGTATCGTAGTCTAATACTGCCATGCCACCTGACCAATATGTCTGCAAATACTTCGACTACTTTACTACAACGGTCTAGCTGCAGTTGTCGCTACTTTGCCAGCGATTTGTCATAGTTGTCAGTTCGTAACAAGTGTCTTCAATTCTTTCCTAGGTATATTCTAAGTTTTTGGGCAACAGTTAAAGTCTTGACTAACTTATAAAACTATTAAAAGTATAAACTAGTTCAAACAGTCTAACAAATTCCTATTAGCCTAAGGGATGCTATACATGGTTTTTAAAATAATAAGAGGATACATATATTACTATAGGTCATATACATAAGGGTTATTATTAAGAACTCATCCTTTAGTTATTAATCATCTACTAAACCATTTACGTTTTAACTAACAAAACTAAGGATGGGGTCGAAGTAGACCAACAATTCATGTTGGCACGAAAAAGACGTAACTACGATAGGGAGAATTAAGCACGAGATAATGAATGGATAGAGAAGAGAAGATGAGCCACCCAAGGGGCGAGATGGTGATAGAAAAAGAATACTACTACTGCTACTCGCGTCATCTATTAGCATCGCGTGTATGCCATCTAGGTAAAATATCAGTATATCCTCATAACTGCTAAACCAACACCTATATAATTCTACGTCTACTATGCACCTAAGATCTCGTGTCATAAAGGGGGTCATGAGTATGCAATGACACATATAACTAAGGTCGTACCTGTATCTACGGCTTCCTGTGGCCGCGCTCTCTTGTTTGTCATCATGAGTGCTTGGCCTATGGGGTATATCTAGTACTACTCGTGTATCAAACTCATACTAAGCACGAACATTCGTCTTTCCGAAATAGGGGAAGACAGAAAACAATAATAAAGAGTTCAAGGAGGAGGTGATATAATACAAGTACGGGATTCGAAGGGATTAAAGAATTTTGAAAGGGAGTTGCCAAGGCAGTTGTGGATTGAAATCTTATTTTGGTAAATTCCTATATGCATGTTCATATCAGAACAGTTATGTACCTGACATGATATGCTCTGACCAGTCTGGAGGGCAAGTATATTCGTCTAACAAGTTGAGTCAACTATATCTCAATCCACATAAAGTAGTGATACAAATAGCGAACCAAGTGCACTACGGTTGATCAGACCATAATACACCGATTCTGATTTAGACAATGTATTAGTGTGGGCCCCCAATATTACATATGTCATGAACAAGCTTAATAAAAGAATAAGCTTGCAAAACTAGGCTATAATAGCAGCATAAGTCGAGGTAGTAAAAATATAAGTACGCTTGATTATGATGGAGGAAGGTACTGAATAATCTAAGTTCACCAAGAAGATCGGTGTTGTGCCTCTACAATTGCCATACTAATTTCTTGTCTAAGTCTAAAGTCAACCAAATGGGTGTATGGACCTCTAAGTTCTACAGTCCAGAATAATACTAAAGTTCTATAGTCTGGATAAACACTATCTTTTTATACAAGTCTATAGCTGGTGTCATTCAATTATACTTCATTAATGGAGCAATAGGACTATGTGTTACTAGGTTATGAGACATACTATACAACTTACAATAATTTAACTAATAGTGTTATTGAATACTAGAGGGTATATACCTAGTATAAGTCATCTTCCTAACCTCTATCAAGCACGAGAGAAGATCGACGTTGAGAAGGGATCAAGAAAGATGCAATGCAAGCAATCAAATGAGAATGCGAAATGAAATCAAGGGAGGTGATAAATAAGTAGATGAGATCCTATATTATAATCCTATGCGCAGGCTTGCTCGGTACAGTGACGTAACCGAGACAATATGCTCTCGACCTGCATAGGCCACCACAAAATATGTCACGCCCCAGTCCCAAAATACGTAGGACTAGGAACACGTAAGCATGTCAGCCGTATGTATATGGCAACTCCAATATATGGATACCATGATACACACGTACGCTGTAATATGAATATAAACTCACATGTGGTATAAATCTATCACAAGTCACAAGGTATAATCTAAATCTCATCCATAGAAAATCAAATATAAATAAATAACCAGTATCTATAAAACTAGATATCAATATAAGTATCTAAGGATGATAGTTGGATGGAAACAAATCCACTACCAACTCGAATGGAAAAGTACAACACAATAAACACAATATAGGAATACCAGCTAACAATCATGGGGCTCGGAGAGAAGACATCCACGAAACATATATAACCATCCAAATCTGCGCTCCTGCAAATATTCAAGAACATATACACCTGGCAGGGGACCAGGTCCTCAGAGGGATGTAACAAGATACATAACAGCAAGCCAATTTGAATACAGTAAACATGCATAATATTTGAAAATAAATAAGTACGTTGTACAAGACAATCTATATGAATGCAAATAAGGACAACTTTTTGACGTATGGGCAAGGGTAGGCTACTCGATCTAAATCTCATACTCACACACTCGTCAGTGGACATCATCAGCCGACATACCTCGGGGGTAACGACCCTCGGACTCCATCAATCGACATACCTCGGGGGTAGCGACCATATGACACGACCACCATAGTGCGTTCTAGTTACTACGGTTTACCCGAGTGGTTAAAGCCGATACGCCTACTGATTATCCTCTATGATACTAAGTGTCAAGTGTGTGTGTCAACATATCTAATATATAGTAATGACTGAAAGAAACTACACATGCAATGAATAAACAGAAATGTAATAAATATACAAAAATATACTAAGCATGCAAAATATTGTAAACAATTTGGCAAGGTATCTTGCCTGGTCTGAAAAGGATGAAGTCCCAACAAAAGGCGTCGTCCGATCTACCCGTCACATAAATTAAACAAGTTAGGTTACAAAAGTGGGTGAATAGTTTTCGCTATTTTAATCTATTTTAACTCTGAATAAAATAACCTAAATTAGTATTTTAATCTTATTATAATCTGATTTTATTGTTAAGCTCTAATTTTGGTCCAAAGAAAGTCAACTTTAAGGATTTGTGATCCGTGGCACGCAAATCGAGGCAATCCGTTGACCAAAAATTCAACCGACTCAAATCCTGGATTTGTGTGTGGAATTCTATATATTTTAATGCTACATGAACATTGAAATCGATAATTTCATAAAATCATAAGTCGGTAAAGAGTTATGGCCACAAGGGCGCACAGATGATAGTTTTTTTAGTGGTTTCCTATTTACGTCTATGTTGCACAAATTTTATAGTAGAATAAAATTATATTTTAAATTCTAGAAAAATACTTTTCTGGAATTTTATCATGTCAGCTTTCCGAAACTTTAAACGGTTCATAATTCCAAGTTCGGGATCTCCCAAAATCTCGAAAATACCAAAATGCGTCTAATTTCGGACAGCTGGCACTTTTAGAATTTTTTAGAAAAATAGGTTCATAAATTATTAAAATAAATTATATAATCAAAAAACTAACCTTGATATAGTTCTAACAAAAAAAACTGGAGCGCGTTTGGAGTCCGGAGCTAGGAGATATCGTATTTTTAATTCGTCATAACTAGTAGAAAATGAGGCTTAATTTATGACAAATTTTGACTATTTTTGGACGAAAAAGAGAGGAATTTGGAGAAGAAAAATATGAAGGATGAGGTATTTATAATGTTGGACACTACTTAATTAAATACGACTATGATTGGTTAATTTGGATAGGATTATGATGAATTTAAATAAGGATAGGATATGCATGAAGTTGCTTTCCTAGTAGGTTTAGGATTTGAATTAATTTAAAATAGAGTTTGGATTTATCTCAATAATTTATAATCTTAAATATAATTAAAGAATATACAAATAATTTATATTAACACTAAATTAGCATCTATCTAATATGAAGACTACATATATCCAAATAAATCCTAAATAATTTTAAAAATCTAAATAAATTTCTTAAAATTCTAAATAAATTACAGAAAAATATAATTAAATATTTTAAACTAAAATAAATATTTGATAGGAACAACATGCAAGTATGGTCGTATAGTAAATCATAGAAGTCCTAAAAATTTATGTTTTCTAAGTTTTAATTACCAAAAAATTCTAGAAAAATCTCCAAAAATATAAAATAACCTAAAATAATTCTAAATAAATATTTATATAAGTAAATATATCAAGAAATTTATTTTCTAATTAACTAAGAGAATACTCTAAAGAAATTTAATATCTATAATAAATATAATAATATAAAATACACACAAAATATTTATTTTTGGTGAGGGAGTTTACACATACCTAGGGTTAACTTGAAAAGGAAGGGGTGCTCGGCCTGCTGGCCCGTGGTCGGCCTGCTTCGGCGGGTGGTAGGGTGCTCCGGCCAAGTAGCATAGCAGCAGCAGCGGCGGCTTATAGCAGCAGCTCGTGGGGGTGAGATGGTGGTGGCTGATGGTCATGAGGGAGGTGGTGGTGGTGGTGAGGTAATGGTGGTAGAGGTTGAAGTAGCAAGGGTGGATGTGGTCGGGTGTTAGAGGGGAGAGGGGAGCTCGGGTGGTGGATGATGGTGGTGGAGAATGATGGTGGTGAATAATGGTAGTGTTCCCTGTATAGGAGGAGGAGGAGGTCGTGGGTGGTCCGACAGGCGAGGGAGGAGGTCGAGGTGATGGTGGTTGTGGTCGAATAGAGGAGGAGAGGAGCTCGGGTTGTGGATGATGGTGAAGGTGGTTGTGGTGTGGTGGTGGTCGTGATCGTGGAGATGATGGTGGTGATTGTCGTGAAGAAGCAGGAGGCAGTGGTGGTGATGGTAGGCTGATGATGGTGGTGAATGATGGACAAAAAAGTTGATGGTGGTGGTTGAGGAGAAGAGGAAGAAGGAGCTCCGGTGGTGGTCGCTGCTAGAGGAGGAGGGGAGTGAAGATAGGAGGGTGATGGTGGTTGTGTTCGATTTTGAGGGGAGGTGGTGGTGTGGCTAAAATTTTTAGGGGAGAGAAAGTATTAATGAAGGAGAGAGGGAGTAGTGAGCATGGGGATTAGGGCCGGCTACCTCCCCTATTTCTAGGGATGTGGGAAGGCTTGTCATGAGAGAATGAGTGGTGGGATTTAATTTAAATTTGAATGGAGGGTTGGGATCAAGTGTGGGTGTAAAGTGTTACATAGTACATACAAAAAAATAGAAGAAATTGGTGGGTGTGACCGGTCAAAGAATGAAGAAGGGCTTTCTTCATTGTTTTGCTCCAATGGGAGGTGGACACCTAGTTGTTTATTTGCACAAAGGCCCCCAACAGTTTAGAAATTGTACAAGCAAAGGAGAATTGAGATTAGATGAGAAAAAATACCATATTTGGTGTGTTGTAGTGGAGAAAATTGGTATGTGGTATTTTATATGAATCATGAGGGTGTGAGTGGGGGTTTGGGTTGGTGTTGGGTCTAGTTTTTTGTTAGGTTGAGTCATTGCACAAATTTAGTTAAAATTAGTGTCAATGGTGTTCTTTAATTAATTGGAAGGGCATAGGATTTAAATTTAGTGGAACACAAGTGTCATGGACGTAGTAGACTCGGAATAGATTATTGTCATAAATTGGGTTACACAAAACGGGTCGAGGTTGTGTCTCCAATTTTGATTGGAATGGACAAAGATGCAAAGTTTGATTTATTTGGATTTTAAAAAAGATATTTGTAACGAATATTGTGCGACTAAAATGAAGTACAAGAGAGAGTATTTATGGGTTACACAAATGTCAGAATGGAAGGCTGGCACGTCTAGGACAAGTGTGTAAAATTTGTTTGAAAGCAAAAGCTAAAGTAGCGCTCCAAATATCGAAACAACGGTAAGGTACACCAAGTGATACAAAATTTTGTACATTAATTTAAAATACCATGTTTTAATTCTAAATGGCTCCAAACTAACACTAGTCTCTCTCTAAGCCAAGTAGACCTAAATTTGGTCGAAAAAGTTTACACAGGGGGAGTGATTATTTTCAGGGGGAGATACATTTTGTATGGACTATAACGCGTTGTACTCTTTTTCCTTAGTCATAAATTTTTTTTTCCATTGGATTTTTTCTGACAAGGTTTTAATGAGGCAACATTAAGCATGTCCAACACCTATCTAAGCCATCCTAAAAATTGTTTCGCACAGGTTTTGTCCTAATGGATTTTCTTAGCAAAGTTTTAATGAGACAATAGGCTTAGAGATGGTGGTCATCCAAATGGGAGAGTGTTATAACGAGGGTTACTAAAAGGTTGGATTCTTACTTTATATTTTAGTCCCACATTTGTTAGAGATTAGTATTACATCTTTATTGGGTTGTATAAATAAGGCATTTGCCTTCCACTATGAAATTACACTAAAAAGAGATCTTCTCTCCTATTTTCTTCTTTCTTCTTCTACATTTATTCTAACACTGACCATAATTATTTGAAACTACTTATAACCACTTAAAATTAACTATAACTAATATAACACAATTATAACCATATATAGCCATTATAACAAATTATGACAAAACTATTAAATTGTGAAAAGTTGTTAGTTTCATAAGAGATAGAAAAAGAAGAGAGATGTATTGTTGAATAATCTATCTTAGTCTCTTTTATATATATATATATATATATATATATATATATATATATATATATATATATATATATATATTGTAAAAGTTAACTGATCCTTCAACTTATTACAACCATCTACGACTTACATTAAGCAAGCTACTATAGCTCTTTTAAGAGGTTAATATATATCATATTCAATATAATGAATCGTGGCAAGGCTAGTCATCCTAGTTCTGTTCATTTCGACAGAAGAGAGTTAGTCGGTTGTGCGTCGACTCAATGGCGAGTTCGTCAAATATGCGGAGGGTGGTGGAGATGGTTGGGGTGTGACCAAAATTATGAGAGGAATGAGGAAAGATTGATCCATCCAGTGAATTATTGATCGAGCTCAAGGAAACATCGTAGCCGTAACAATGTTATATAGAAAAGTTTTAGTGTAGATTTGAATTTGCCTAATTAATAAATTATTTGAATTATTTTGAAAATTATTTTAATTGATTTACCTAATTAATTTTAAATATTTGAATTATTTTAAATATTAATTTTAATTAATTTACCTAATTAATAAATTATTATTTTTTAACAAAAAAGATAAATGGATTTAATTTTTTTAGTAAAATAGTTAATTCAATTTCAAATTTAATATTAAATTAGAAAATTAATGTTTGGAAGTTGCATAGCATCAATAATAACAAAAGATTGAAGTCAAGCAGATATGATCCCAAGACAACTTGGCCAACATGTTCAAAATGTCTTTGCCAAAGTCCACTTTCCAGAAGATCATTCATCGCATCTGATTACGGAGGCTCTCTACATTGCAATGCTCGTAGTTTGGGATAATATCGTAATATGGAGGAGTATCCAAAAGTATACTCATTTGTCCTTAATTTACTCCTTTTCTAACTTAGGAGAAAATTTTCTACTAGGTTATTGGCATCCTACGAAGGTTTTAGCGAAGCACCCACATCGGGTTGTTTATATCTCTAAATATTTTTTGCGTCCTGAAGTCGTATCGACATTGACTCCTTTTTCGCTTTGGTTACGATTCTTTCCTACTTGGTTTTCCAAATCAAAATTTTTGTATATATGATTTAAAATCATCCGGATGGTTTCATATTAGGGAACGACCCTATCTTACTTGGATTAGATTTGGATTTGGTGGTTGAGATTAAAAGGTGGTGGGGTCCGCACCTTTTAATCTCACCCACTCAGTCTGAATCCAACTCATATAAAATAAGATGATTTCATATTATGAAACCATTCGAATGGTTCTATAACATTACCATATATATATATATATATATTAATATTGATCATTCCAGAAGATTTATTACAAATAAATTTAGTTATTGATTATTGAGTCGTGCATACTCAAATATGAATATTGTAATTTGTTAAGCCAACATGCTATTACAAAGAGAGGAGGACCTTTAAAATATTCGGACACTTAGGATTCATCTCTTCATCTTTCATATCATAGTGTAATAAATTTGAATAAGAAAGGGTCAAGTTTTCATGAGAGAGAGAGAGAGAGAGAGAGTATATAAAAGTCATTTAAAATTATTATTTAAAAAAAACGAAATTACTAAATAAACTTTGAGCATATATAAGGTTGTAAGGAACGGACAGAATGCTTAGCTAGGATTCCAAAAGTTAAGTACCTTCAAGCATATATTCAATCGATCCATCCATCTTCCAAGCTGCCCACCTTTCATTTCTTTGCACTTGAACGTTACATAATAATAATAATAATAATAATAATAATAATAGTAGTAATAACTCTGCCAAGCCTATAATAATAGTACTAATAATAGTAATAATAATTATTCAGAAGCGTTAAATGCGAGAAGAAATCAATATCCATTGAGAACGTACGCCTAGGAAAGGAAAAGAGAAATTTGGATCTAATCACATTGCTAATAACAAGCAAGCGAGCAAGCGAGCGACAACATGACGATGGAGGAGCCATGAAGAAGAAGAAGAAGAAGAAGAATTACCAACAAATAGGTCATTATCATTTGTTCACTCTCCTGATCTCTTTGTTCACAGCGATGGTGATGATTATATAATTACTTCCTCTTTTATTTGCCGACAGGTTGAGATTTTATTGGGAAATTTAGGGCCTCGTGTATATTTTTCTTCTTTGATTCATATCAATGGGAATTTTGAGTTCTATATTGGGTTTGTTTGGATTCGGATGGGGTCTCACCTTCGGGATCATTATCGGCTACTATCTCTTCATCTACACGCAACCCAACGATGTCAAGGTGCTGCTACATTATTATTATTATTATTATTATTATTATTATTATTATTATTATTAGATCTGGACATTCAGAAAATTCTATTTTAGAATCTCTCTTTAAATGGCGACCTCTCGCTCATTTTGCTCAACTGCAACTACATTCCTCATTCTTGCAATTATAATTTATGCTTCAATTTCGTTCTCTCATAATATAATCTAGGGGTGTGCACTTTGGGCCCAACCGATCAGTTTTTAATCGAATCGATGCGGATTGGTTCGACTGGATTTTATTAATAACCGACTGATTAGGTTCGGTCACGGTTTGATCATTCAAAATATCGATTAAAATTGAATCAAACCGAACCTGCTATACCCAAGTCTGTAAATAAATAAGTAGGGTCTCCAATATCACATTTTTCGTAATAATATAAATTTTTGTAGCATAATTCTGTAAATTATGACATGTCAATATCATATTTTTGTTCTTTTGTAGAAAATAATTTTTGTGATATGGATCATTTGTTTCTTACAGGATTCTATGCCAAATCACTGATACTCTATGGTTTAAATCACTTGATTGATACTATAGTCCTTTTAACTTGATTGCTCTATGGTTTAAATAAGTTATACTCTTGTTCTTGTTAGTTCTTTTTAGTTCACATGATTTCTTCTAGTTCATTGATATTCTAATTCCTTTCAGTTCTTTTTTAGTCATTTTAAACCATAGAATCTCCTTTCATTTCCTTTTAAACCAAGACGCGAGTTATCATTTTTGTCTGTGATCAAAATCGATCAGCCAAGTCGATCCAAACCGAACAAAGTCAGTCAATTTATCGGTTGGTTTGATTCGTTTGTGATTATTTCAAAATCGATTTACTTTGATTCGGCTGCAATTGTGACCAAATAGGTCGACCATCGACCGATGCACACCCCTAATATAATCTTGTCTCTATGCAAAATTCAAAACACATATAACTATGTATGATTTACTCATGTTGGAAAAGGTGAAGTAAGAAAATGAGCATATTCATGAAAAGTTAGGAATGGCACAATTTGAGGATATAATGAGAGAAAATTGTCTCGAAAAGTTTGAATTGTTTTGATACGTACAATGTAGACTAATAGATGCACAAAAAATGTTATATTCATGGCTTTATTTGGAAATGATTTGATTCACTTCAGGATCACAGTTTGGTGCCCAATGACATAATTTTCTTTTTATCCACTAGGTTCTCGTTAACCCATATGCATATATATTCATATTCTGCATTATTTTCAAAGTAAATATCTAATTATTTGCTTTAATATTAAATATTTAATATTCAAGAGTGACAAGGCCATTTATCTCTTCTATGCATTGGTAGACAAAATCTCATCGTTTCCATCCTTTCTCAGGATCCAAAAATACGTTCACTCCTTGAACATGATTCAGACTCATTGGAGAGCATGATTCCTGAAATTCCTTTATGGGTGAAAAATCCAGACTATGACCGAGTATGTTGTAAAATGGCCATACAATTAGAAATTAAAATTTATAGCGGTGTTAAATTGGATAATTGAGCTAAGAGTGTGATCATTAATTGCTTAATTCTTTTTGTTTCATTTTTTTTTTTCCTTCAAGATTGATTGGCTAAACAGATTTGTAGAAAGTATGTGGCCTTATTTGGATAAGGTACGTGCATTGTTTCAAATTCCATTCAGCATTTTTGTATCTGAAATTACCAAGTTAGAGTTTTCTTCTAACAATGCGTATATAATTCTTTCTTTTCTTTTCTTTTCTTTTTTTCTCTAGGCAATTTGCAAAACTGTGAAGGAGATTGCAAAGCCAATCATTGCAGAAAATATTAAAAGTTACAAAATTGACGCGGTTGAATTTGAGAAATTTACCTTAGGCTCCTTGCCTCCAACTTTCCAAGGTAATGTTGCTAATTTTATTCATGTTGGCTTCTCGTACATGATTTCTTACCTTTAAGAGAGCATTTTATATACGGAATAATATATAGCCAAAAAAAATTTATTTTCAAAAACTAAATTTTATATAATTAAATTTACTGAAAAATTATATTTTTATGTTTGGTAACTATATAAATATTCTGAGAAAAATGAAAAATAATAATGAAAAAAATGAAAAATAAAAAAACAAATTCTTAAAAATGAAAAAATTTCTTCAAAAATTTTAAAAAGATAAAAAAATGAAAAAAGCAAAAAAAAAAAAAACTTAAAAATTAAAAAAATGAAAAAATGAAAAAAATCTGAAAAAAAAATGAAAAAATAATGAAAAAAAAAAAAATTTGAAAAAAAACCAGAAAAAAACAATGAAAAAACAATTCTTAAAAAATGAAAAAAAAAACAACAACAATAATAATAGCAGCAGCAAAATTCGAAAAAAAAAATATACCCACATATTCTTAGAAAATAGGATTCTGATGCTTTGTGGATAAATTATTTATCCAGATATTCATAAGGGATCTTTTAGCAAATGTCTCCACTACAAATATGAAAACTAGCATATACTCACACTTATTTACAAAACTAACAAATGTTCTCATTCCTTTGTATACAACATTTAAAATTTTAAGATTTATCCCACTATTTAACCAAAATTTTGATTATTTTACTCATAATGGGGACATTTGCTTTTTTTTTTTTTTTAAATAAGTGGAAATATATGCTAGTTTCTATATTTGTAGTGGAGACATTTGCTAAAATATCTATATTCTTAATTTTTGAAAATATATTTTTGTAACGTAAACCAAACATATATATAGAAATAGGCTTCTCAGCCTAACTTTTTTCGAAAAAAAAAAAAAAAAAAAATTCCGTATACCAAATGCCCACTAAGATGTACTGAGAATCCTAAAGCAGCATGTTCTTTACAAGTGCTCCTTAATTCTTTTTGAAGCCAGAAGTTCAAACAAAATTCTGGGAAATTCATGCAGAACTAAGTGTAAAGAAGGCTAGTGTCGATTGAAACCTTGTTATAAGCAATCTCATGAACTCTCAGATATATAGGACTCATGATATAGTGATCATAGGCTTTGTCCTGTGAGATTGGAGAGCGGCCCTTGTCATGGCCGCAGGGCCGGTCCAGCGGATTAGGTTGTCCTAACCGAAACTAAATTGGGTTGTCCCTTTCCCTTTACTCCAAAAGAATATATCAAAAAAATTACAACAAGTTGAAAGCTATAAATGTTGTGGTAGATCGCGAAGACTCTACTGGTCTAGTAGATTGCTAGTTCGACTGACAGAAAGGAGTTGGGATGGACAACAGAGGCTCTATTGGCGAAAATATGGGAACTTAGGGACCTGGGGGTTGTCCTAACCAGAGGGTTGTCCAAACCCGATGGCTTGTCAGACTTACCCCAGGGCCGGCCCTGCATGGCCACTGTACAAGTAACCTGACTTCGGTTTTCATAGTTTATGCAAGACTGAAATGCTTGCTAAGCTCACAAACTTGATGTCCTGCTAACCTCACAAATTTGATGCCTTTAATAATTTAAGCATTACAAAGGATTTTGCTCCATCATGTTTAGGACCTAATTAGACTTTGAGTGCTGAATTTGTCCGTTTATGGATTAAGGTACTCAAAAAATTTTAGGAACGCATTTTAGTGACGAACATTCGTCATTAAAAGGCTCATTTCATCACTAAAAGGTTCAATTTCGTCACAAAAATGTGTCACTAAAAAAGTTCGAGTATCCAAATCCATCAACGGACAAATCGAGTACCCAAAGTCTATTTAG
Organism: Iris macrosiphon; assembly: GCA_036927795.1. Taxonomy (NCBI): domain Eukaryota; kingdom Viridiplantae; phylum Streptophyta; class Magnoliopsida; order Asparagales; family Iridaceae; genus Iris; species Iris macrosiphon. The sequence continues at coordinate 149,446,285 of JAYESA010000005.1, read as the reverse complement.
GTCCTAAATTTGGTACCCTTATACAAAATATTCATGAATTCTTCTGAATGACTTTCACTAAATTTCAAATGTAATAAATTGTCAAGATATCTTTGATGTGTTGGAATTCGTAAGGCTTAGAAGTCAGAATCTCCTAGAAGGCCAAAGTAACTCAGTAAAAATCTCGATTCGTCAGTTTTTACTTGGGAAGTCGTTTATCCGACAACTGGGACGTATTTCTCCGACGATGGGAATGCTTCCCATAAAATAATCATAATTTTAAAAGAGAACAAAAAATTTGGAAAGAAAGTTGAATAGTTTTTGGGGTTATTTACACTAACTACGTCTATGTTTTTGGTTTATCACACGAGATACCCCTGCTTTTAAACTATTTACAGTGGCCACCCCTACTTTTTTTGGTTTATTACACTGGGTACCCCTACTTTAAGATAAATAAATAAAAATTAACACTAACCACCCATATTTTTATTTATTTTTTTATTTTTTTCTAAAGGGAGGGGTGGTCAGTATAATTTGTTTAAAAGTAAGGGTATCCCGTGTTATAAACAAAAATCGGAGATAGTTAGCGTAAATAACCCTAATTTTTAATACACATTCATCAAAGTAACATGAAACTAATAATTACTTACCTTGACATCAATACCTTAGAACTTTCTAGCATGCGAATAATCTCTCTGTAACTTTGAACTAAACTTTATTAATTTTATTAAATATTAAGATATATATAAATTTTGATAACAATAATTAATAAGCATAAAAAAATTATTAGCGTACGTTACCAACTTTAGACACTTCTAAGTAGTCGTACTCCTTCGCTCCTGTCCCCGCTTCCGTTTCTGACTTCTAAGGTATTGACTTTGGAATCGTGTACTACTTGAATTTTATCTTATATTAATGAAATTCGGTTGGGTCTCCAAAATAAGAAAACAATTGACTTGGAATCTATCAGAAAGCTATTTTTGACAATCACTTTGGTTCATGCTAGAAAGTTCTAACGTCGAAGCTATTATTTACTAAGCGGATTTCTGTAAAAATAGTTCTCCATAACCTTATTGCGTATGTATATGGAAATGTGAATAGTAACTATTATAACAGATAAATACTACTTTTGGTCACCGAAAAATTAAAAAAATTGAGTTTTAGTCCATCGTCATGTACTTTTTTTTGGTCACGGAATGACTAAAAATTAAAAATTTTGATCTTTCGGTGACCAAAAGTGATATTTACCCCTATTATAACTACTGTCATGATATCCGGAAGGTGTCTCTCTCTATTTCCCATAATCATATGCTTTCATACATTTAAGTCTTTACCTCTTTGTACTAGTTATAGATGAAACTGACCGGGCTTATTAAGGATGAGATTCATGATGCATCTCGTTATTTTCCAGATGATATTTGTTAGTTGGTTAGACTAGAGAGAGGTTAGCTTCTAAAGTAGAAACATAGAGAGAAGTTTATGCAGCTCAGAGGATTTAGAATTACTAATAAGAAGACAAAATATTAAAAGTTTTAGCATAAGTTTTAAGCCCTGCTAAGAACAGAAGTGATAAAGAGTATTTCATATTGATGGCAAAGATACCAGGCGATAATCTTCAACTGTGTAAAATCATATCACAAAGAGGCTGAGAAGTTGGTTGTGCATAGAATTCAACCAAGGCTTTTTAGTTGGAGTGCTTCTAAAACGTTTTGTGATAAAGAATATCTTGAAGTTGAAATAAGAAGTCTCTAAAACTCATAGGCTAGCCATCCTATGTTTCTTTAGAGTGTTTATAAACCAAGAAACATTGTGTAGAAAATAAACTCAGTTGAAATGTAAGCACTAAGATGGATGAGTGGAAATGTAAGCCAAGATATGAAATGAGTCCCCGACGGGGTATCAGCTGAAGAAGATGAGGAAATTTTTTAGAGATGGCCCTTAAAAGGATTAATGTAGCCATTTAAACGACCAAAAAATCCGGTATAAAGTCATGGTTTTGTTAATATGATGATAATGGTTACTTATTCCTTTCCTCATCCCTTTGGATCTTTTATCCCTAGGAATGCCTGGTCCCATATTTGCAAGTTAAGCACAAGATAACTGATTGTACTTGAAACCTGATGAGCAGGATCACTCTGGGCAATGAGCTCTGTCCAAAGCTTTATTTTTTGTGTAATGTGGTGTGGTTAGGGTAGGGTAGGGTAGGAAAGTCAGTCTAGTCTAAAAAACACAACTTGGATGAAACAAGAAAATAAATTACACCTTTCACCTTGGGAATTTGGCTTTTTTTTTATGAACTTGGACTACATAAATCTTCTTCTTCTTCTTTTTGAAGGAGGTAAATATTTATTCTGGTCCGAAGGCCTAGCTGCCCATCATGTTAATTCACACCACATGGAATTAACATGCTTCTCATGTTGCTCGAACCCGCAACCCTATAGGGGGAATGTCACCCTCCTTGACCACTTGGACTAGAGGAGCTTGACTACATTAATCCTTTTATATGTATAATGTTATCGTTAACCAGCTATATATATGTATAATGTTGCTCTGTATCATGTGTCTCAGGGTTGACATGCTTAAGTTTTCATTTGTTATTACTGTATGTACACTACTTAGACATGTTCTTTCCCACAGGAATGAAAGTCTACATGACGGATGAGAAGGAGGTGATTATGGAACTATCCCTTAAATGGGCTGGAAATCCAAATGTCACTGTTGCAGTTAAAGCCTTTGGTTTAAAAGCTACTGCACAGGTGTTTTCAGAGTAACAGTTTCATACTTAGTTTGTGCAAAATGTAACTACTTTCAGTATATATATTTGGTATTCAATGTCGTTATTTGCATTTGAGATTATTTTCAGGTGTTAGATTTACAAATCTTTGCCGTACCACGTATTACCTTAAAGCCCCTGGTCCCCACTTTTCCTTGTTTCGCAAACATTTTCGTCTCTCTCATGGAAAAGGTGAGTGAACAAGCTTGTAATTTTCTGACATTTACCTTTTTTTTTCCTTCCTTTGATGTTTAAATTTCCGTATTTGCAGCCACACGTTGATTTTGGCCTCAAACTTCTTGGGGCAGATCTCATGTCTATTCCTGGTCTTTACAGTTTTGTGCAGGTACTGCTCTTTATATCATTTAGCATTTTCTCAACTTACACGCATTTTTATACCACTGCACTCAGACATTTTTGCCTGAATGATGCCTCAAGCTTTCATAGTTGAAGTTGCAGTACCTTGTGGTTTGGTAGGAATTGTATCCCAGATCATTTTTTTTCCTTAGTTATTGGGTTAGTTGAAAACAATTTTGTTACCTTTCAACTTACCTTAGTGTAAGGTCAGCCCTAGACATCATTGAGTGTTATGGTATAATTATCATATGGCGTACTTTAATGCTAATTGTTATGGACAGACCATGTGCAAAATTAAAAGATGAAGATGATTAGTAAGCGTGCAACTCGGACGGTCTAAACCCGAGTCCGATCGGGTAAATCCGTTAATGGGTTGGATTAGGGTTGAAGATACTCGGATTCGGGTTAAAATATGTGAACCTGATCAAAAATTGGATTGGACTCGGGTTCATGTGACGGGTTACCCAAAGAATCCAAAACCCGACATATATATATATATATATATATATATATATAGTTTCATACTTCTTAAATAAAAAAGTTTAAACCCTAAATTTTTTTACCCAAACTCTTCAACTTCTTATCCTCAATCTCATTTCATTTTGCATTTTGTAGTGATTGCTACTTGATTGCTACTTGATTACATGTTTAATATTACTCTTTTTTTAAATTATTTTAAACATCGTATTAGAGTCCGATAAATCCGATAGATCCGATCCTCCGGACTTGGTCTTGGATTACATATGTTGAACCCGAGGTCGGGTCGGACTTGGGCTCGGACTAGGCTTATGATTCATCGGATTGGACTCGGGTTGAGCTTAAGCCCGACCCAATCCGTCCGAATTGCACCCCTAATGATTAGGGAGCTCTGCCCTTTCACTTACCATCATCACATGCAAGGTGGCATAGGGCGGGAAATAATCATTTATTTCCTCTTTTTAGCTACCAATGCTTAAACACTCACACCTAAGATATCTTAAGTTCCGTTTGATGCACTGTATGTTAATGGCATTTTTTAAGTTTAAACGTATAGTATATCTTTATACTTTATACAATGGAGGGTTAATACACCACAGACGTTATAATATTATAAAGACTCCTAGATCGTATATTGTCTAAAAACTATTCAATACAGTTCCTTATACAACACACTCCCCAAACAACATATAGAATAACATTATTCATTAGCTTATACACTGTATAATTTATACTATACTATCATATACGATGCATCAAATGGAGCATGAAATTACATCAGTCTCGTATTGTATAAGTTGGTGTAGTGCTATCTTCTAAAGCTATATATAGCTAGATTTTATTATTTCCCGTTCTTTTGACGTGCATTTTTTTTTTTCGTTATGATTTCATCTGCAGGAAACCATAAAGAATCAGGTTGCTAACATGTATTTGTGGCCTAAAACATTGCAAGTACCAATTATGGACCCATCAAAGTAAACTTTGCACATGCCTATTCTACATGTTATTGCTGAGAAATTTCCATTTTATTTCTTATACAACATTGATCTCCTAACTAATATCCTCCCTATGAATTATGCAGAGCCCTAAAGAAGCCTGTTGGAATTCTCTATGTGAAGGTCATATCCGCTCATAAACTGAAAAAGAAAGATCTGATGGGCAAATCAGACCCCTATGTCAAACTCAGTCTTACAGAAGATAACCTTCCTTCAAAGAAAACCACAGTGAAGCGCAGTAACCTTAATCCCGACTGGAATGAAGAATTCAAGTTGGTAGTCAAAGATCCAGAACATCAAGCTCTGGAGCTTGATGTTTATGACTGGGATCAGGCATGCATGCATACATACATACATAATATGTTCTTTACCTGTTCCATTTCAATCTCATATATATATTGAAGGTTTGGATGTTTTAGGTTGGGAAACATGAAAGAATGGGCTTGAATGTTGTTCCGCTGAGAGATCTTACACCCGATGAGCCGAGATCTATGACACTTGACTTGCTCAAGAATATGGATCCTAATGATACTCAAAATGAGAAATCGCGAGGGCAGCTTGCTGTGGAATTGACATACAAGCCTTTCAAGGAAGACGAAGAGGCAACTGATGATAGCGAGGACGCGAACGTAGTAGAAAAGGCGCCTGATGGTACTCCTGCGGGCGGCGGTCTGCTTGTCGTCACGGTCCATGAAGCCCAAGATCTTGAGGGCAAACACCACACGAATCCATATGCCCGGATTACTTTCAGAGGTGATGGAAGGAAAACAAAGGTAAGGATGAGCTTTTAGCTATAATTAAGTTGCAGAAAGTGGCCTTGAAGTTTATATATATATTCATTCACGAAGCAAGCTTGTTGCTGCAGCACATGAAGAAGAACAGGGATCCAAGGTGGGAAGAAGAGTTTCAATTTGTGTGCGAGGAGCCGCCTGCTAATGATAAAATGCATGTGGAGGTTCTCAGTAGGCCACCGAGCATTGGCATACACTCAAAGGTAAATTCTTATATTTTTGCTTAATCTCCAAGAGCATATGTGCTTAATCTATTGCATTATTCTTTCATAAGTTGCCGTTAATGCACATTCCAAACCAGACCTGTTAGTCTAGGTTAGACCTGAGCTCGGCATGTAAAGAACGAGCCAAGTCATCTGTTTAAGACCTAACCCTAAATTACTGCAACAAGGACAAAAGTGGATTTCTGAATAGAATGACTATGTAGGCTGCATGGATTGATGGGGCTAGGATTTGAAGAAGAATAGAAGATGAGGCCGAGTACTTGGTTGTTGATAGGGTTGACGTAAGCGATGGAACGGAATGGAAAGACTAAAAAAAAGCGTATCCATACTCAGTTTGTACATCTCTGCTTCTTGCTTCGTGATCATGTCTATAGGGTGAAAGTGTGTTATTTAAGTGTGTTAGGTGAGGTTACATTCTAGCTACGCACATACTACTTACTGCTAGTATGGGATCATGGCATGAGACATGATTAGGTTAGATAAATGGAAGGAATACAGTTGGATGTTTAGAGAAGAAGTTGGGGGGTTACTGTGGTGTGGAGTAGGGAAAATTAGGTTTGGAATGAGATTTTACTCAAATATAAACTTGTCAAACGGGTCACCTCCTTTAACAGGGACCCATAGGAAGGATTTTCCACTTTATTCGCTTCTTTTCCCACAAAATGTCGATTTTCGGATTTTCCACTTCACCGAACCAAACAACCCCTTAGTGCTAGATGAATAATAATCTAAGGGAACAATATGCTCTTCCGAAGGCAAGAATCTAGGTTTTACTGGATATCAGATCTCTCTGTGGTTACATTGATTGATATTTCTGCTTTCTGTTGTCCATTCAGGAAAATCTGGGTTATGTCACCATAAGCCTTGCAGATGTAGTGACCAACAAGCGGATCAACGAGAAGTATCATCTCATTGACTCAAAAAATGGTCGGATTCAGATCGAGTTGCAATGGAGGCAAGCGGAATAGTCGGGAGAGTATCGACAGACATCATCATCTGATGGACACTGGAATGCTTTCTTTGTTTCTTGACAGGCAACAGTAAATAGATATTTCTTTGCTGATTTTTGCAACTTAATAATATAGTAACCTATGGATCTTAGTACAATGTTCTAAAGTGATTAGCATCATCGACACATTGTACTCAATTTAGATTGTTTCTAACCAAGATCAAAAGGAGGGATAACTTCCAAATGTTTATGATTTCTCATTTATTGCAATCATCAAATTCAAAGTAGTGGCAATAAAAATATGAGTTCATCGTTACTTTAATGAACCTCATGAAGATCCCACTGTGCAAACCTAAACAATCTACTATCAGAGTTCGATCACAACTGGCAATGGTTATCTAACTCTCTGAGTAGTTACCAGCATTGGGACCAATTGCCGGTTTTTGTCTCCGAAGCAATGAGTAGTACTATGGTCTCCCAAGTCATCCACAGTACTTGATGGTCAATCAAGAAAGAGATTAATGAGCAATAATAGTTCACATAAATGAAGCCTTTATGTTACTCTATTGCCAATATGGTCATCAGTAGAACATGACAGTAGACAAGTACACTCATGGGAACACCTCAACCCATTCAAAACAAAAACAGTGCAAATCCAAAATATGTGGATATTATGCAGAGTAAGATGATACAGATGAGATGAAATATAAGTGGTGCCTGTGTAAATATAGCCTGTGTAAAGTCAACTACTCAAGTAATTGCTAAAAGAGGAGGCATGTCCCAGTAACTACAAACGGTTGCAACAAACTGAGCAGGTGTCAGAATAAAACTACTACACTTGTATTCTATAAGGATACCTGTTATTTGTTTTGAACTTATCTTGCCTCGTAACCCATCAGAATATTCATCATTTCCCTGTTTCTTATTTGCTATTCATTAAGCTAAAAAGAACTCAACTCTTGATGAATCTATTACGTATAAATTATTTATGTCAAGAAGATGGGTTATATGCCCAGTTCGGACATATAAGGAACCAAGGACATTAATCAAATGGGAGGAGGTCTTGGTGCTAGTACCTGAGGACATTAAGGACTGGCCTTATCTAAAACAAAAGTACGTACCCCATAGCCATAGGTACCGATAGCAAATAACAACAAAGAGAAATGTGAATTACATTGGCAAGTTTGAGTCCATGAACTTACATCACAACATTTCTTTGCTCTTAAGCCACATGATATGCAAAACATCCAAAATTTGTCTATCCAACTCTTAGTGGATGATAGAATCAGATACATCTGAAGGCCAATTTTGTCAGGATTTCAGCCAATTTGTCAGTAAATATTGTTATAAAATCCCAAATTAATGCCTTATATATATATATATATATATAATGGTCATGTGTCTTGTCCAGAGGTTTAGGAGTGTCCCTGCATCCTAGATTATTATGCAACTTCCGAATGAATACATGGTAGGTTCTGTATCAGAACAAGCGAAAATATAAAAGTTATCCCATAATCCATAGAGAACAAATAAAGGAGTCTAAATGAACACTATATAATAATGGTCCCTTGTTCCTTCTCTAACTCAGTTTCCTTGGTTCTTAGATCACTACATAATATTCTTTTTAAAATTGTAGGTTCCAATATACTAATGGCTCCTTTGTTTTTAATAACATGAGTTCTACTATATCAGCAAAATATTTATAATTACTTTTTATATATTTATGAGGAGAACATTATACATTTTGGCTAGTATGTTTGGAGAATGCAAGAAATGTAGTCATAATAAATGATCAGGGTTGTGTTGAACTGATAATTAAACAAGTAGATGCTCTATTTTATTCGGAAACCTTTACAGTTGGTTGGTTGGTTGGTTAAATTTAGAATGATTATCATTGTTGACAAGAAGAAAGGAGCGGTCTTTTATACATCATTTTCTTAGATTTAACACAAAATTGAAGACAATATCAATTAAAAAGGTTATGACTCTGAGCTAAAGGGATAAGACAACAAAAAATTATTATAATACAGTTGGTAGTCATCAAGACTAGGAAAATGTCAAAATCGAATTGTAAAGCTAAGTTATGCACAAAAATGCACAAATTCTTTCATTCAGAATGCATCTTCTTAGGTGTCCTTATTTGATTATAGCATCAAAGATACAACAGATTCGAAAAGAACGATTTTGCAGATAAACAGTAGAGCAGAAAGAAAGAAAAAAACTCAGCCCGTGCAAAGAGGGAATAACAAAATGTACATTACCTACAGTGAGACCATCTACAAATGTGCACTAAGTTGTTTGGGATACCAAGAGACAACTACCTACCTTCACGTGGGATACTCAAAAACAGCAATCTGCAACTGAGCCTGATCACGATCTCCTTCATACCTTCTAACGAAGGCTCTTCTCCACCAAACCTCGAATGCTCTCTGTATATTGGGACAATCATCTCCTTTCTTCAAGAACTGATCGAACCACCTCAACAATATATTCTGTTGCTGCGCCATTGACAAAGTAAGAATAGTTTTGCACAATCCTTCCTCCAACATCTTCTTATCAAAAGTCCTACATGTTCTCTTCATCCAACCAAAGTCATTGTAAAGAGCTTCTAACCAAGTCCTCAAAAAGGAAAATCTTGCATCCTTTGCTACTAATATCTGACCCTTTCCGACTGCAATGCATAACTCAGCAGTGATCTCGCTGATCTTGAACCGATACATGCATGGAATCTTGGAATGAAGGTTTGCAAGCTCCGTTTGATCAGCCCATAGCATAACAAACTCATCACTCATTTCCTTGTTTATGAGAATCTCGACAAGCCACTTTAAATTGTCTGATTCCCTAGATATCTCACCAACTAAATCTCCCTTACTCCGTTGACCATCATCCGTAGTGGCAGCTTCGGACAAGCAGATATGGAGAGAGCTGAGGCATTTATGGCAGAGATGATAAAGGGTTTCTCTAGAGACTTCGAGCCTGTCAACATTGTCATTGTTGTGAGAAGTGTCAACACTTAGCAATCCAAATATTAGTGCTTTCATATTCCTTCGGGCTTTCTCGTCTTTGGCTTGTAAGATTCCTGATAGAAGTTGCAAAAAGATAGCATCTGCCCTTGAGGAAGTAGATGGGTCTACAAACACTCTCCGTAAGACTTCTGTCACAGGTTCGCGAAGCTTAAACTGCTCAAGGACAGATTTTACCTCCTCTTCCTCATCTTCGGACCAGGGAACCGCTTCCAAATACTCCAAGCATGCTGATACTCCAGCATCAAACATAATCGCAGCAGATACCTGCAGTAATTCATTAAATTTAATGCGTCCTTTAAGTTTAATAAATGATAATCCTGCATGATGGATGTAAGTAGAATGCAAAGAAGAATACAAGGCAGATGGAAATGAAAGTTGAAGTATCAGAGCATTTCATTAACGAGTTACTTTCCCTGTCTGCATATTTTACCTCCTTCAACTCATTAAATAAAACCACATAGAAGAGCATATATTTACACCAAGACGCAAAGTAGTTGAACTTTATTTTGGAATGAGTTTGACGGATCCCTTCACATGCTTCCTAGCTTCATCTCTCCCATAGTTACAACTCAAAACACCAAGACTAAGGTATACATTTCTTTCAGATAATTCTTGCTTTTGCTCTTTTGTAATCTTTACACATTCAATGCACAAAACTCATCAAGCTAACAAACCGCCATGTCTACTACATCTTAACCTATCCAATCCCCACACACCATCCTCAAATTACAAAACCCCCCAGGAACACCCAAAAACTATAAATATATGGTGTAAGAAACAAAAGCCATTTGCATAATTGTGTGATTCTCATTATGCATGTTCCTTTTCTTGTTCTTTATTCCTAATCACTTACACACCTCACCATAACAGAAGAAAATATTTCCTGGCGGAGAGGAAGGGCAGAAAGGTCAAAACGAGCCTAGACCTACCATATATATTAAATTAGCCATTAAAAAGAAACCGAGAATTACTCGAGTATTGTGATTTCAATTTTATATCAACCATCCAATTAGTAAAACCGAAATTCTTGGACATAATTGAATCTCTAACATCTAAAATTGTTAGATTATTTACAAGCAGACATGTTTGAAAGCAAGAGACGTAGGGGAAAAAAAAGGCTAACTCTATCCATTTGCAAACATCACTATCTCAAAGTACATAAAAAAGGTGCTAGTGCCATGTAGCGCTGGCTAATGCAGTGTCCTCCATTGGCATTTGGCACCAAATGTTTTTGGTAGTGTCATGCCTTGAATCTTCCCGTGGGGTGTGTCATGCTGCTATTGGTGGAGAGCAAACCTCACCACTGAATAATTTCTCAGGGATAAGACGCAACTGCAACCAGAACTGGCCCTAAATAAATCAAAATTAAAGTTTACAAGTGATACATATAATCCTAGATGCATAAGTTTAAGCAACAAAGACAAATGTAAGGTCTGCCAAATAGTCATCTAGGCGATTATGGATTCGGCACCAAAGTATAGGTTTACTCAGCCATGGAGCCGGTCATATAGAAACTTCATACTCCATACCAATTCCATTATGATTGCGATAATAATAATAATAATAATAATAATAATAACTCATCAAAATTTACTAAAAACTACATGTGTAGTGTAGACTCAATTATACCAAATTTACTGCCTACTAAAAAAAATTGAACTTTTTTCTCCAACTAAACTCAAACAAACAAAACACAACGCAAAGACCGAATTCAGCTGGCTCTGGTGGTGGTCTGCGAGAAGAGGTATAACCTCCCTGGGTAGATGGACGGTCTCGGGATCAAACCGGAGGAGGTGTAGGTGTGTTGGAGGCAGTGGGGGGCCCAAATGACATGCAATGCAGCCTGCAAAAGTCTAGTGCGTAATGCCAGGCATGGAAAAAAAAAAAAAAAAAAACGCAAAGCAAAGATCCCAACTTTAGAAACCATAAAAGTTGGAAACTTTTGGAATAGAATAGAATAGAATACCTTGAGAATCCCGAGGACCCTCCCGACCTCCTCCCCGGCGAGGCTCCTCCCGAGGTCCCCGCAGTACATGAGCGCCACGACCTCCGCGTAGACCTCGACGTCGTCGCACTCGGAGATCTCCACGACTGCGGTGCCCCTCCTGGCGAGCTTGTCGGCGAAGAACCTGCTCCGGTCGGCGAGGACGCGGCGGTGGACCCCTACCCGGACCCGGAAGCCGTCGGGGGAGGCGAGGGTGAGGTCCACGTCTGCCGGGCCCCAGTCGGAGCCGGGGCCCGGGAGGAGCCGGAGGAGCCGCTCCTGGATCCGGTTCCGCCGGTGGCCGGCGGATGAGGAGGGGTTGGGCTGGGATTGTTGGGACATCATTTGGAAGAGAGTGGTGGTGGGTTTGGGAGGGGGAGGGGGAGGGGGAGGAGGGGAAGGAGGAGGTGAGGAAATGTATCCCTGTTTTATCATGGCCGATATTTCGCCGGTTTTTAGTAGCGTTTCGGCTGCCGCCATTGTTAACTGATACTACTGAGTAGAGAGAGCGAGTAGAGCGAGAGCGAGAGCGAGAAAGAGTAAGCAACATATAAGCTGCTTTTGAAGATAGATAAGCTGCTTTTCTGTTTCTGCTTTCGGGAAAAGCTCCGGTCCTGTTGGGGGCGACAGTCATAGTGATAGTGACAGGACGTAGGCGTAAAAGCCCACCACCTCGATCAGCACGCACGTAGTATCTTATTTGTCTCGTGTCCGTGTCCGTGTCCGTGTCCGTGTCCGTGTCCGTGTCAATCCGCATCGAATATTTTTTCCTCGAATGCTAATGATGATTGTTCTCCCGACAAGACGCGACAGCGCGCGTGAATGGAGTTATCAGTCAGTGCTTTCTTTGTTCTCCTCGGGTCTCGCGCGTGCTTTGCCTGCTCCACACTGCTCCATTACTTTTTTTAATATTGGTTAAAAAACAAACAGACCAATTTTTTTTGATGTGAATTAAAATATTGGTCTGTTTGTTTAGGCGTAACTCACTGAAACTCGATTATTTTTTAAAACCCATCAATGATTAACGAATTTTACTGTTTGATACAAACATTAAATTTTTTTTAACCAATATTAAAAATGTAATGATAACTTTCGTATACTTTCAATTTACATCAAAAAAATAATAATGACTTTCGTACACTTTCAACCAAATTTAAATTACCACTCACTTTCAACAATCATATATCTAAGTAACATCTACTTTTAACAATCATCTAAACAACGGAACTCCTTTTTTTTTTTACTTTCAACAACCAACCAAACAATCGAACTCTTTTTTTTTCACTTTCATATCTTTCACTTCCACTATACCATCCAAATAACGAAAGTCAAATTTTTTGCGTACGCATCTCACTTTCGTAAACTAATGATTACTTTTACACACTTTCACCAATTTCATCCGGTTACCGTTAGAGCATTATTAGTAAGCTCCATCCCACGTCCTAGATTCTAATTTAAAATGTAGTACCTCATTTTATATAATAGTAAGTCTAATTCCTAGTTTAAATTTTAGATTTTGAGTCACATTCCACCCATGGGAGCTATAGGTTGGACCTCCCAATTTCTAAATTCTAGATTGTAGAAATCTATTTTGTAGAATAGTAAGTCTCGATTTGGAGCCCAACTTTCTAAATTCTAAATTTTATACTTTTTTTTTCACATCAATTTTTGACCACACAATCTTTAGAACCGGAACTCACTTTATCATTTTCTACTACTAGTATATACGCACGTGCGTTGCACGTATTTCATATTACTTGAAAAATAATAATAGTTTATTAAAAGAGCAAATGATAATTTCTTAATTTTATTATAGGTGAAAATATAATAGGCAAGAGAATGAAAGTTGGAAGAAATTAAATGACGGGAATAGAAAATGTTTCTCTTATCTCTTGGGCTCATGTACCTATTTTGCATGCATGCTTTATTAACTTTTGTTTTGTTCTCCAAACTACCTACTTTGCATGCGTGCATATCTTTGTTTTATTAACTATCATTCTCCAAGTTGCCTCATGCATACATACATATATTTAATAAGTATTTAATTACTTTTTTAATTACTTAGATATCCTTATCAAAGTTAATACATATTGAAATGTAATGAAGGGTATTTTTGGAACGAAATTTTTTCACGGTGAAGCCTAATTTTGACATTATATAGAGGAGATAAGTATTTAATTACTTTTTTAATTACTTAGATATCCTTATCAAAGTTAATACATATTGAAATGTAATGAAGGGTATTTTTGGAACGAAATTTTTTCACGGTGAAGCCTAGTTTTGACATTATATAGAGGAGATTCTCATACAAATCCAACCCATTTTACATTTTTATTTTAAAATTTTGGGCCCAAATTGCATTGGAGAGTCTCAACTACTAATGATGCTCTTAGAGCATCTCCAACCCTGTTGTGAGTTTGGAAACAATGGTTGCCACATAGGAATCACAACTTCTTATTTCAAAAATCATTCTCCAATACAAATGTGAAGTTGGTTGTGAAGTTGACATGGCAATGACATGACATGGACAATGTGAAGTTGATTCTCTAGATCTAGACAATTGACTTCACAATGACTTTATTTCAGATCATCAATTATGAATAAAAAATATTTATAAACAAAGGAAGAAGTAAAAAAAATCTTGGAAGTTGAAAAAAAAAGTAGTTTTTATTGTCTTCTCAACACTTTTGCATTGGAGAACACTTTTATATATCATTGTCTTATTTTATATATAATAGAAAAAGTTATATTTATAGTCAAATTTTTTTTTCAAATATTTATACTATTATATAATATAAGAAAATTATGACTTCATCGTGAAAGTTTTTATTTCAAAATATACTTGCATATTTTACTAATTAAAATGACTAGTATATATGCACGTGTGTTGTACGTATTTCATAGATTATTATTAAAAATACTAAAATATAATTGATGTAATTATTCTAATATTTATTAAGATTACTTACGAAGACTAAAAGATAATTTTTTTAATTATTCTAAATTTATTATTAATATATATTATTTTATACATGCATGTAAGTCTGTTTAGGAAGGACAAAAGATAGCTCATGTAATTATGTAGCCGTCCCTATTAACTCTAATTCATAACTTTTATTAGTAAACATATGCAATGACATATTTGAAAAGAAAATTTGCACGGCGGAGCTGAACTTTTCTTATTATATAGTAATATAGATTCACTAAAGTTAATAGGGGCAACTAGGTAATTATGTGAGCGGTTGTAATGTCCCGGTCTGCACGGTGCATTATGATGGTTTGTTGATTCGAAGAGTCTTGATTAAACTTGTTTTCATATGCAGGATTTATGTAGAGTTCTTGTGATCGGTATATTGTTCCGCTACGGACGAAGGTATTGTGTTGATATCATGGATTGAATCAGTTGGATTGCTTTTAAGCGGTGCGAGAGATCGCAGGCTTATAGCGGTGATGCAGACAATGTTAACATAGTCGGATTACACGATTGTGGAGCACGTCATGCTCGTATGGTTATACTAGTTAAGAATATCGTGCATCGCATCAAATCGTGTTGTTGATGAATCGTGTCGTATCGGCTCGGTCGGAGCGATAGGCGAATCTATATAGGTGGGTGGGCTCTGGCCCTTTTTCTACTCCTTCGCGTCCTTAACAAAATGTATTCCCTTGTTGCCTTGTAATGTTTATAGATTGATGATGTAAACCACCTAAAATTTAAATTTTATTTTAAAGTATTTTTATCCTATTATTGAATTTTCTTGGGTTATTTCTTAGTTAATTGGAAAATAAAACTCATGATTTATTTATTTGTATAAATATTTATTTAAGAGTATTTCATAAAACTATTTTTATTTTATTTAAAAATATATATATTATTATTTGTTAAGTAATACAAATTTTCTAGAATTAATTTAGTGTGCAAATTTATTTTCCTCAGATTTTTATATCATAATCTATATGTAGATATGTATACATATGTTAATATAAGTATTAATATAAAAGAAAAAGAAAGAGAAAGAAAAGAGAAAACCCTTAAACCCAATTCCTAAACCAAACCCTTAACCCAAATCCTAATAACTAACCCTACACTCAAATCTTAACCCGGCCCTCAACACAGCCCGACACTCACCCGCTCCCCTCACGACCCTCACTTGTTCCCTCTTTATATATATACACACACATACACAAGACCATCAAACCCTAACCCTAAACAAAATCTCTTATATCCCTACCTAGCCCAGCCTTCTCCGGCGATCCCGGCGTACCACCAACGCCACCGGCGACGGCCAAAGACCATCGCTCGCGCGCACAACCGCAGCAGCTGCGACAACAGCCACGCCCCCAACTCGCAGCGTATTTTCTCCTCTGCCTCTTGATTGTTTTCTGATCTATCTTCGCAGGTATGATCACAACCTAACCCTCTTTAAACTCTATTAATTTGTTTCAATTAGATAGAACCAAAAATAAAAACTAGGTAAAAATCGAGTACAAAACTCGAAAAAATCATATTTTCTGACATGACAGAAACAGTCCAAGTATACATGTTCATGCCCAATTTTCTACCAGCTCATTTAATATTTTTAAAATCTATTTGAAGGGACTTATTCACAATATAACCAAGATTATTCATGTTCTTTTAGTTTTTATTATTTTACAATGTTGGTTAAATTATTCTGATTCTAAAACGACCAAAAATCTGTTTTCCAAAACCAGAAAACTTGCGATACGGAGTGCGCCCCACCAAACGGGACAAACTCGTCGCGTACGAGTTGCTCATAAAGGCGCGTATGGTATATCCTGACGTATGAGTTTTCACGTAAGCTGATTTGGACGTGTGTGCACGCCGAAATCACCCGTATCGGTGGAAAGTCCCACGTATTAACGTTTTGCAAAGTATACTAGAAGTTTGTGATCGCTCATCCAAACGCGACAAAACTTGCGCCAACGAATCCGTGGTATCACGCTAGTCCTGTGAACCAAGTTTCACGTAATTTCGAGAAAGTTGATCGAACCGTCGTTTCGTGAGTCCCACGGTTTTACTTAACGAGCGATTTTGTGATCGACTCACCGGAATTCAAAATTGGACATACCGTTGAGTTTTTATCGTCGTTTATGATTTGTTTGACCTATAATTTATCCCTTTTAGAGGCATTTATCCCTGATATATTTTTTGGTGCAAAGTGGACCACATATGGACACCACTTTGGGCCAAAATTACCGTTTTACCCATGTATCCAAATTGGACAAAATGGTAGTATTTTTTGACTATCTTACTTATTCCGGAAACGTTGGTGATGTCTGTTGCAGCATCCGGAGATATTTTTTTAGCTTTCATATTTCCTAATTCGTTGCACTTATTGTCTAACGTCGTTTCAGCACCAAATCATTGCCAGGAAAGTATACATTGTCACTATTACTATTATTTTATATTTACATCTGCATATTTTATTTATGTCCTTTATTTTTTTATTTTTTTATATTATTAAACTGCGCGTCTAAAGAAACGCGGGCGCAACACGGATGGCGTCATCTTTTGTTTCTTATTCCTTTTGTTATACATATTGACCTAGACTTAAGAGACAACCCCATAATTTTGAGGAATCTTTATGTTTCATATGGCCTTGATACAGGTGTTACACGAGTTGTGAGTCTCGTGTAGATCATGGACTTACGTATTGACTGGCCATCGATACGTATGGGACGTACGATAGGGAATAATAGCTAATAGAATTGCATGCTAGAAGACTTAGCAGTTACTAGAGGTATTTGCGTGTCATGGATATGACACGTCTAGTAGCATTAGGAGGAGAGAACAATGAGTAAGCGTATGTGGCTCCTTTACACCTTTTTTTGGCCCATAAGCTCCGTCGGAGACGCGAGACGTTATGACCCTATTATTTATTGGAGGCTTATGACGATCGAAAGATGTTATGCTAGTGGCCCCTGGATCTCCGAGAGATCTATGTCCATCCTATAATTTTAGCCAGATAGTCCATACGTGAAAAAGTTGTTCTTAAACTGCATATCACATAGACGGTTTGACGACTCTTTTTGGATGTTTATTCTCAGTATATTGTGGCATACTTTTATGTATCTTGTTACGTTCCTCTGAGGACCTGGTCCCTTTACAGGTGTAGACGATTATGACTATTTGCAGGAGCTCGGATCAGGATTTGCTACTTCATTCTCTTCCGATGATGTCACGCCCCAGTACCGGAATACGAAGACGAACATGGCCAGCTCCCCCGTACAAGGTATAGAATATCGTACGGCGGTCACGGCTGTAACTAGACAAGGGGGTGCATACTACAAGCAAGTTACTTAGGGTCACACAACACATATATTGTCTCAATCAGTCAAATAAGAACAGTAAACATATAACATATATGACAAGAAAGTAAGGCATCCCAAACGCCCTACCACAATATTCTGAAAACCAGTTGTACAAAAATAAGAAAGTTGGCAGAGTATCAAATGTACATGACCATGATCATATACAGTCTGATTAATTACAATCATGTAAGAAAACTAAATGTCCAGATTTATGGCTAACAAGTGTCGGTGGCTAAACGTCCAAAATAAGTAAAATGTGCAATAACGAGCAGGAAAGAAGAAACCCGCTTGTTTTCCTCAGTGGTCATTCGCCTGGTGCGTGTCATTATTCAGGGGGAAGTACGCTTGATCATCGGGTGTTGGCTCTAAACCTGGCCATGAAAAACTAATGGGGTTAGACCCCAAATAACAAGTACCACAAAGGAAGCACGACTGAAGAAATAAAACCAGGTTATGAAATAGATACATATATATAGTTTTGTCTCGTAGTTTTGGTTCATAGCCTATCGTGACACAACAATCTAACCCTACAACCAAACAAGGACAAGAGTTAGACCATCTCACCATGATAGTCCATATTCCTAGACTATTTGACATCAGATACAATACACAAACAAGCTCAATTACATAATCGGTCAATCACTTGTACGGCTTACTAGGTGGAGTCTGGGTTATCCCAGAGGTGTTATACATATAATAGGATTCCTCAGATCGAGCCATCTTCTAGCAGGGGCTATCTGATCCAAGAATCGCCGCATAGCACATAGTAGTATGCACCGATCCCTCGTAAGGCCACCGTGCTAAGATCGAATAGAACACATAGTATAATATAATAGTCGGATATTGTCATCCACTAATGAGAATTTAAACAATATCTATGGGGGCCAGCCTTCACTCCCCATATAATAATTGAGGGTGGCTAGTTAAGCACGACATCGGGATTCCGTCCCTCCCAATGCTCTACATGTTTTATTTGCCTAGTTAACCCTACGGTTAGTTGAAATCACATGGCGTAGTCACATGTTACTCCCCTTATATGTCGTACCGTAGTACTGGCACGCTAGATACGAATCCACTTTGCTACTTTGCCGTTCAATTTGGATTCACCCCAGCGTGATGCAACAGTCAAACAAATCCTAGCCACGCTTGGTTATTGACCAACTATCATGTCCATGCTGGAGGAATTTATTACATCACATGTCGCTTAGAATGTAGGCACACCTCGGTGTGAAACATGTAACATAATCACGTAGAAACACTTAGCACGTAGGAACACATAGCACGTAGTAAGTGTATCAACACGGATACCAATAGTCGGGTCAAGCTACTAATCATTGGTAAATCACATAGAGTTCTAGCACATAGTCAAGTCTTAACACATGGTCACGTAGCTCACGTACATTAGCAATCATTAGAATCACACATGGAGTCACAAAATTCCATAAAGCATGAAAATCAAGCAAAACAATAAAACGTGCATGTAGGCCGCATGAGGATCAGGGACGCATAGGAAGTCGATCACATATTGGTCGGGCCGCATGGCAGCATGAGTCGCATAGGTCGCATGGGTCGGGCCGCATGGGCTCAGGCCGCATGGGTCACATGAGTCGGGTCGCATGAGCTTAGGCCGCATGTGTCGCATGAGCTCAGTGCCGCATGGGTCGGGCCATATATGGGATAGGGCAAAGTCTACTCCTTGGGAGAAGTATTGAACGACGAGCATAAATATGAAGTGTTAGTGAAGTAACAATAAAGTGATCGAAGTGACTGATGTGACATTGTAATAAAGTGTGACAGAGAGAAAGGATAACATCAGAAAAGTCAAGATCACAGAATTATGTGCTAAAAATTCAGAGTCATACGTCTAAGAAAAATGGATGCATGCTCTGCTTGCCGCATAGGATCAGGCTGCATGGATGCTTCTTTAGACTTAGCGACTTCTCATTCGTTCAGCGAGTGAAAACACAAGGAGTTCAATGACACTTGTGTGAATAAGCAGTCATGCGTCCAACAAGATAGCCACATGCTGTCATTATTTTGCAAGAGTTCAGACCGCATAACCCTCTCAGGTCGTATAGCACTCTTAGCCGCATAGCTCACTGGCCGCATGTGAAGTTTGTCTCCCCCAACAGCAGGTTCAGCCATGGCAGAAAGCTCCAAAATTCAAAAATTATTTTTTTCAAAAAAATATTATTTTAACTCCGAATCAAGTGAACCAAAAGCCAAAATACTCGAAATGAAGTGCTCAATCCATCCCAAAGACTATTTTTCGAAAATACCATGTTTATGTAGATCAAAACCAAGAAAAACTTTTAGAACTCATGAAAACCCTAAACTTCAAACGTACATCTACTCAAATCCACCCATTAGAACCAAAAACTCCAAGTACTAAAAGTGTTTAGAATCATAGTGTGCACACATTAGACTAATAAAATACAAGAAAAGAGCAAGAATCAAAAATTAAGAGATTTTTTTATGTAGTGCAATGTGTACTTGCCTAAATGAATGAAGGAAAAAAATGAGAGAATGAGGGAAGAGAGAGAAAGAAGTTTAACTTATTTAGCTAGGGTTTTAGGTTTATACCATGGGTTCATATCATAACCAAACTAACCCAATAATTAAACCATGGGTCTAATTGAACCAAAGAATGGGTCTAGTCTCCATGACATGCAACCTAATTAACATGCAAGCAACAAATAATATAAGCAGAAAAACTAATATGTTCCAAATACGTATATCGGGAATGGGGAGTGACATCTCTACCCACCTTAGAAAATTTTCGTCCTCGAAATTCAAACCCAAGACTAACTAGAGAAATCAGAACAAGCACTACGCTAACTACTAGCTCATATACATATGCAATCAAATTCAAGCATGTAATAAAGAAAACAGTGTCATATAGCATGGGTAAACGAATCACGAGATTCGAGATACGAAGGCATAAGAACGAATATACCTTCCGAGTCGAATATGTGCGGATACTGAGATCGGATATCATTATCGCGCTCCCATGTTGACTCTCCCAAAGGGTGATGACCCCAAGCAACTCGGACAAGATGAATAGTCTGATTCTTGAGCACCTTCTCCCTTCGGTCCAAAATGGATATGGGTTATTCCCCGTAAGACAAGTCGGTACCAACGACTAGCTCAGAATGGTCGAAGATATGACTCGGATCTGGGACATACCTACGCAACTGAGATACATGAAATACATCGTGCACCTCACGTAGCGAAGGCGAAAGGGCAAGACGATAAGCAACATCGCCCACCCGCTCGAGAATATTGAACGGACCGACATATCGCGGACTAACATAAAAGGACCAACCTCACATGTTCGGTCACATCCTCACTCTCTCCCATGCTATATACAACTCTCTCATGATTAATCATGACCCTTGATTTAATTCCCTACTCCATCTCAACCATACACTCACTCTATATTAACACACACTCAACCCCCTCACATGTGGCCGGCCCTAATCCCTAGGAAAACTTAGGAATCCCCCCTCTCTCTCTCTCTCCCCCCTCTACTACAACCAGCCGACCACCCTTCTTCTTCTTCTTCTTCTTCTTCAATCACCTTCTTCTTAACGAAGCTAAGCTCCGGCCACCACCACCTTCAGCACCCGCCGTCGCTGCCATTTCCTTCACCGCCTCCGCCTCACTGCCATCTCCACCACTACGAACGACCAGCACCACACCCCGACCTAAGCACCACCACCTTCACCGCTGCACCTCATCACCATATTCACCACCACAAACCACCTTCACCACCTCCGCCTCACTGCCTTCGGCCACCACCACCTTCACCGTTGTACTTCACCATCTCCACTACCACGAACGACCAGCTCCACCACCTACTGTCAACACCCCCGCACCATCACCTTCACCACCTCTGCCTCACGACCAGCACCACCACCTCGACTTCAACGACCGACATCACCACCACCTACTGTCAACACCCCCGCACCACCACCTTCACCCGATGCCCCTCTACCGGAGCACCACTACCCCGACCTCCATGACCAGCATCACCACGACCACCACTTCCAGCACCACCACCTTCACGTAGCCAAGCACCACTACCTTCACGCAGCCGAGCACCCCCACCACCTCGGTCGACACGCGTGTCACCCCTACGGTCGACGCCATCCCTGACCGAAGTTGCAGCACCGCCGCTGCCACCACCCGTAGCCACCTGGGTAACTCCTCACCCTTCTCTTTTTGTGTAGTATTTTGTTTGTGCTAGAGAGACCCTAGTTAGGGTTAGGGTTACATAAATATATCACATGCATTTTTATGGTAAATATTGAGGTTAGGTATTTATGTGGAAATTGTTATATAGTATTTTAATTACGATTATTTATAGGTGAACTTGATAATTTATAACTAATTATTTGAGGATGAATAAATTGGGTGTATAAAATAACGTCTGTGAATATAAGGATGGTATGGTTGAGGATGAGCATAACTTAAATGACTGGAATCACTGTGATGGATATTAGGGGTTAGAGATTTTGTTGAGGACGTTATACTGATTGTTGATCGTATTTGATATAACGTTACCCTAGTCAACTTGGGTCAATCCTCTATTTAGTATCTATGTGAGCTATGTAACTATGACAGAAGCCTATGCTAGACGTGATGTCACCTTTTATTTTAGAATAGTATCGAGCTAGATTATTAATTAATTTTATATATCGTCTCTAGGTACTTCGGGATCCGCGGACTTGGACGTTGTACCGAAGCCCCGTCTTCAGCATCCGGATCCAGGCAAGTGTAATCACCCAGATTTTTAGAATTTAATTTTAGAATTTTAATTATGATTTTTTTTTTAAATTTTTAGAGATTTTTCTGTAATTTTTAATTAATTATAATAAATGTTCGTTTATGAAATTATATTTTTGTGTATTAAATTAATTATTAAAATATTACAAAATTATATTTTTGAGTATATAATTAATAATAGGATATTGTGTAATTTTTTTGGAATTTATTGGGCTCAAAAACTATTTTTAATAGTTAATTGCATTAGTTTTAAATAAACCAACTTAAACCAACTCAAACCAACCCAAACTGAACCAAACCGAACCATCCTAGACCAACCCATACTAAACCAATAGGATTCGGACCCAAACCCATACCCGCAACCCACCAACCCGCGACCCGACCCGAAACCCCAACCCACTGTAACAACAAAAACCGATCACCTTCCTCTTCCAAAACCGGCGGCCGACCCCCCCCCCCCTTCACCTCCCTGTAACCGCCCACTCTGACCCCTATATAAACATCCAGACCCACCCTCTCATCCACCATCAAACCCTCTTCTACTCCCGACAAGCCACCGCCGACGATGACGTCAGACCGCCGCGCACCACCGTCGCAAAGTCGCCACCGCAAGTCGCCTGAATTTCCGAGCAGCAGCAACAGTGAGGTACCCTTCTTCCCACTCTCGTATCTCTGTGCACAGTTATCCAAATATCGATCTGTCAAATCTTATGCGAAGACCACATGACCCTCTTAGACCCTGTATAATTAGTTCGGGGTATCGTGTCCTGTGTCGGTCACAATTCATGATGCAAAATAGGAAACAAAAAGACCTAATTTATAGTTCAGAAAATTATCCCAAACACCCATGTTCATGGCCGTTTTTCTTTCAACCTAGTTAATATTTTTAAATTCTACTTGAACAGTAAATTAGACAACAAAATCGAGATTTAATTTCTTTAATTAGTTTATTTTAATTTATTATATGTTGTATTTTATTCGTAGTTGAAGTTGACCAAAAACTTGGTTTACTAAACCCAAAATTTTCTGAAATGGGGTACGTCCCGCTAAACGAGGCAAATTTACTGTGTTCAAATTGTATTGAAAGGCATGTATCATCAACGCGGACGTGTAGAATTTCATGAAAGTTGATTTGGATGTGCGTGCATACCGAAATCAACGCGTATCCGTCGAAAAGTCCTGTATCGGCCTGTTCTGACACTAGTCATAATTTCGTATGTGCGTTTCGTTTCATAAAGAAACTTACGCCATCGGATTCGTAGCATTACGCTGGTCATGTGACCCAAGTTTGGTTTGATTCTGAGGACGTTGATGAAACCCCATTTTCGTGGGCCCCACGATTCCACTTGATGGACGATTTTGTGACCGGCTCATCGGAATCTAGTTCTGGACATTTTGTTGGATTCTTATCATCGTTCTGGACTCATAGACACTATATTTGACGAATTTGAAGAACTTTGTCTCTGGTACATTTTTCGGTACGAAGTAGGACACATGTGGACCCGGCTTTGACCAGAAACTGTCAATTCTGCCCCTGTGTCCAAATTGGACTTATGGGTAGTCAATCTTAGATAATTTATGTATTCTGAGAGCGATGGTAATATTTGTTTCAGCATCCGAAGGCGTACCTGGAGATTTTACTGTTACATGAGCAACTGAAGGAGTTCAGAATACAGGCAAGTGTACCTTGCCAAACTTGTAGTAGTTTCTTTAAAATTATTTGCTTGAGTTATTTCTGTGATATACCTGCTCAACCTAGGACCGTGAGACATTGTTTAGCATCCGAACAAGATTCGGGTGTCGACGCCGTACGCGGAGTCATGTAACGTCACTTAGAGAGTTGATATCACGATCATATATATTTTCGTGCTTGCTTTACCAAGTACGTCATACAATAGGACACTTGACACTATTCATGTGACAGAATCTTTCCTGAGTTATTCGTGGTGATTCTGTATAGGCTTACATGAATCGTGACATAAGACTTGCATATACATAGATATCATTATGACTCGATGTACTAGCTAGAGGTCATGATCTTGCGTGTTATGGACATGAGATGTCGTGGACATGACACGTGTGATTACATTGGGTGGGAAGAGACACACAGGCTACAGGCTGATTACATACATATATATTTATTATTGCGGTGCTTTAGTCTCTATTCCAGAGCTTGGCCCATTACGTGATATTACTGCTACCGGCTCCCTGACACAGAGCTTGTAGTGGTCTCAACCTGAGTACTAGTGATGCTCTCATTTGCATATCACATAGCTGGTTATATAGCTTGCCCTGTGATCTATTTTTATATACTATATTTATTTGGCTTGAGTTATTCTTATACCTTGCTATGTCCCCTGAGGACCTAAATCCGGATTATGTCCCCAGGTACAGCAGAAGAGGAATACCCCGAGATATACGGGACAGGAGATGACGCTGGAGCAGTACTGGCACCAGAGGACGAGGTTACCAGATTACTGTTTATTTTATCTACGCTTTGTGCCCATTTTGGATCGAAATCGTTACTTAGCGTCCGGGTCATAACCGGGTGCAGACGTTCGTTGGTAACGTCTAGTATCGATTGATAGATATTCGCAACATATTGATATACCTACTTGGTTACATCGGAACCCTAGGACACATTCAGACACCGTCATCGTGCCAGACTTTCTGTATCATGATACTGTCAGCATGACCAAAATCTGGAATGACTTTAGGGTCGTGATTGTTGATAGTTACTTCAGTATGACGAGACTGTTAGATAGAGGTTCAGGTTCAGCTAGCACTCGTTGACCGCATTGGGAGGGGAAGACAGTTACTAGATATTTGGGCTACTTTGCATGCGCTATATATATGTATATATTCCTATTTATGTAGTGATCCTGTATCCGGAGTCGTAGTATCACCTGTGTGACTCTGTCCTCGGAGCTACGGTACGCCCCGTGTGTTTCTGTGCCTCGGAGCTACGGTTTTATATTTAGAAAGCCCACGCGTCGAACATTATCTTCAAAGTTGTGTCTCACTTAGGTGGTTATGCTAGATTACACCGGTGTAGCACTTATTTCTTTCTTTTATACTATGGCATACTATTTTTGTACCTTGTTACGTCCCTCTGAGGACCTGGTTCCCTTCCAGGCTTAGGCAAGGAGGACTACCCGGAGGAGTACGGACCGGGTGTATATCCAGGAGCATGACCCGTTGCAGAGGACGAGATCCTTCCCGAGGACTTCGTTTGATCTTTGGTAGTGACTACACCCTAGACCCGTATTATTATCTAGTTTGCAGATACCGACCCTAGTTATCTTACTGCTTTCCTTCATTCAGTATTTGTATTAGCGGATTTGTTCCCGTGTGACTCTACTCGTATTTGTATTATGATACATTTCCAGTCTTATTTTTCTTCTGCACATTAGAAGTTATGATTTCTCTATGTGCTCTATATTCAGATGTCTGTGGATAAGATTTAGTTTCACTGTCTATGTTTTATAAGTTGGGTTTTATCATTGTACTTTACAGGTTAGGTGCACTCCTCTATTAGATTGGGATGCCCGTCGAAGTATACCCGCTGGCCATTGCCATGTGGCTCAGTTCCTTATATTTGGAACTGGGGCATGACAAGCAAAGCCTAAGAAGACCCGTAGGACGTGGGTGGCCAAGGTCGATACGCCTCACCCAACTGCGGAGCGTGCGCTCCATGTCTCGCTCCCAACTGCAGGGACCGCACATCATGCAGCCATTGTCTATGCAGCAGCCTCTTCCAGCCAAAAGGGTGCTTCCTACTTGAGGACCCGCAGAACATGAGTTGCCAAGGCCGCTGCGCCCCACCCCTCTGCGGAGCAAATGCTTCTAGCCTCCTACTCTGTTGCCAATGATGGTCGTCGGACGAACACCCATAATATCCATATCTATGCGACATCCAAGGCTGACGCAGAAATTGTTCAGCAACCAAACTCTGGCAGAAGAAAATACTACGATGCTAGACGTCCTAGTGCTGAGGAAGCTTCCATGCGGCCAAGGACGAGGCCTCATAAGATTGTCCATGCGGTATCAACTCACAACCGCAGACAGCAAGTCGCATGCGGCCCCAATAGCAACAGAACCTCTATTTTCGACCGTATCTCTTGCGACATAGATCCTAAGTGACCCATTGAGAATAGTGAAAAAACCAAAGCTGGACTCTTCATACTACGCGCCTGCGATAGCTAAGCTGAAGAAGTCCAGGGCAGTGCGAGCCCGTCAGGCTCAAGCAACTGCCCATACGACCGACCGCCAACAGGCATCGCTAGTTATTATGCGAGTCTCTGGCGGACAGTTGTACAAGACTGACCCATGCGTCCAACCCACAGGGACCAATGGACAGGGCCGGTCTCAAAAGTCTTTCACCAGTACCTCGGGACAAGTTCGTGTATGAACCCCAGGCCAGGGAGCAAAGACAGCACATGCACATCCGTGTGCCCGGGATACCCGGACTCACAAAGAGGATGCAAAGGTAAAACACCCTTCGCATGATTTGCGTAACGTGATTACTCACAAGCGCAAAGCAAGGGAAACGACTACGGCGTGCGACGTGCCCTCTCCGAGGAACAGCTGCGCCAACATCATCATCATCTGCTGCTGCAATAAAGCAGATGTACTCACAGACAGACAGACAGTCGGCCTTCCAGCGACTGTACCAGAAAGCATATATCCGACAACAACCCGGAGATCAGGTACAAGTATCAGAAGAGGAGGAGTTTCCCTTCGCCTCATGCTACTCGACTGGAAAGCTTCCCGCCACCAAGAAAAGAAAGAGGTCAGATACCTCCAGTCCGGCGCTCTCTACCACGGCATCGCAAAGGCGATTACCTGGAAGGCTAACGACGGCACCAGCGGGAGGCGTCTTCCAAGGCACCCGCTCAAGGAAGAAGTTGTCATCCCCTGGGGATAGTTTATCCTCAGAACCCCTGGGGGTGGTCCAAGCTGGGGGTAGTGTCCCCCTGGATGTACGCGACAACCCGGCGTTCCGAGGAGACTTCGATTCTCAAGGAACGGACTCCGAGATCCCGGAGGATAGCTAGTCCCACCAGGACGACATAATCCTCTACGCTAGGGGAAGTATCCCCTCCGAATTGAAGGAAGACATGACGGCTCCCGCCCTCCTTAAAGATCACTCACTACAAGGGTATGAAACATGGAGCACATCATCCACTGCCCCCTCCATTTCTTCCCGCGTGAGGACGGTGTACATGGCCGAAGATGAACATGAAGGCCCCAGTGACCGACAATGCCTCGAGATGCTCGAAACCATGATGTACACAATGAGTGCATCAATGCAAGCTTTGACCCAGACAATGCTGAAAATTAAGGAAAATATGGCCTCCCAGCTAGCAAGGGCCTCTGGGCAAGCAAACCTGGACCCCGGAACCAATGGGGATTCAAATACGACCGCTCTACCTGCGGTCGGCGATCCTCTCCTACCTGGCTCATCGGTGCCTTCCGCAGGAGATGAAGCTAAGGAAGCAAGGAGGGAGGTCCGAGAACTTCGGGCTTTCCTAGAATCCATGAGCAATCGAAACTCACTCCGTGATCTCGGGGTGCGACAACCATACCCGATAGAGTAGAAGGACATACCATATCCACCCAAGTACAAGCCCTTCAATATTAACATGTTTGACGGGAAGTCCTCCCCTCGCCGCTTCATGAGCTACTTCGAGATCACCACGGGACACTTACCCCACAACGACGATATCCTTACCAGGCTTTGTAACGCCCCGCTCCGCGCCGGCGTTATGTATCAAGGTGAGTGGGCAGAACTTCGTTCTCTGATTCTTGCACGCCTTAATAATAACCTGAGTTTTTGCTTGCAATATTTTCTTAAGAGAATGATAGAACCTGCCTTGCATGTTAATGAACGAACTCACCTAGCTTGTCTTTGAAACAAAGTCTGCTTAACGAGAATCATGAATCGCTTGCTTAGAGTGCATGAACATGTTCACTATCATCTATGCTTCGAGAGAACCATACTGTGCCTGAACGTGTTCAAGTGATAAGTCGGATTGCCCCGCAACAACGAGTGTATTCTGATAGTTTGTCTCATCTGCATACTAGAGTTTATTTGATAGTGTTCTATGCATTCGCACGCGGTCGGACAATGGCTTTTGGTGGAGAGCTGAACTGCATGCGTCATAGCCACCATGGGTCACAGCTGCCATTAGCTTCAGAGAAATGAGTCATTGGTATGCTGTTCCACCAGCTACCGATCCTGAGATACTCGAGGACCGCCCTGCATATAGCTAAGTCATTGTATTGGCTTGGATAGTGACTGCCCCTAAGAATGTGCATTGTGTGTCTAGCTATGCATCAGACCCTATAGTCGCACGAGACACGCTGTGCACACCCTGGATCATGAACGGCTTGCTTTCTTGCTTATTACATATGAAACTCTGTTTCCAAACAAGTAAATCGACTCTGCTAGAACTGCATGAAACGAACCTAGGTAAAACTAGAAAGATCACTAGTAATGTAATGTTTTATAACATGATTACTTAGTGCCTGTTTGAGTGAATGCTTATTTCTGTTCAGTTGATTTATCTCACCAGTACTTGTATAAAGTGCTGACCCACCAACAGTTTACTTGCTTGCAGGTACTGGATCGTCCGAGGAAGCGATAGGCGTGCCACAGTCCCTAAGACCCGGAATCCTGGTTTCGATTGTTGCCCCGAGAATGCTATCGTATAAGGGGGCATAATGTATGGAACGAACGTGTGCCTTTGCTAAAGGAAACCCAACTTGCCTCGATTGTCCCGAACACTCAGTTGGCTAAATGCATTGCATTGCAACAAGTCCCTTTCCGCTGCTTACTCGATTGATGCGATGATAGCCAACTATCAACTTAAACGATTGGCCTTGCACGGGCGCAACCCAGGCCCGTGCGGCATCACGTCCCCCGAAAGCTCAAACGGGCCATTCGCCTAGCTCCCTTCCTCCCTCGCACCCGCGGGACGGACGCGGTGATTCGCGTCCGGTGCGCCGAGACATGGTGATTCGTGTTCGGTTCGTTAATTCCGGCCGCACAGGGCGGGGCAAGGCGGAGCGGCGGCCCGGGCGGGACCGGGGCGTGACAGGCTCTTCGTCGGATCATTAGCGGGGGTAGCTTTCGATTGGTTATGCAGTCTCGAACATAACTGCATCTCTTTATTTGATGACCTCAAGCGTCTGTTCCTTAACAGATTCTATGAGGCAGAAAATGATATGACGATGTCTTCTCTGATGGACGTCGCCCAAGGAGAGAAGGAACTAACGAGAAATTACATCGAGTGGTTCCGACAGGCCGTACTAAGATTTCCTCCTGGCAATTTCGAGGCCACACTCATGAAGATGTGCCGGAAAAACATGCTCCCGGCAGTCAGCCTTTGGATGGACGAGAGCCAGTTCAAGGACTGGACAACGTTCATTGTAAGTGTTGTCAACGTTGAAAAAAACTTAAACGCTCATCACTTGGGGATCCATATCCCTACTACCGAGGGAAAAAGGCAAGCGTCACAGCAACAACAACAACAACAACAACAACAATAACAACAACAACAATAATAGCGGCAATAACAGCCACGATGGAAAGGGGAAACAGGCTATGGTCGCTACCTTGACCAAGAAGCCAAAGGAAAAGCCGGCAGAGCCTCCAAAACCAAAGAAGACTTACTCTTTTGAATATGCTGATATCAAACTCATCTTTGACATGCTGATACAGGGAGGCAAAATTTGGCTCTGCGACGTCAGACGTCAGCCTGAGGCAGCGGAGATTGCCAACCCGAAGTACTGTCACTTCCACCGCTACATCCATCATCCGACGCATGAGTGCTATATCCTGAAGTGGTATATCCAACGTCTGATAGACACCAAAGCTCTTTCTTTGGACTTCGATGACATAACGGTAGCCGCCAACATGGTGTCCCTCCAGTTTGCCAACTTTTTACCGGCTGAAGTCCCAGACGGAGTAGTTCCGGTCCCTAAGGCGACTATGGAAGTGGTCAACCTTCTACCAGCTCGAGACCAGACGGCCGGGCTAATACCTCTTGCCACACCACGTGGAGAGGTCATGTGGGTCCTTCCCGACCTCGTGTCAGACTTAACACAGCCGTGGCATCCTCTATCGCCAAATCTAAAGGCAGAAAATCCAAGACACGTTACACAGTTTCCTCATCGGCTGAAGAGTTGGCAGTAAGTGCAACAAGGTCAGGTGCAATATACCAACTGATGCACGATGATAAGCCCCCAGTTGTCACACATACCACTACGGGTCCCGGGCCATCTCAGCCCCCACTGGTGGATAAGTCCAAACAGAAGGAGACGCGCTTCGATAAACCGTTGTGCAAGGATGCACCACAAGGGCTGGAAGGCCCTATAGCTTCGACATCTTGGCACAATTAGCCCACACTCCGACAAAATTGTCACTATTGAGCTTTTGCGGCTCTCTAAAGACACTCTGGCTGCCCTGAGTAAGTCATTGCATAAAGCCAATGTCTACTAGGCACAAGTCAAGCCGCCAACCGAAGATCCTGCTGCTTGTCCACATTGCAATAACGCCATGGATGCAATACCCAATATCGACTTCTCACAACAGGACATGTTGCTCAAGAATAATAGGCACGATCGACCCATGTACTATACATGATATATTATCAATATCAAGGTGGACCGAATGCATATCGACCCAGGATCGTCGATCAGCATCATCCCTAGAAGTTTTCTTTAGACCCTGGGGATCCCGATGCATCGTCTAGGGGCCACCAATACCACCATCAGTGGCTTCAACAAGGGGAGGAGCTACCCTCTGGGTAAAATTTGCCTAAAATGCTAGATCGACGACTTAAAAACAGAGGTCACCTGCTACATCATAGACGTAGATACATCCTACAACGTCTTGTTGGGGCATCCGTGGATACGTGAACATAGGATCGTGCTATCCACCCTCCACCAATGCCTAAATATAGACGAATACGATTTCATCAAAATGGAATTTGCTGACGTCGATCTGTTTAAGGGTATCGAGATCTACTACTCTGACTCAATCCTCGACAAAAAAGTTCGCCAAGATGAAGGTGGCAACAAAGACGACGATGAAGCCGAGGCCACAACAGCACCCAAGGAGCCTATGAGAATCCGTCTCAAGGCTCGTACTCCCGATGTGGTCGCACCTCTCATCGATAAAACGTGCGGGAAGGCACATGAATCTCCGGTACTTTCGGCGTCGCCAGAGCTAATGGTCATCCTCCTTCGAAGGCCGAATCGACAACCAAAAGGATATTGTGTCCTATCTACGCCTTCCGAACCAATGATCGTTCATCTTCACAGGCCGAGTCGACCACCAAAGGGAGACCCGACCGCTGTTGCAACCTTTGGACCTTTGGTGGTAAAATTACGCAGAAAACCACCAAGCCTTCACTTACGCTGGGGGTAGCCGAGGATAATGATGAGTTGGAGGAATAGATATCCACCAATGTCAACATCTCTTCCCCTGACGATGTAATCCCGCTGGAAGAGATACCATATTTTCTCAATAAAGGACTAGTTTTGAACTACTCGGAGCGTATGTATATAAGTACACTCTACTCCCTGGAGCATGGTTTGGGCCTTCATCTGCACACACAAGTGACCACTACCTGCACCGTGCAATGGCTTCGCTCTAGCCAAGATTCTTATTTTTTAGTCCCACCCAGGACAGGGAGATAAGATCATCATCTTCGGCAGAGTGGAATGCCCCTGATCCTTCATCCTAGAAGAAGAAGAACCAGAATCCGAGACAGAAAAATGCCACTCTACCGGTACAACACGCAAGCCCATCATCTTATCCAAAAGATGGGATACAATCTGGAGGTCACCAAAGGATTAAACTACAATAAAGGTCGAAGGGCGCCTTTATGACTCCCCTCCCCTGTGGGCAAGTCCGGAGATTACTATCATAAGACTAAGCATGGCTTAGGATATGTAACACCTCCCACAACCCCCGAGGGCTCAGATAAAGAAGACAAAGAGAGCTCGCACTCTTCAGAATCGTCAGCTTATGATGCCGACGTCAGCATCGAGAATACGCTCAGACAAACACTGTCCTCCAACATGGTGTCTGCCGACCTCGAGGAAGACAACGAGAATCCATCCGAGCTCTTTGAGATGGAACCTTAGGCCCAACACCTGGGTTCACAATGGGAGATTCAATTTGAGCAGCGAGAACCTCCTACCAAAGACGAAGTCGTTCAAGTCGATCTAGGTGACGAGACCTCCCCAAAGCCTATCTTCATAAGCAAAAGTCTGTCCAACAAAGACCAAAAATCTCTATTACAACTCGTCAGGAAATACATCAATGTCTTTACCTGGAGTTACAAAGACATGCCAGGACTCGACCCCCAAATCGTGGTCCAAAAACTCAATATTCGGCCAGACGCCAAACCACTCAAGCAACAGCAGCGACGGTTTCGGCCCAATGTGATGGATTTTATCGAAGCTGAAGTCAACAAGATGATAACTAGTAGCTTCATCTGCGAGGAACAACACCCTGACTGGGTAGCCAACGTCGTGTCCGTCGTTAAAAAGAATAGAAAGATCTGAGTCTGCATCGACTTCCGTGATCTAAACGTGGTAGTCCCAAAGACAAATTTCCTCTTCCAATTACCGACGTAATGATCGACAACACTTGTGGCTTCGAGCGCATGTCCTTCATGGATGGCTTCTCAGGCTACAACTAAATCAAGATGTTTCATGGCGATGAGAAATATACGTTATTCCGGACCCCGATAGGCAAATACTGCTATAGGTCATGCCTTTCGGCCTGAAGAACGCAGGTGCCACATAACAGTGAGCCATGAGCACCATTTTTCGTGAACATCTGTGCAAGACGGTAGAATGCTACGTCGAAGATATCGCCGTCAAGAGTCGCTCCAAAGATCATCACCTCCAAGATCTGAGGACTGTGTTCGACTTAATGCGCGCATACCGCCTCAAGATGAACCCTACCAAGTCCTTCCTGGGAGTCTCCAGCGGCAAATTCCAGGATTTTGTCATCACTTTTCGGGGTATTCACATAGACCCCGACAAAATCAAGGCTATCCTGGAGATGCACCTGCCAAGGAACCTCCGAAAACTCCGCAGCCTCCAAGGGAGGTTGGAATACATCAAGAAGTTCATATCAAACATCTCTGGACGTTGTCGGCCGTTCACACAGCTCATGAAGAAATGTGTCTCCTTTGTTTGGAAGGAAGAATGCCAACGAGCATTCGACAACATCAAAGAATACCTATCAAACTCTCATGTGTTGGTAGCCCCACTCATGGGAAAGTTATTCATGTTCTATGTACACGTAATGGATCACTCTCTCGATGCCTTATTAGCCCAGAATAGTGATTCAAGTCACGAGCATGCCATATACTATCTCATCCGGATGATGGTCGACCCAGAGCATAGATATACCACCGTCGAGAAAGAATATCTTGTGCTGGTATTCGCCATCCAGAAAATTTGACACTACGTGGTTGGACAGACCATTCATGTAATCTCGCGAGTCAACCCCCTCAGGGTCCTCATGACCAAACCTGGGACACTCAATTTTTGCTTAGCTACCTGGGCATTACTATTATCTCCATATGATATGGTATTCGTCCCACAGAAGGCCGTCAAGGGTTAGGCATTGGCCGACTTTCTGGCAGCACATCCGGAGTCAGAAATCTTAAAGCTCTATGAAGAGATTCCAGATGAAGTGGCAGATGCCAACGTCACTACACACGAAGCGATTTGGCAAATGTTCTTTGACGGTGCTTCTAGAGCAGGGCCCAAAGGCAACATCATATCTGGGGTCGGGATAGTACTGATCTCCCCATACGGCCTCGTCATCAATCATGCATACTCTCTCACGGAGCCATGCTCCAATAATATGGCAGAGTACAATGCCCTAATCATCGGACTCCAGCTCGCCAAACAAGTCAGGGTAGAGTACTTGGAAGCCTACGACGATTCTCAGCTAATCGTCAATCAAGTTCGGGGAGTATACGAAGTCTGAAATGAAGACTTGATCCCCTACCACCAAGCAACATACAGGCTCTGCACGCATAAAATTGATGATTCCTCATCCATGCGACCTCGCCAAAACTCGAAGCACATGTCAGACAGGTTCTGCGCGCGTGCCATGAAGGAGTGCTCACCCATACGGCAGAGCTCTGCGAGGAGGTCTACACATGTCCGAGGGGAGCCTTCACCCATGCGGCAGAATTTTGTTAAGGCTTGGCTCACGAGAGATATAGTACCCCCTTACCTCGGAGTAGAATTCCTACATCAGGGGGCTACAGACCAATTCTGCTCTCGATCGACTCCTCGATAAAAGAGACAGCAACATCCAGCATCTTCACAAAAGAAGAGGAACGAAAAAAAAAAGTTCTCTCTCTCCCCCTGACTGCCTATTTATAGGCTCCAAAACCGCGTGAAGGGATCGAGGTAGTGAACTGAGCGGTTAATGAGATGAACCTGACACCTCAATCCATGTGATCCTCTTTTAATCTCCTCGAAAACTGATGTCTCGAGCCCCATGTCAGGAGACGGTACAGAATCCCAACAGATCTGCAAAAATATCGAACCAAATCTCCTCACTCACATTTGACAGCCTGGCACCATTCGCCCATGTGGCTCAATAACCATGCATGCTTCTTATTCAAAGTATTTTAAACTTATCTGTTTAAAAACTTTGAAGGAGGTCTTGTAGAAGCATGAAAAAGATGCAGCCATGCGACTTACGTCCATGCGCCCCCCAAATAAAAAACTCAACAGATGGATCGCACGGACACCATGCGGCCCAGAAAAGGAACACCCATGCGATCCAAACAAGCGTTCTGACAACTGGCCGCAGGTCGACCTGACATGACGTCCTGACAATAAAGATGGTGCCTAACACAGAATCCTGACAAAAAGCATTTTCTTGATCGCCTTGAAGGACGAGAACACACTAAGAGGTAGAAGTCCCAAGGATGGTGTAGAGCCACGTGGACAACACGACAAAAAGATCATATGCAGCTCTGGCCCATGCATTCCAGACTCCATGCGGTCCATCCGTCTCTGGCCCACGCGTCCCAGACTCCATGTGTCCCATGCGACTGTGGCCAATGTGTTCCAGACTCCATGCGGTCCATGCATCTCTGGCCCTGTGCATTCCATACTCTGTATGTCCCATGCGTCTTTGGCCACATGTGTCCCAGATTCATCAACGACCAAGTCTTGCTGATACAACTGAGTGGTCATCTCCAACCAAATAGCGGCCACGTATCCATTTGACCAAGTCGCGACTACACAGTTGAGAACCGTCCAGATACTCAGCAAACAATAAAATCCCAACAAATATTCACGTGGCAGCGGAGTCCGGATTCTCGTGCATAGCTATAGCACCCTTCCGTTGAGAGGGGACACGTGGCAACCCCACCATCCATGCGACCCAAAATCCATGCGGCCACAAATATGACTATAAATAGTAGGGTACCAGACCGATGCAAAAGGCTGGCTGGCTATCTGCGAATCAATCCTCAAGGGAGAGAGAAAAGCTTTAGCACCGGATCATCCTCGGAGTAAAGAGAGTCGCTACACTCCTAGCCCTCCATCGTCACCCCCCAGAAAACAAATATGTACTTAGATTGTCTCCTAGGACACTTCTTTGTACTTTCTTAGTTTGTTAAATCAAATCCAGTTCTTCCAGTTCTCGTTTTGATATTAAATGGCAAACAAACATGAGGTTTCTCCTTCAAGAAAAGTGTAAAACATGACAGTATCTTGGCATTCACAATCAAGACACAGGACATGCAAGCAACCATGTTGCAACAATCAGGAAACATGAGTATGCTACTATGTTGAGACACAACAGGAACAATACAGGATCAAGAATCGGTACAGGAAATCATAAGTGCGCTATGACGAACTACAACAGGAAACAATACAAGAATTAGGACCAGATCCATAGAGGAATCTATATGGTGTCGGTCAAGTATGGATAATACAATCAGATACAAATCAATGCAATACAATATGGTATAATGTAGGTAGTACAGTAACATAATAGGGTGCTCCAGTACATGGCAAGCACACAATCATGTAATAGGGATATTCTCATGCCGATAATGGATACCGCCATAGGCAGTCGATATAATACAATCAGTAATCACAAGAAATCATGCTATCGCAATAGGCAATCATGCAGGAAGAGAAACAGAATCAGGAAATCAAGGGAAAAAAATACAAACTTGGGTATTTGACCGGTATACTGGTTGTATACTACGATATATCGATGGTATACCGTGAAAACATCTAAGAATGAGCAAATTCAATACAGGCCGATATATCGATGGTATACTGCGGTATACCAGGAAATCACTGCAAGTATTCCAAGTACAAAATGATATTGAACGGTATACCAGTGGTATATCGTTCTCACTGAAATGATACAGTTTCAGTAGGAAATCTGGTTTTCTTTTAACCGAAACAAGTCCAAATTCCACCAAACTCGAAATCAACAAGAAACAATACTAGATGTAAGTCACATAGCATATAGAACTAGGATCCACAAGAAAATTAAGAGTATCACGACCGATACCAAGATCTTCACACCGTATCTCATTGTACGATCTAGAAAATAATATTTGGCTATAACCATGACCAAAAATCCATATAAAATCAAAAGTTCAAGCAGTAAACTAGTCAAGAAACATATAAGAAATATTTTCATATAATAATATTCAAAAAATATGCGTAATACAAAAAACCTAACTTTGGTTCAAGCAATGGTAAGATGTACTTGCCTAAGTCAAAATCCAAGTCATAACTTCCCTTCCACCATCAAAAGGGGTTTAGAAACCACACTCTTAGGTCTTAAGACCAAGCTCCTAGCCAATCTCAAACAAAACTGGAGTGAAGAAGAAGAAAGAGAAAAGAAGGGAGAGAAAAAGAAAAAAGGTTTATATAGGGGGATTAAACCCAACCCTTGGATCCGTCATGTCAGCGATCCAAGGCTCTCCTAAGCCATCTCAATCATTTAAGAGAAAAACCAAGAATCCATTAGTTAAAAGGATGAACCGGTTAAATCCAAAAAGTTGAGTCATTTCCAGTCGGACGGTATACCATCTGACTGTCAATTCTCAGTTTCAAAAAAATTCAAAAATTCGATTATGTACGGGTCCTAGCACGGGTATATGGCAATGCAAATGGATACTCTACAAGTCTCTGATAGTCTAGTGATCAATAAAGTTGTCACAAAAACAGAAAAATATTAAGTTGCATCAGTCATTAGCCATTTACTCGAAAATAGGTGTATCGCACGATACTTAATATACATGAATCAAAAAATCTCCAATACTAGGAAAACTATCAATACATGAATCCAGTAATGCTATCAGGACACGATATCAGTAATTAAGGACTCGTCTAGCAAAAATCTATAACCCTCGAGCAAGATATCGAAGCACGAAAAGCGAGAAATACAATACACAATACATAAATCCATATCCATATACAAATACCATGAGACGAGTCTCACACACTACCACCTGGGGGGATTTGTAGGGTTTAGAGCCTCGCCCTATCTCCATAAATTTAGGATTTATACCAAAAGGGGTGTTATGCAAATTTTTGTTTTGCAATCAAATACATATGTGGATTTAGTTGTTTTGCTTCTTAAGGGAACTTTGAAAATTTACGAGTATAATTTTATAATTACTTGTTAACAAATTCATATTTGAATTTCTTTACTTAAATCAAGCCAAAATTAACTAAGGATTAAATATGGAGATTGATTTACAATTTTTTTAATATGGAATATATCTGGAATCTTGGGTTTGGGTAGTTACAATCATTTATCATGTCTTATTAAGAGCGTGCATATTTTATGTAATTATCATTCGTGTGAATACAAACTCTATCATTTTCAAGCAAAACATAAATCCATCATTTATGAGTTCTTTATTAGTCGTGAAAGAATCAGAAAAGAGAAATTTTGTCCACACACCTCAGATGAAATGTCTTCCCATCCCAACAAGAGAGCTCCTAGTGAAAGCTTTCATCTTAATTAAACTAGCAAACAGAAATCTATAACAATATAATGCAACCGCTGGGAGCGGGGAATTACAATTTCTGTTATTTATGGAAGGTTTGGTCCTACGAGTATTTCTCTATTGGTATACCCCATTTTAGTTCTAATGTCGATGTCTTCCCGATATCTTCAAGGTGGATGACATATACAATAGATTCTGGAGACATTAATTTATCCGAACCAATTTAATACGCTACAAGACATGGAAGTAAAGTATTTAATTATTTGCTTAGATAAAAAAAATTCTTAATTTATTTGCATAGTTTCATGTTTTCAAAATCAAATATGCTCAATGCTTACCCTACATACATGACGTCAATTCTCCTAAGATAAATAGAACCTCCTATAATTTTAGTCTCTACACGTCATTTACCACCACATCAACATGTATCATTTCGTTGGTTGTGTTATGCGAGAACAACTCGGGATGAAATAGATCATTTCCGAGGAGTCACCATCTTTGAGTCGTGTTAGAGGTAACGCATGTGCAAAAGCCCGCTCTATGATTCTTGGTTGGAATTCTATATTCCAAACATATGGTGTGGCACACATGTCTCAACATATGACAAATATAGATGATGGTAAGTTTTTTGAATAATTAATCCCAAAATTTAATTAAGTATGAACGTGTGTTATTTTCATATTTTGTTTAAATGATACAACACTCGATTATATGGTTTACAGACGTTGGTAAGGAGCCCTTCTTATAAGCAACTGAGCTCATGGATAGGAGATACAGTTCCAGAATTGAGCCATAGATGTTTCTAGCTTGTGCGTTTTATGAACGTATGAATGGTATGGTACGTATTATTTGTTTACTTTTTAAAATATACTTCAGTATAGAAAATATTTCGTTTATTAAAGTTAAAAAAATTAAAATTTTAGGTTTCTAAAGTGTAACAAGCACTCCAAAACCGACATATTGATAACATGCAAACGATTTTACAAGAATTTTTTTATATAATACAATCGAACCAAGAGATCATGATACCTCCATTAAATAACTTGCCATATTATCTTGCAGGCAGTGTTATTTAGAGATGAACACATCAACGTAGGGTTAGACACAATGTCATGAGCACGTCACGTCAGGATGGCATGGCACTTCTTGGCAAGCCGGTGAGGGCATGTTGGAACAGGTGAGTGGTTCAAGGACTTTAGTATCCGATACTACACGCAAGATATTGACGACTACATCGGGGTCAATACCCACTCAGGAGAAGAGTGAGGAGAATGGTGGTTTAGATGCACTCGAGGAAGATATGATACAAATAAGACAACGAGTACATCTTAGAGCTAGATGTTGTAGGGATTACATACAACTTGTTGAGAGAAGTAGCCGAGATATGTATTATTTTATTGGATTCGAGAAGTGTATCATTTTATTTTACAAACATGTAAACATTTTAGATAACTTAAATCCGTAAAACTTTTCCTTGAGTTGACCAAAATAGTTGTAATAATGACAAGCACAAAGCATAACCGTTCAATCTACAAAAAATTAAAGTATAACGATCAAATTTTACCCGACATCTCGCTCGCTCAAAATTAAAGTGTAACGACCAAATGTACGTCAAGATCGAAGCTTATCTACTAAGCCAAATCGTCAACCTCTCACTCTAACACTAACCCTTTAACCCTAAAAAAAACCTTTCCTAATGACAATTTAACAATCAACGGTTGATCAAAATTTCATCCGAGACAAACTGACTCCCCAATCACACACACCAGTCCCAATCGTTAGGCCTCTACGCCAACGGTAGCACAGTATTCTGAAAAATTATATTTCTACTGTTATTTTTCTTTAGTCGGACAACAGAAACAACAGATGCTACAAATAGTATGCAAAGCACTCTGAAGAAAAGGGAAAAAGAACTGGAGGCACAATATATTAGACATCCAAATGAAGAGCAAGTGAGATTGAAATTTAATATAGACTCAGATTGCCCTGCCACCTTAATAAGACATTACATCTATTGCACAAAAACAAAAAAAAGGAATTTGATACAAGGAATCAAATCAGCAGCTCTAGATATCTTGGTGCCTGGCAACATGAAAGAGAGTGACAAATGGAGCATATGAGTTGCTTCTCGGGTTGACTTTGGATTCATCACTAGTAAGTTTCCTGTTTCATATACGTCAATCATCGGATCTTTTCAGAAGACTCAGTAGCACTCCAGCACCAAGGCTTGTGGCAACAACACCAAGAGAAACCTCGGTAGATATATGGTAGCCTACATATAAGCCAGGGCAATCTCAATCTATACCGATTTGGTGTCACATTAACAAGGAAAATCAAAAAAGTGTTCATCAAACCCAAAATTAGAGATCAGATTCTAAGTTCAATGTTGAATTGTCACAATTTAGAGCAAACGGTGGGAAGAACAAAATGGTAGCCTTTTCCATAACTAAGATGGTGATTTTTGAACCAATTTGAATTCCTATGCAATGTGATCACTAAATGAATCAATATAACATTTATGATGTCTTAAGAAAATTGCTTACCAAAGAAATCAAGAATCATCTTTGAGCCAATGAACCCCAACACAACACCAATGGCAGGCTGCAAGGCAAATTAATAATGAGTTTGACACATCCGACTAGTACACACACGCGCACGCAATGATAACAGGATCACTAATAAATTAATACTGCAAGTTTGAGTGTTAATTTACACAAACTCTACAATCATCAAAAAAGAAGAAGAAAAAAACTCTACATTCATCAAAAAAGAACTCGACAGCTTCAGTGGATACTCCAAGGAAAGAGCATAGGGAGCATTCATGCACAAATTCTTTCGATTGCAAATATAATCTTCTAAAGCAAGATTCACTTCCAAATTTTCTGATATGCAACTTACTATATTGCTGGCTTGCTGCCTAATCTAAATGTAATACTAATTCCATTAGCTTGTTAGTACAAGGTGACCAGATATATAATTTGAAACCGATTGCAGCAAAAATAGGCTCTACCTCAGGCATGCCACAAGGAAAAGAGCATATATGGACCATACTTGTACAACTAAACTGTCAAATAACTGATATCAAATATCCACTTGCTTTCAATGCTAGCTGACATTTCTGATACACAGATTAGTAAATTAGTGCCTAGGAGTAATACTAATACCATTAACCATTAGCATGTTGGTAAAATTTGACTAGGTATATGTTTGAAAGTACTGCAGCATAATAACACTTCTACCCAGCCTGATAATACAATGCTGGAAACCAAGGCCCATCATCTTAATCAATGCATTGCTGATATCAAGCATCCAAAACATGTCGAATAATTTTAAGACATTCCATAAAATAGGCAGCCTTCTAGAAAGTGGCTCCAATATGTTTATCCCTATTTTTCAGTCCTTGTAATACTCATTAATGACCATGTCCTTGTAATATTCATTAATGATCAACAGGGTGAGGGATGAGAAAGGTGAGTAGGATAACTTGCTATCTAAGAGACATTATCAAATCACTCAAGGAGAGAAACTTAATGGTTATCAGGTCATCTCCTATATATTGTAATGATAAGTAATTGTTCCTCGATGCATAAATATGATGTGAATAATTACCAGATGCGAAACACCAAGTGAAAACAACATAATCTTAAGAAACAAACTGTTCATACGCTTTAATAAGCAACATAGTAAATTTTGCACTATTTCTGTCGAGCTGATTATATATCATTATCATCAATTCATTCCAATGTACTTCACGAAAGACACGTATATGATCGAGTCATATATATATATATATATATATATATATATATATATATATATGACCATCACAAGTTGCAGCCATACAAATCACATATGAAAAATCAACATAAAGAAAACCATATTTTTGAATCCTGTCACTTATTATTTGGAATTACAGGAAAGCTTTGTATTATTCAACAAACAAATATAACATGATGCACAAATAAATGCAGCTGTAATTATATGGTTTAGTAAACTATGAAACAATTTAAACTCTCACCTGCAAATAATCTAGTTCTGACATACTTTCGGAAATGAGTATATACAGAGACCTTAAACCTGCATGATGTTGATTAAAACAGTCAACTATCAACTCAACATAATAAATGCATACCAGAAGAATCTCCAAATATTAGCATACCATTTTTTCTCCACAGACAATCATTTCTAGTGCTCAGTTCATTATTGTCACAGTTTTTATGTTCCAATAAACCCTTATAAGAATAGACAACTTGGTTTGGACAAAATAACTTCCTCGAAATAAATTTATTTTTTCTCAAATTACCTAGTTATTTAGAAACCTGAGTAAATACTCACTCTTCTCCTCCCTACATGAGCTTAATGATATGCAGCCCTTATCATCAAGCCCACAGACAGAAATCATTGCATAATTTACATGATGACACTCATGCATTTAAAACTACATTTCAGTTACTTTATACTACAAAAATTGATTTAATATTCTGCAGCCTATGTTGCACGAACATGGACAAGAGTACAGATACCGTCACGAACTAATACGGGATATGGCCATTTTTCAGATAGGTACCATAGACTCAACTACTTCGCATGAATATGGACACGAATACGGGCACGGGCACGATAAGGAAACCATTTTCCGGTGTCCATGCAACATAGAATTTGCAGCTTTTTAGGCCTTTAAAGTTACAACTGCTAATTTCCCTTAACCAAAATCACTTGGATACCTTTTGGTAATGGATGTAAGCCAGTCCTACATAGATTATATTTGCCAAACACTTGAAAATGCATTGCATGTGAAGATACTCATAGATTGTTGTCCCTCGTGTACAAGTAATACCTAATTCACCTTTTGTCTCTTATTATATCCAATACA
This sequence comes from Iris macrosiphon, assembly GCA_036927795.1. NCBI lineage: Eukaryota > Viridiplantae > Streptophyta > Magnoliopsida > Asparagales > Iridaceae > Iris > Iris macrosiphon. The sequence continues at coordinate 149,402,693 of JAYESA010000005.1, read as the reverse complement.
TGTTGACCTTCCGCTCTCTTATACTAATAATAGGTCGTAGCTTATATCTGTTACCAAACATTTTAACTTAGTTTTCTCCTAGTCATTACATTACAAGGCACATGCCAACTTAAAAGCGAACATCAGGTACCATGCATTTTTGGTTTTCAACCAAGGTTCACAGTATCAGTATTGGAATCGGTAACGGACCATTCCTATAAGTATCAAGATCGGTAGTATTGACATTATCGACGGTTTTGGATCGGAGTATCAAATTTTTTGGTATCGGAAAGAAAATAATTGTTAATAAATTATTAACATTTTAGAAAATATATTTTATACATTTAGGTATAATTTTAAGTATTTAAATATTGTTTCTTAGTTGTTCTGAAATTGAATGAAATAATAGTCATCTTTGCTGATTGGTTTACATGCGGTAGATATTTTCTTCTTCTTTTATATACTTTTACAATCTTATTATGCTTTTACACTTTGGTCTTTTTCGTTCAATTTTCTTTGACGAATTGATCGGAAAAGAGACCTTCAATGTCGGTATCAGTCAGTATCGGGTATCGGTCGGTATCGAATCGGGACATACCAAATCGTATCGGTATCGGCCGTATCAAATCGGTATCGGACGATACTGCAAACTATGTTTTCAACATCAACATTTTTTCTCAAAGTGACTGGTCATGTGATACCTTGTGGAAAAAGAACACATGAAATGACTAAGGGCCAGTTTAGATTGAAATTACTTTTCATCTGGGACTCCAATCAATGCCAAACGCAAAGCGCAAGCCAAACGATTTACATTCTGGATGAACATTTTTTCAAACGTATCATTGATTTCATGGCTCAAACGGTTCTCCCAAAACGCAAGACAAATGAGCATTTTAGAAATTGGCATTTGAGCAAATGGTATGAAACGTAAGTGCAATCTAAACTAGCCCTAAGTAGCAATGATGATACGGGTGACTAAGATGATGGTAAGATGGTTGTATGGTTGTGGCGCAGGCGACGATGGTGAGGAGAAGGGTAGCAGATGTGATGAAGGTGGCGGGAGTTGATGGTGGAGACAATAGTGGTTGTGGAGGTGATGGCAGTGGACTATGGCGATGATGAAGGTAGTGGTGGTGTTGGCAGTGGTTGTGCATTAGATTAGGAGACCTAGGGATAACTTGATCTTTTAACATGCTCCGTTAACAGTGTTAGAGGCTTTTCAAGTTTCTGCCAGTCTCGAAAATAAACGGTCCCTGATGTCCATTTCTAAAATTGGGGGTGCTTATTTGACCCAAGCTAAAAAACGGGGGTGGTTTAGTGAAATTTACCATTAGAAAGGAATATAAAAAATAACTTCGTAGAATTTACAAGGATCTTCTATTTTTCTTTTCTGACTTTTTGGACATCTTTTATATGGTATTAAGCATTTCCTTCACTATATATTAGATGTTTAGAACAGATAGCAAAAGACCTGAATTTAAATGAAGTCTTAGGTCATACTTTCGTCCCTTGAACCGTAACTCTTCATTTGTTGACACCCTTAACCTTCGAATTAATAAAGAATAACTAGTTAACACTCATGTTAACCTATAATGTGAGGTTGGAACAACAGTAAAAAACTTCTTTCCCAACATGCCCTAGTTTTTTTTTTCTAGTGCTTATTTCAGTTCCTTATCAAGCTTTGCATCTCAATCTTGCTTGTGTCTAAAATATTTAGACTTATTAGTCCTATCAATTGGTGAGGTAAAAATCATATTCAACCTTCAAGGCAAATCAATGTAAAGAAAAACAGTATGATTAGTTATGTAAGCTAGAGTTCATCACAGGGGTATAGATTATTAAAATATAATTTATTATAGGAAAGTCATTCAACAACTAGGTAAAAAATTAGTACCTGAAATAGCAAACATATTTGACGTAAAAACTATAAAAGGATCTCGTGTAACACCAAAAACTGCCGGGATAGAGTCAACCTGAAAAATATGAATCTGGTCCTTAGCAACAGAAAACATGTAATGGAAAAGGAAACAATATCGCAGTTAGAAAGGTGGCATCTAGAACCTACTGCAAATGCAATATCACTGAGTTCTATGACCGCAAGTGTTAGAAGTAAAGGTGTCGCCTGCACACGGTATGTAAAAGCACCAATTCAGGTTACAAAGAAGCAAAGTGATCTTTTAACAATTTTGATGTAATGAGGAAATCTTGTTTTCCAGATCATCCAGCTAGTACATTAATAACAATGAACTGATGCCAAATTCAAGAATAGACGAGATCTGAATATATGAAGTTTCCTATACAAGATTTATGGCTTACTTTCCATATACCATCTTGAATCGTAATGAACCGATCACCATCATAGAAATCTGTACGATGAAAGGAAACAGCTCAGATCTGAATAGTTTATATAACATGTTTGGAATCTGGATTTGCAAAACAAGGTGAGAACTCAAATAGTAATATGTGGCTGAAAACCAAAGAATGTATGTAAAGCATCTCCATTTGCACAAAATTCAGTATTGGTATCGGACCCTCTCTATGAGAATCAATATCAACAGTTCCTGCAGATTCGATGGTTTCAGATTGCAGTATCCGGTTTCAGTTGTTCAAAAATGAATTAAAAATCTTTGAAACATCAAAAACTAAACGCATAAGTTCAGGCATTATATATATATATATATATATATATATATATATATATATATATATATAAGCCCAAAGTTATCTGGATCAAGTCAAACTGGACTCGGAATTGGGACAGTTTATTATTTGGGGCTGAACTAAATGCTTATTTATTATTAGGACCTACATTGGGTTCAGGCCCAATGTTATGGCCCCAATAGGACCTGAACAAGTTAAGGGGTATAGATCGGGTGGGGTTCAGCCTAACAAGCTCAAGAATCCAACCCGATCCAAACCCATTTATACCTTTTTTATAGTAATTGAATGGGTTTATGGGGCTAGGTTCGGCCTAATAAGGTAATTGAACTCCCAAAAACAAACAAATATACACCTCATAAATGATTGTGTTTGGCAAGGTTAGGGTTTGAGCATCATATGGAGACTTCGGGAGTTGGGTTATTGAAGCAAAGCTAGACATTACTGAAGCTCCAAGTGTTCCTATTGCCGATGCCACGAATGGAGTCGTGTGCTCGTTGGAGAAGATGTCGGGTCAGCCAAATCTTTCCCTAGATGACTTGCTTCTCTCTCTCTAGGTTTAAGTACCGGCTGAAACCGATACCTTTCGGACAGGAACTGGAGGGTTTCGACTAATTCAAAACCACCGAAACCTCACCCCGATACTCATAGAGAGGGCCCGATTCCAATACCGAAATCAAGTTTTTGAACCTTGCTCTCTCCTATATTCCTTCCATTCCCTTCTTTTTCTTTGGTGTCAGCAGAAACCGAATTTTCTAGCTGGTTTCTGGTGGGGAACCTTGTAAACCCCTGATTTTTCCTAATTATTAAATCTGGGATTTTTCCCAATTTTCTGGAATTTTTTCGGGAATTTTCTGTAATTAAATTCAAGGTTTTCAATTAATAAAGGATTTTTAATTGTTAATAAATAGTATTAAAATATCATGAAAATAACATTTTTGGGTGTAAAACAGAAAACCAGACTTAGGGTAATTTTCTGGGATTTTATTGGGCCTCAGACCTATTTTTAAAAGCCTAAAAACTATTTTTATAATTAATTAATTATTTCTGTTATTATTTATTATATTTATTATTATTATTATTATTATTTGTTTTATTTTTATTTTTCTCGGGCCCGGCCCGGCCCAGTGGGCCGAGCCCAACCTTCAGCCCAACCCAGCCCTCTAACTTAGCGGGTCGGGCGGGTCCGCTCGCCCGGATCCGCGCCCGACCCGGACCCGTTGGCTGTCACCCCGGTCACCCGCTCCCCACGACGCTGCGATCCCGCCGCCGTCGCCGCTAAACGCGCGCGTCCACGCCCCCACGTCCGCCTCCTCCTTCGACGGCCACGTCGACCCCGGCTGAGCCCCTCTAACCCCCTATAAATACCCCCTTCTCCGGCCTCTTCTCCCCCCAAACCGCAAACCCTAACCCTAGATCCATTTTTCACGGCCACCCTCCGGCCGGCGAGCCGCCTCCGTCACCTGCGACGACCCCCAGACCCGCCGACGAACCTCCTCCAGAGCTCCTCCACCTCCTCCTCTCCCCTTTCCTTCTCCTCCCGCGGCATTTCCCTCGCCGCAGCCCGCCGTGACCTCGCCGCCCCTCGCCGCAGCCCGCCGTGACCTCGCCGACGCTCGACCCGCCTCCGGTGATCTCCAGCGAGCCCGGACACGCCGCGGACACGACCCAGACGCGGATTCGAGCCAGGACACGCGTCCAGGACACAGGATCTCGTGTCGGACTCGAAATACTCCGATCCCGAGTCCGAGGCCTCCCCTCGGTGCTCCTCCATCAGCTTCCCGGTAGGTGCCCCTTTCAGAATGCACTGTCCTTTCCAAGCCGCTGCCCTGTCCGACCGGGACTGACAGAATAAAGCTCTGTCAATCCCGGGATAGTTAGAATTTATAGATTATGGTTATTTAGTAGATTTGTGATTTGTTAGTCTTGATTGTTAGCTAATTTACGATTTAATACAACGATCCCCAATACGTATATTAATTATATATATATATAATAAAATAAAAACCTTATTATATATTACGTAAATTGGTAATTACTTAATAGATAATTTCCTAAATAATTCCAGTATTTAAATACTAATTAGTAATTATTTAATAGATAATTTCCTAAATAATTCCAGTATTTAAATACTAATTAGTTAATAATTAATTCTGAAATGATTTCTAGTATCTATAATACGTTAGTATTTAAATAAGTTTTTCAAAAATAATATTCTCTTACAAATTGATTTATAATATTACCAAAATAAAAACTTAGTAATATTTTCCCCTAAACCTAGATTATTAGAAATAAATTAATTGCTAAAAAAACAAAACGATATTATTTTATTATAATCATTCTTTCCTATTCTATCCTACCAGAAACAAAACGATATTTTACCATAAAAATATTTTCTACGATAAAATAAATAAGTTTTATTTAAAAAGGGTTTTGTTTACTAAATTACTATCACAAATTATTATTATTATCGATCGTTGGATTTAAATCATTAACTTAGTTAACTAATCAAGGCAGATTAAACCCTTGTTTAACTCTAAAATCAGATTATTAATAATTGTAGGTCCCTGTAACTAAGGATAAGACCGTCGCGACATCTCACTCGCGTCACCAACCAACTCCAGGCAAGTTTCATATAAATCAAAACTGGTATTTTAGTTGTAATTAAATATGTTGCATGTCATATAGAAATATTGAGACGACACTTGATTTCACGGAACCGACTGATTGACTGATTGATTGACTCATTGACTCATTGACTATTGCCTTGGGAATTGGGGAGAAAAGTTAGCACCCGTGGTCAAAGCCCCCTTATTGCCTCATTGTGGATAGCTGAAGTCCAACCTCACTGGACTGACGCCGCACCGTGTTCACGCGAACACAGATTGCCTCCAACCCCAGCCGGCCACGGGATGCTACCTTTCTCAAAACACTTTTAGTGATTGTAGCTTGTCATCATTGCTTCATCGACATTTACTGTTCTTGTTTCATATTTGTTGCATACAAAAATATAAATATTGTTCAAAACTATCTCATTGCATCATTTTAATTATCGTTAAGATGCTGGAATTGGATATATGTTCTTGCTCCCTCCTGACTGGAGATTAACAATTTTAGGTGATTGCGGTGACGATGATGAGTATGATACCTTTTATGGTCCGGACCAGAGTTCTGATGCCCTAGCGGAACCTAGCCAGGAGGCAGATGTTTAGTTGCTTCCCCTTGATTTTCCAAATTGTAATAAGCAGGGTTGAAGTAATAACCCAGGACCACGTTTTGTTTTGTTTGATCTGGATTGTAAATGAATTTCTCTCTCAGACTTAGCAATAAAAAATTGAATTTCCTTCATGTATTCTGGATGTCTGTGTGTTACTATGGATTGATACAGCTTACTGCCGCCGTCTCACAACGGTGCAGGCTGGGCATGATCCGACTGGACCCAGATTATTGGGATCGGGTCGTGACATGTTTTCAGTGGTGGCCCATGCAGGTCTAGTTTACAACCTTTGGTCTAGTCAACTTAGGCTAGCCAAACAAACCGACTTGCCTTTGACTTTAGGTTTAGTATGACTTTAGGAAAACAGACTCTAGAAACAATTAGAACACTTAGAATTCTTGAGAAAAATTTCAATCTGTCACATCATAGGACCAAATTCTTCTATCTATACATATGTACAATTATTTTTGCTTGCTTATAGAACATAGGTTACCTTGCTTATGCTTGCTTCCTAAACCTTCCAGAAGATGGCACGAGGGAAGACAACCCGTTCCGGCCCAGCCGAAGAAGAGGATTCGTCTTCTGAGCACACCCCGAATCAAGCTCAGTCGGACCCCTCTCCGTTGCAGCTCACAGATCGCCCCCATGCTGCAAGAGCTCCCCGCGCTGCCTACACTTCAGTAGTGCATGCAGCTCCACCCATTCCTCCCAGGACCACATCGATTCCAGCCGATGTGACTCCTCCTGTTGCACCACCTGTGCCGGTGGACCCCGCTGAACTCGTAGGCCTGCTACGAGGAGTTCTTGAAGCCCAGAGGGCCCAAGCAGAAGCAAATCGCGAGCAGACCGCGATTATGAGAGAGGGCATGGAGAACGCCCATAATGTAGCCATGGCAGCGCTAGGCACACCCCGGTCAGAACAGGAACCTGCCAAGGTAATTAAGGATTTAAAAGCTTGGATACCATTAATGAATTTCTAGTCTAACCACAAACCTGTTATCCAGGTAAAGGTTGGAACGGTGGAAAACTTTAAGAAGTTGGACCCGCGTCCCTTCAAGGGGACCGAAGGCATCATCTACGCAGACGAGTGGCTAGATGATATGGAGCGACTCCTCAGCGTCGCTCGACTTCCAGACGACCTCATGGTTGAGGCCGTAGCACTCCAGCTGAGAGACTTGGCCAACATTTGGTACCGCAACGAGCCAAGATTTCGAGCTGGAGGGATTTCCTGGCGGCTATTCAAGAAACAGTTCAAGCGGAAGTTCTTTCCAGAGGCTGCCCTTGAAGCTATGGGAAGGCAGTTTCAAGATCTGAAGCAAGGAGACCGCACAATTGAAGAATATGCGGCTGAGTTCAACAGGCTTGGCAGGTTTGCAAGCCACCTGGTGGACAATCCTGTAGAACGTGCTAAGAAGTTCCGGCACGGGCTACGTGAAGAGATCCGCACCTTAGTAGCTGCTAACGGTGCGAAGACTTATGACAAGATGTTGAAGGTGGCCCAAGATGTAGAGGCCAGTGCACCTGCTCGACCCAAGAGGGAGCATCCAGGGTCAAGCAACAGCTATCAGGGCAACAACAAGAGGCACAGCAACAACAACAATAGGCCCTCCTATCCCCAGCAGTCCCAGCAGCAACAGCCAGCAGCGGCCAACAAAGCGCATCAGTACAACCAACCAAAGGCGGTCAACTGCGTCTACTGCAAAAGGCCAGGTCATACCGCCGAGATCTGCCGGAAGAAATTGGGACACTGCCTTGCTTGTGGATCTGCCACCCATCAAGTGAAGGACTGCCCCACAGCATACAACAAAACTGGAGCTGGACAGCAGAGAGGTCCACTGCCTACCCAGCAGCAGCGCTACAACCAGCACAGAGCCGGGCAAGCTTTTGCCTTGACTGTGGAAGAGCCAGAAGCTGAACCCGAGACGGAAGGAGATGTCATCGCAGGTTCCATTCTACTTCATTCGCACCCTGCCTTAGCATTATTTGATTCTGGAGCATCACACAGTTTTATATCTGCAAACTTCATCTCTGCACACCATCTAGTTACTGGCATAAGTAAGATAATCTGTAGGGTTATGACTGGTGGAGGACCAATACCCATTAGTGAGACTTGTAGCTGCCCAGTCACTATCTCAGGACATGAGTTTCAGACTCAGTTCCTAATAATGCCTCTGCCAAACTATGACGTAGTCTTGGGCATGGATTGGCTTAGTCAACATCATGCTCTGATAGACTGTCGAGAAGGCTGCGTAACTCTAGATCCACCTGGAGGACCTAAACTCAAAGTGATTCGAGCACCTGAAGGCGTGGAATGTGTGTCCTACACATCCATCACTGAAGAAACCGGACCCCCTCATCCTCTCATAGCAGAATTTATAGACGTCTTCCCAGACAATCTTCCAGGGCTACCCCCTGATCGAGATGTGGAATTCTCGATCGATCTTATACCTGGCGCAGCACCAATCTCCCAACGCTGCTACCGAGTGAATCCCAAGGAGTCCAAGGAAATGAAAGACCAAATTGACGAGCTTCAGGCGCAAGGATTCATCAGGACCGGTGCCTCACCCTGGGGTGCACCAGTCTTGTTTGTACCCAAGAAGGATGGGACAGTTAGAATGTGCATAGACTACCGGGCATTGAACAACATCACTATCAAGAACAAGTACCCGCTGCCCCGGATCGACGATCTCTTCGACCAGCTGAGTGGAGCTAAGGTTTTCTCGAAGATAGACCTCAGATCGGGTTACCATCAAATCAAGGTGAGGAAGGAAGACATTCCAAAGACGGCATTCAACACCAAGTATGGACAATTTGAATTCTTGGTCATGCCCTTTGGTCTTACCAATGCCCCAGCAGTGTTCATGAATCTCATGAACAAGGTCTTCCACAAATACTTGGACCAGTTTGTCGTTGTCTTCATTGACGACATTCTGATCTATTCGAAGACCAAGGAAGAACACGAGCAGCATTTGAGGATAATTTTGGAAACCCTCAGAAAGGAGAAGCTATATGGAAAACTGTCCAAGTGTGAATTCTTCTTAGACAAGGTGGACTTTCTCGGCCACGTTGTCACAGGAGAAGGCATATCCGTGGACCCCAAGAAGATAGCTGCCGTGGAGACATGGAATACTCCCAGTTCAGTTGCAGAGATCAGAAGCTTCTTGGGCTTAGCTGGATATTACAGAAAATTCGTGAAGGATTTTGCAAAAATTGCTGAGCCCATGACCAAGCTAACCAGGAAGAATGAAGAGTTCGTCTGGACCGAAGCGTGCCAGGCGTCATTTGAAGAGCTGAAGAGAAGGCTAACAACAGCACCAATTTTGTCGCTACCCTCAGGATCAGGAGGATTCTCAATTTATAGCGACGCGTCCGGCAAAGGATTAGGATGTGTGCTCCAGCAACATGGAAAGGTAATTGCTTATGCTTCCCGGCAATTACGGACTCATGAGAAGAACTACCCGACGCATGACCTGGAGCTAGCAGCAGTCATCTTCGCCTTGAAGCTGTGGAAGCACTACCTGTACGGCGAAAGAGTAGAGATATACACGGACCACAAAAGTCTCAAGTATGTCTTTACACAGAAGGAGCTCAACATGCGTCAGAGACGATGGTTGGAGCTCATGAAGGACTTTGATATCAGCCTACAGTACCATCCCGGAAAGGCTAATGTGGTCGCCGACGCACTTAGTCGATATCCGATGGCGATGTTCTTGACAACCGATCGGTACCTACTGGAGGACATGGAGAAGCTGGGTTTAGAACTCATATTGCCTGCAGAAGAAATGAAGAAGCTTGGACGGGAAACAATAGTACCCGGCATTGACTTCCCCATGATGCATTTGCAAGTGCAGTCTAGCTTGATGGACAAAATCAAGGCGACTCAATTCGAGGACGGAGCATTGTGCAAGCTCAGGGACCAAGTGTTAGCTGGCACACTGGAGGGATTCTCTATTTCAGACGACGGAACACTGAGGAATGGCACCAGATTTTGTGTACCTGCTGGTGAATTGAGGGAACAGCTGATGCAGGAAGCGCATCACTCACAGTATTCCATCCACCCTGGAGCAAATAAGATGTACCGAGATATACGGGAGCACGTATGGTGGTATGGAATGAAGAAGGATGTCTCAAAATTCGTTGGCAGATGCTTGATCTGCCAGCAGGTGAAAGCAGATAGACAAAGACCAGCAGGACTTCTTCAGCCACTGCCCATTCCAGAATGGAAATGGGAGCACATCACTATGGATTTTGTGTCAGGATTGCCTCGATCCCAAGGAGGGAAGGACGCTATTTGGGTGATCGTAGACAGATTGACTAAGTCTGCCCACTTCATTCCCTTCAAGGTTGGTTTATCCACCGAGAAGTTAGCTGCCCTATACATGAGGCAAATCGTCCGGATACATGGAGTTCCTGTGAGCATTGTATCAGACCGAGACAGCCGCTTTACTTCTCACTTCTGGAAGAGCTTGCAAGAGAGTCTGGGGACCCAACTGAAGTTCAGCACTGCATATCACCCACAGACTGACGGACAGTCAGAGAGAACCATCCAGACGTTAGAGGATATGCTGAGATCGTGCGTCCTGGATTTTGGAGGATCATGGGAGGACCACCTACACTTGGTAGAGTTTGCTTACAACAACAGCTACCAGGCCAGCATCCGCATGACTCCTTTTGAGGCTCTGTATGGACGTCGTTGCCGCACTCCCTTGGCTTGGGACGACGTAGGAGAACGAGTCATGCTGGGACCTGAGATGATTACAGATGCGGCTGAAAAAGTCAAGGTGATCAGAGACAGACTTCGGGTGGCTCAAGATCGTCAGAAACATTGGGCGGACAGCCGTCGCCGACTTGTGGAGTTCGAAGCAGGTGATAGTGTCTTCGTCAAGATCTCCCCCACCAGAGGAACTATCCGTTTTGGCAGAGCTGGAAAACTGAGTCCCAGGTATATCGGCCCATTCGAGATATTGAGCAGAGTTGGAGAGGTGGCATACAGAGTGGCATTACCACCTAATCTTGAAGGCGTGCACAACGTTTTCCATGTATCGCAGCTGAGGCGTTACATTCCGGACCCGAGCCACATCCTGGATCATTCAGAGTTGGAGATTGGGCCAAGTCTTACAGTACCAGAGCAGCCAGTAAGGATCATAGACCGTATGGAAAAGCAGTTGCGGAACACCGTGATTCCACTGGTCAAGGTTCAATGGATCCACCACTCCCCAAGCGAATCCACCTGGGAACGAGAGGCTGAGATGAAGCAGAAGTACCCTCACCTGTTTTAAGGCATGTTTACTTTTGTTCTCCCTTCAATTGTAGTAAATTTCGAGGACGAAATTTCTATAAGTTGGGTAGGTTGTAAACCCCTGATTTTTCCTAATTATTAAATCTGGGATTTTTCCCAATTTTCTGGAATTTTTTCGGGAATTTTCTGTAATTAAATTCAAGGTTTTCAATTAATAAAGGATTTTTAATTGTTAATAAATAGTATTAAAATATCATGAAAATAACATTTTTGGGTGTAAAACAGAAAACCAGACTTAGGGTAATTTTCTGGGATTTTATTGGGCCTCAGACCTATTTTTAAAAGCCTAAAAACTATTTTTATAATTAATTAATTATTTCTGTTATTATTTATTATATTTATTATTATTATTATTATTATTTGTTTTATTTTTATTTTTCTCGGGCCCGGCCCGGCCCAGTGGGCCGAGCCCAACCTTCAGCCCAACCCAGCCCTCTAACTTAGCGGGTCGGGCGGGTCCGCTCGCCCGGATCCGCGCCCGACCCGGACCCGTTGGCTGTCACCCCGGTCACCCGCTCCCCACGACGCTGCGATCCCGCCGCCGTCGCCGCTAAACGCGCGCGTCCACGCCCCCACGTCCGCCTCCTCCTTCGACGGCCACGTCGACCCCGGCTGAGCCCCTCTAACCCCCTATAAATACCCCCTTCTCCGGCCTCTTCTCCCCCCAAACCGCAAACCCTAACCCTAGATCCATTTTTCACGGCCACCCTCCGGCCGGCGAGCCGCCTCCGTCACCTGCGACGACCCCCAGACCCGCCGACGAACCTCCTCCAGAGCTCCTCCACCTCCTCCTCTCCCCTTTCCTTCTCCTCCCGCGGCATTTCCCTCGCCGCAGCCCGCCGTGACCTCGCCGCCCCTCGCCGCAGCCCGCCGTGACCTCGCCGACGCTCGACCCGCCTCCGGTGATCTCCAGCGAGCCCGGACACGCCGCGGACACGACCCAGACGCGGATTCGAGCCAGGACACGCGTCCAGGACACAGGATCTCGTGTCGGACTCGAAATACTCCGATCCCGAGTCCGAGGCCTCCCCTCGGTGCTCCTCCATCAGCTTCCCGGTAGGTGCCCCTTTCAGAATGCACTGTCCTTTCCAAGCCGCTGCCCTGTCCGACCGGGACTGACAGAATAAAGCTCTGTCAATCCCGGGATAGTTAGAATTTATAGATTATGGTTATTTAGTAGATTTGTGATTTGTTAGTCTTGATTGTTAGCTAATTTACGATTTAATACAACGATCCCCAATACGTATATTAATTATATATATATATAATAAAATAAAAACCTTATTATATATTACGTAAATTGGTAATTACTTAATAGATAATTTCCTAAATAATTCCAGTATTTAAATACTAATTAGTAATTATTTAATAGATAATTTCCTAAATAATTCCAGTATTTAAATACTAATTAGTTAATAATTAATTCTGAAATGATTTCTAGTATCTATAATACGTTAGTATTTAAATAAGTTTTTCAAAAATAATATTCTCTTACAAATTGATTTATAATATTACCAAAATAAAAACTTAGTAATATTTTCCCCTAAACCTAGATTATTAGAAATAAATTAATTGCTAAAAAAACAAAACGATATTATTTTATTATAATCATTCTTTCCTATTCTATCCTACCAGAAACAAAACGATATTTTACCATAAAAATATTTTCTACGATAAAATAAATAAGTTTTATTTAAAAAGGGTTTTGTTTACTAAATTACTATCACAAATTATTATTATTATCGATCGTTGGATTTAAATCATTAACTTAGTTAACTAATCAAGGCAGATTAAACCCTTGTTTAACTCTAAAATCAGATTATTAATAATTGTAGGTCCCTGTAACTAAGGATAAGACCGTCGCGACATCTCACTCGCGTCACCAACCAACTCCAGGCAAGTTTCATATAAATCAAAACTGGTATTTTAGTTGTAATTAAATATGTTGCATGTCATATAGAAATATTGAGACGACACTTGATTTCACGGAACCGACTGATTGACTGATTGATTGACTCATTGACTCATTGACTATTGCCTTGGGAATTGGGGAGAAAAGTTAGCACCCGTGGTCAAAGCCCCCTTATTGCCTCATTGTGGATAGCTGAAGTCCAACCTCACTGGACTGACGCCGCACCGTGTTCACGCGAACACAGATTGCCTCCAACCCCAGCCGGCCACGGGATGCTACCTTTCTCAAAACACTTTTAGTGATTGTAGCTTGTCATCATTGCTTCATCGACATTTACTGTTCTTGTTTCATATTTGTTGCATACAAAAATATAAATATTGTTCAAAACTATCTCATTGCATCATTTTAATTATCGTTAAGATGCTGGAATTGGATATATGTTCTTGCTCCCTCCTGACTGGAGATTAACAATTTTAGGTGATTGCGGTGACGATGATGAGTATGATACCTTTTATGGTCCGGACCAGAGTTCTGATGCCCTAGCGGAACCTAGCCAGGAGGCAGATGTTTAGTTGCTTCCCCTTGATTTTCCAAATTGTAATAAGCAGGGTTGAAGTAATAACCCAGGACCACGTTTTGTTTTGTTTGATCTGGATTGTAAATGAATTTCTCTCTCAGACTTAGCAATAAAAAATTGAATTTCCTTCATGTATTCTGGATGTCTGTGTGTTACTATGGATTGATACAGCTTACTGCCGCCGTCTCACAACGGTGCAGGCTGGGCATGATCCGACTGGACCCAGATTATTGGGATCGGGTCGTGACAAACCTTCAAATAACGATCTATAAAAAGCCAAGACGTATACAGTGGTTGATTTTCTGAACCTTGACTTAAGATCTGAATCTGAATATGTGAAGTTGTTCACCAAAGAAGAGAGTTTCTGGAAGAAGAAGAAAAAACTATTGCCATCTCCAGAAGGAATGCTAGGAATAAGTGGTTCTTTATAGCAAAACCATTGGCATAGAAGAGCTGAAGGAAAAGAATGCACACACAACATGACAGTTTCAATTGATAATAGGTAGCATACACCCTTGATTAGTTTTAATCAAAAGAAATACCAGTGTGCAAGTTACGACAGAAAAAAAGAACATTATAGAATAACTGGTATAGAGAAGGACCTGTAACTGGAATAAACTTCCGGCATGTTTTAACAATAAAGTTATTGGACAGATCAGTCTCTTCCTCTTCGGGATAAAACAGCTGTGAGAACATCAAGTAATTCAAATATTTTCTTAGATATTACTGATTATTAACAATCAATAACATTAATCTAGATGGCAGGAGAATCAAGTAAACAAAAAGCTGAGAAAGCGCTATAAAACCGAGTATATATAAGCTGGATGATAAAAGGTAGCAAAGGTATAGAAATAAAAACAAATTGACGTACTTTGATTATGTGATCTAAAACCCAAAGAAGGGATTGACAACACAACATTAAGCATCTAACAAGAGGACGAAGAGGGTTATGTTATATATGAGACAAAATTGTATCAAATGCTGACTTAAGCCACATACAAATCCAAGGTCATATAGTAAAGCATTCCATGCTCAATCAGCTCTGGAAGGCCATACTATGATGAACTTAGTTAAGACCTCACAAGAAATTTATTTAACTTCTCAGCAGGAAGAAAAGGAACAAATAGAAGCCAAATATGAAAATAAAGAAGAAGCACTCAAATCAACTTCTATTGACATTATTGCCTTTCATAATTTGTTTGATGGATTCTTCAAGGTTGAAAATTGTCCTCAAAATTCCTCCCAAAAAATTGCATCCTCCATTGTGATAACTCAAATCGACTGCAAGAACCCTCCTGCGTAGTATAAACAATGCCAAATGTGAATATATATTAACAATCCTACAAGATATTCGTTGCTTCAGAATATTCAGCCTGGAGGCAAACTTCATAAGATGAACCTCATTTAGGTCTAACCTTCCTCATCTAGCATCCAACAAGTCATCAATATCTTACTACCATCTCATGGCAACAACATTCATACTGATTTATGAACACTAACCTCATATTGTAATCAATCCTAAACTGTGCTTAGCAAACAAATCTTATAGAATTTTTCTGTCAGAGGTGGAGGGGGGCGCCTGTGAGTGTGAGGCACATGCTGTCGTCAGAAATATATGGGTGCACAAGTTGTTTTAGGAATCTGTAAACTTCCTAGTATATGCTCTCAGTTTTCATAAAAAGTATATTGAACTTTTGAAATAATTTGACAGCAGAAGTGGAATATCTATAAATGGCGTAACTTAGGGTATTTCATGTAACCCTACTTATGAGAATAACCTTCAGTATTGGAAAAGTCCAAATTACTGGGTCCATAAGCATTGCAAAGTAAAAACTTTAGAAAAACCAAATGCTGTCAATATGCTAGAGATAGCTTGGCATCAGGAATTTTTTGAAACTAGTTAACCACTTCATCACACATATCATATACCTTTGCTCATTTTTGAAAGAAGAAGGTTCTGATTATATTCCTGCACCAATTGACAACCACTTGGATATTCACAAATGAAATAGCTAAGTATTTATTGTCTTCTAGTATTGCAGACAACTCGTCTTTCCCATAGTAAATCCAAACCCAACAGCTATAATATCATAGTGAAGAAATTTCAGTTTTCATTTATAGGTTACATTTTGAAACAAGACGTTTTTCCTTGTTAGTCTTGACTCCCAACAATTAACCCAAACTCTAATAATCCTGTTTAGAGCCTGTCATAAATATATAGAATATTAATTTTACTTTTGAATTTGATAAAATATATAAAGGCACTAGGAATACTTGTGTCATGCACACCAATGAAGACGATGCCAAGAGCAACTTCTCCAACCTTATCAAGTTACCGTGGGATGTGAAGCTAGGTTCAGAGGGACTAACCTTCGTCTGTCTCCAACAGAGTGAAAAACATCACAGCAATCCTCACCCGTATAGGAAGAAATGTCATCATGTGGTTCTCTTCTGTTATGAAGCTGATACCAAGCTCAATGGCTCCCACCACTAGGTCGTGACCGAGCTCATAACTCCAACCACAAGTCTGCTGTCAAGCTCAATGACTTGAATATCATGATTTGTCAAAACATCTAAGACCAAAAGGTTATCAATGATGGAGGTAGAGGTGGAAAAGATGGTATCAGAGGCAAAGTTGAGTAACGAGGCAGTTTAATGATTACATGGTGTCAGTGGTGGATATGATGGCAACTATGAGAAGAGGTGGAAGCAGCAGAGTTGAAACTTGAAAGATGAGATGATGGAAGAGCAAGGTGGTGGTGATTGTGGTCAAGTTGGTGGGTAACAGGGTGACTATGTGAGACAAGGTGGGAAAGTCGAGGATTGTGGTGAAGGTGGAGGTTATGGAGGCGGCAGTGGTCATGAGGGGGAGATGGGAGAGGTGAGTAAGATGCAGGTGGTGCTTATTTTGGTGGCAATTAGAGAGGAAATGAAGAATTGGCGTATGGGTGGTCGGGAGTGAGAGGAATAGGTCGTTTCTATCACCTCTTATGATCGAAGGAGAGAAGAAAGGGTGGTTTGCAAAATGCTTGAGGGTAGGGCCTTATATGCTCGAGTGGACACACAAACACATGGTTTAAAATTAGGCAGGAAATGGGAGAAGAATACAACACTTGAAAATACCAATAACTCGATAAAACTATAGTTGTCCGTTGAGGTGGGGAAACCATAATCCATGGTCAAAAATTGAGATGGCGTAGAAAAAAAATTAGGTAAAAAAGCCATGTGAAACCATCCACAACTTAATTGAACAATGCAAGAAGTCTCTATATTTTGGATATAATTTAGTCTCGAACTAGGCAATTCCTAACCATATGAGCCAATATATATCATGGAGATGATTGCATACCCAGTACCAAATTATATAGTCTTACCTCTTAGTCTAGACTATTTATAGTCTAGGGGAACTTGGAGGAACTCATTGATTTCATGAACTTAAACGGCATATCCAAAAGGTAGATCTGCCAACTGGCCACCTAGGTTTTATGACATTGTCCTCTCATGCTCATAACTACCTTGACAAGGAATTTGGCACCAAGCCACCAACACAGAGGGTTCACGTCAGGTCGACAACATGTCATAAAAAATTTGTCAGATCCGTTATGATGGAGCTTTCTTATGCTCCATAGGCGACCCCATGTTGATGGGAGAAAGCTTGATTCTGATGAGTCAAAATATGTTCATAGTGCAAAATACTCTACTGCCACTTGAACCCTTAAATTAGATAAGAAACAGTTATCTGGTTTACTCACAGAAAAAAAAAAGTGATCTGAATGACACAATTAACTAAATCATAATACAACCAACCATGCACTGTGTGTCTCATCAATTTATTGAAAGAGACAAGAAAGTATCAGTCTCCTAAATAGGTTCTCTTTCGAATAAATTCAGATGCATTGAAGATAAATTCAATATCATTTCATAGAAACACAATTGTAATTTAACTCAAAGCCAGAGCTTCTCACGACCTCGTAATTGTTCCTTACATGCTCTTTTTTGTTTCTTATGTATATTTTAGTAGCCCCTTGAATTATATATTATGGCATAAAACAGAAAGAAGATTATTTGAGAAGGTGGTTCTTTAGAATTTAAGAGAAATCATAATTAACAAATGAAAACAGTTTAATCACAGAATTATTCATAGTCATACAGGATATGCCATCTTATAAAATTAAAAACAAGTGACTTCGGATATGAATTAATGAACTATACATGTATTACAATCTCCACACATTAGCCTGAAGCAGAAAATCACCTTGTAGGACGAGTAGAGCAAAATTGAGGCCAGTAATAAGTTCACCGCCTCAAACCTCTAAGAATAGCCAATAACATTAGTAAGACCTACAATAATATGAAATGTAATGTCTTGTCTGCAGTAAAATAAAACACAATAGTTAGCAACCTGTAGTGTGGCAGTCCCAAGCACGATCATTATAGCACGAAAGACAACTGCACCAGCAATACCATATGAAAGCACCCTGCTCTACATTTTCAGCATAGAAAACCCCGTTATCTCAGATAGGCAGCATGAAGAATAAGTAAAATAAATAAATTTTGTAAAGAAGATCCCATCGTACCTGATAGCTTCCTGGTACCTTGAAATATTTGAAGATTAAAACAAACACAAAGAGATTGTCTACTGACAAACTCTGTTCCAGGAGGTAGCTGCAACATAATATGTACTTATTAGATTCTTAATATCACCTGAGGTAGGAAAATAGTAGAAAAAAGAATGATGGGACTAAACCAAGAAAAGAAAAAGAATAATTATCTCAAAGAAAAGAAGAAGGTGTTTGCTAGGTGAACGCATACATGAGAATCAAGCCCATACCTAACAAATTGGTGTGCGCGAAATTAGATATTTGCTAGGTAGTTGTCACGACCCGCACCCGGGTATTTGGGTACGAGTGCGTGGGTACGTCCAGCCTACGCCGCAGTGTCGGCGGTAGAACGCTGTCTGGAACTAGTACTATATAACCAACACCTCATAATATAAAGGGAACAATTATTATACTCAATCACAAAACTAAGGTAGGTGAAAACATACTGTGTATATATATATATATATATATATATATATATATATTATGGTTACAGTACAAAATCTTGTATTCATAACTCATACAACTATAGTAAGTTTGTAAACTATAATTATTGTCATAGCTAGGTCTTCCGTTTGCGGCCTTCCTCGATCCTTCAGGAGGTAAAATCAGGGTCGAACCTATTTTCCAAAATCCATAATAATATGGGACACAGGTCCTTCTAAGTGCTACCTGAAATATTATCCAATCAGGATTGAACGAGTATAATTCTAATAGCAGTTTCGATACATGATAAGGACTATAAAACAGTGATAGAAAAGTAGTACATGATGGATAAATAAACTGACATCAAGGCATAGTAAGAAATGAACAGGAAAATGAATAAACAGAGAATATGCAATGTAACAACAAGGAATTCTTTAGTCACTAAGTGTTTTGAAATACTAGTTTGATTATGTGATCGGCTTAGGATTGCACAATGGGAGCCGGTTAATCATACGTTAAGTGTATAGTTAGCATTTGCACATGAATTATATTTGCACAGGATTAGGGTATGATCACATATAAACTAGCATTTTTTCGCCCCAACTAGCATACAAGAATAACACGAATATCAGGTATTATACAAGATCAAAGTCCAAAAACACAACATATGCTAGTCCGTGTTTCTTTGTGTCAGGAATCAAATACAACAATACTACATGTGTTATAAAAATTATCAGTAAGAAAACCATCAGAGATTGTACTCACCTGGGGTCCAAAGCGGGTGAAACAAGTCAGAGTGTGACGGAGTCCAGATAACCTATATCATGAATAATTCACATTAATTGGTGAAAATATAATTAAGTAGATTTAACCCACTAGATTTTTAGGTCAATTTTATAATATTTCTAGTTTATAGATGGGACAAATATCTATATAAAAAAAACTTAAATATAAAATAATGTATATATAAGATATATTTATAGATACTTATGTATAGATACATACATATATAGTATATATATATATATATATATATATATATAAGATATATAGATACGTATATAGATACAATATAGTATACATATATAGATACATATATAGTATACATATATATATATATATATATATATATATATAGATACATATATAGATACATATATATGTATATGATATATATATATATATATATATAGATACAATATATTATATATAGATACATATATATGTATATGATATATATTATATATAGATACATATATAGATACATATATATGTATATGATATATATATATATATATATATATATATATACAATATTATATATATATATATATATATACATAGATATATAGTATACATAGATAATATATAGTATACATATATACATAGATATATAGATATATAGATACATATATATGTATATGATATATATATATATATATATATAGATACAATATATTATATATAGATACATATATATAGTATACATAGATAATATATAGATACATAGATATATAATATACATAGATAATATATAGTATACATATATACATATATATATAGATATATATATAAATACATATATAGATACACATATATAGATACATATATATGTATATGATATATATATAGATACAATATATTATATATAGATACATATATATAGTATACATAGATAATATATAGATACAAGTATACATAGATATTATATAGATACATATATATATATATATATATAGATACATATATATATATATATATATATGCTGCTGTTGCGCGCTGCTCTGCGGGTGCTACTGCTGCAGCTGCTGCAGCTGCTACTGCTGCTAGTGGCTCTGCTCTGCTGCTGCTGCTGCTAGTGCTCGCTACAGCGACTGCAGCTGCAAC
Source organism: Iris macrosiphon (assembly GCA_036927795.1). Lineage (NCBI taxonomy): Eukaryota > Viridiplantae > Streptophyta > Magnoliopsida > Asparagales > Iridaceae > Iris > Iris macrosiphon. Next base: position 149,382,137 of record JAYESA010000005.1, on the reverse strand, counting down.
TGCTGCTTGCTGCAGCCACTGCATGCTGCTGCTGCTTTGCTTGCTGGAGCTGCTTCTCTACTGCTGCAGCTGCATGCTTTTCCCTTGAAACACACACACACATATATATATATATATATACACTTATCCTAGTTAGAGTTATAAAACAAATGAAGAGGATCAAGGGTTACCTTGCTAATATAGGGTTGAGGGGAGATGAGGGATGGTGAGTGAAGGAGGGTGGGGATGTGTTTATATAGGGAAGGAGGTTGTTAAGATATTTATTATGGTGCTTTGACCATTGTGCCCTTAACTAATTCAATTTGGATTTATCTTCTTATGAAGAGCAATCCAAATTGAATTTCACTTCCTAATTTTTATTTTTATTTTTATTTTTATTTTTTAATGAAGGTTACAAATCTACCCCCCTAGAAAAATTTCGTCCTCGAAATTTAAAGTAGATCATACAAAAAGAAAGAAGAAATACCTCAAAATTCAAAGAGTTATGGGTATCGTTCACGCATCTCATCCTCTCTCTCCCAAGTAGATTCACCCGGGGAGTGATGACTCCAAGCGACACGAACAAATAAAATCGTCCGGTTACGCATCATCTTTTCTCTGCGATCTAGTATCTCCACGGGCTGCTCTTGGTAGCTGAGGCTCGGTCCCACTTCAATCTCTGAGTGATCTAATACGTGGTTAGGGTCAGCCACGTATCGTCTCAGCTGGGATACATGAAACACGTTATGTACTCCCTCTAATGTATGTGGCAAAGCTAGCCGGTAGGCTACGGCACCGACCCTTTCGGTAATACTGAAAGGTCCGATAAACCTTGGACTGAGTTTTCCGCTTCTCCCGAAACGAATCGTGCCACGTGTTGGAGAAATTCGCAAGAACACCAATTTGCCAACCTCGAACTCTAACGGACTCCGGTGACTATCGGACCAGTGCTTCTGTCTGTCTTGAGCCACACGAAGTCTTTCTCTAATCTGCTTTACCTTCTCCACAGCTCCCCACTAGGCACACACAATCTAGCACCATGTCGCAAAGAACCATCCTTAGCAATGGTGAAATCATCCTCCAATCCTGCTCTCACCTGAGCTCTGATGCTCCTCAGAGATACATCTTCATACTGGGCTGCTTTGATCCTGTCCATCAACTCTAAGTGTATATGCAACCCCCACATCTGCATAGCAAAACCAGGAACTATCACCTCTATGCCTAAGCTCTCCAAGTCCTCCAACAAATACCGATCCTGTGTCAACAACATAGCTACCGGATACCTGCTCAAGGTATCGGCAACTACATTGGTTTTCCTAGGATGATACTGCAAAGATATGTCAAAATCCTCATCAGTTCCAACCACTGACGTTGCCTCATGTTCAACTCCTTCTGAGTGAAAACGTACTTCAAGCTCTTGTGGTCTGTGAAGATCTCCACACGCTCTCCGTACAAATAGTGTTTCCACAACTTCAGGACAAAGATGACTGCTGCCAACTCCAAATCGTGGGTAGGATAGTTCTTCTCATGATGACGTAATTGCCTGGATGCATAGGCAATCACTTTCCCATTCTGCTGAAGAACACAACCCAAACATTTTTCCGATGTATCACTATAAATAGTAAAACCTCCAGACCCTGATGGCAACGTCAAAATAGGAGCAGACGTCAACCTCTTCTTCAATTCCTCAAAAGCAACCTGGCACTCCTCTGTCCAAACAAACTCTACATCTTTCCGAGTGAGTTTAGTCAAAGGCTCTGCAACTCGAGAAAAATCTTTCACGAACTTTCTGTAATATCCAGCCAATCCTAAGAAGCTTCTAATTTCTGCAACAGAGCTTGGAGTGGCCCAAGATTCTACGGCAGCAATCTTCTTTGGATCAACTGATATTCCATCTCCAGTCACTACATGTCCGAGAAACTCCACTTTGTTTAAGAAAAATTCACATTTAGAGAGTTTTCCATAGAACTTCTCCTTCCTGAGAGTTTCAAGCACTATCCTTAAATGCTTCTCGTGTTCTTCTAGCGTCTTTGAGTATACAAGGATATCATCTATAAACACTACCACGAACTTGTCCAGGTACTTATGGAATACCTTGTTCATCAAGTTCATGAAGACTGCTGGAACATTAGTTAACCCGAACGGCATCACCAAGAACTCGTACTGGCCATATCGAGTCATGAATGCAGTCTTCGGAATATCTTTTTTTTTTCACCTTCACCTGATGATATCCGAATCTCAAGTCAATCTTTGAAAATTTCTTCGCGCCACTCAACTGATCGAAGAGATCATCTATTCTCGGCAGCGGATATTTGTTCTTGATTGTGAGGTTGTTCAGGGCCCTGTAATCGATGCACATCCGCACCGATCCATCCTTCTTTGGCACAAAAAGTACCGGGGCTTCCCATGGCGGCGAACTTGATCTGATGAATCCATTGTCGTCTAATTCATCGATCTGTTTTTTTTAACTCCACCAGCTCATTGTTGTTGATCCGGTAGACATGCTGCGATATTGGTTCTGCTCTCGGTATTAGATCAATAGAGAATTCAACATCTCTATCTAGCGACAATCCTGGTAACTTCTCGGAAAACACATCTAAGAACTCAGCAATAATAGGATGCAGTAGCTCTTTCTCCTCCATTATAGCTTTGCAAAGAATTCCACGATCTGGCTTCTCTTTCTTTCTAGCAAACTCGAACTCCGGCTCTCCTGGAGGTCGAAACAGCACACGACCTCTGTGGCAGTCAATGCTAGCGAAATGCATACCCAACCAATCAATTCCAAGGACAATGTCAAAACTTGGAAGTGGCATTACGAGTAAGCTAGCAGACAAAACACGGTCTTCCAATGTAACGTGATACCCCTTGCAAATATCAGACACAAATCTCTATCATAGTAAGTGATGCTTGCAACTCCTACCCAAGGGTTCTATTAATAAGCTATGCTTAAGCACAAAGGATATAAATATGAAACTATGTGATGCCCTAATCTAGCGTACCATGCTAAAATATGATGAAAACAATAAGGAGACATCATTAAGGCACAAGATAGGGTATTATTCGAGAAGGACAAGAATTATGGAAGATGTCAAATCAGTTAGAGTAATCAAGATCAGTAAATTTAATTTAGGGATGGAATTCCTAGTTGTGATTGAGTATTTCTTATTCCTAATATCATATATCCTATTGCAGGCTCGTAATAGTACTCTAATCCTAATTACTACTACGACATCACACTAATTGTGAAGTCGGACCTGCATGGGCCACCATAAAAACGTGTCACGACCCGCACTCGGGTATTTGGGTACGAGTGCGTGGGTACATCCAGCCTACGCCGCAGTGTCGGCGGTAGAACGTTGTCTGGAACTAGTACTGTATAACCAACACCTCATAATATAAAGGAAACAATTATTATACTCAATCACAAAACTAAGGTAGGTGAAAACATGTTGTATATATATATGTATATAAAGGTTACAGTACAAAATCTTGTATTCATAACTCATACAACTATAGTAAGTTTGTAAACTATAATTATTGTCATAGCTAGGTCTTCCGCTTGCGGCCTTCCTCGATCCTTCAGGAGGTAAAATCAGGCTCGAATCTATTTTCCAAAATCCATAATAAGATGGGACACAGGTCCTTCTAAGTGCTACCTGAAATATTATCCAATCAGGATTGAACGAGTACAATTCTAATAGCAGTTTCAATACATGATAAGGACTATAAACAGTAATAGAAAATTAGTACATGATGGATAAATAAACTGACATCAAGGCATAGTAAGAAATGAACAGAAAAAATGAATAAACAGAGAATATATCATGTATCAACAAGAAATTCTATAGTCAGTAAGTGTTTTGAAATACTAGTTTGATTATGTGATCGGCTTAGGATTGCATAATGGGAGCCGGTTAATCATACGTGAAGTGTATGGCTAGCCTTTGCACAGGAATTATATTTGCACAGGATTAGGGTATGATCACATATAAACTAGCATTTTTTCGTCCCGACTAGCATACAAGAATCACACGAATATCAGGTATTATACAAGATCAAAGTCCAAAAACACAAGATATGCTAGTCCGTGTTTCTTTGTGTCAGGAATCAAATACAACAATACTACATGTGTTATAAAAATTATCAGTAAGAAAACCATCAGAGACTGTACTCGCCTGGGGTCCAAAGCGGGTGAAACAAGTCAGAGTCTGACGGGATCCAGATAACCTATATCATGAATAATTCACATTAATTGGTGAAAATATAATTAAGTAGATTTAACCCACTAGATTTTTAGGTCAATTTTATGATATTTCTGGTTTATAGATGGGACAAATATCTATATAAAAAAACTTAAATATAAAATAATGTATATATAAGATATATTTATAGATACTTATGTATAGATACATACATATATAGTGTGTGTGTATATATATATATATATAATAAATAGATATACATATATATAAGATATATAGATACGTATATAGATACAATATAATATACATATATAGATACATATATAGTATACATATATATATAGATACATAGATATATAGATATATATATATATATATATAAATACATATATAGATACACATATATAAATACATATATAGATACATATATATGTATATGATATATATATATAGATACAATATATTATATATAGATACATATATATATAGTATACATAGATAATATATAGATACATAGATATATATATAGTATACATAGATACATATATATGTATATGATATATATATAGATACAATATTATATATATATAGATACATATATATAGTATACATAGATAATATATAGATACATAGATATATAGTATACATAGATATATAGTATACATAGATAATATATAGTATACATATATACATAGATATATAGATATATATATATAGATAGATAGATAGATACATATATAGATACATATATATGTATGTATATGATATATATATAGATACAATATATTATATATAGATACATATATATAGTATACATAGATAATATATAGATACATAGATATATAGTATACATAGATATATAGTATACATAGATAATATATAGATATATAGTATACATAGATAATATATAATATACATATATTATACATATATACATATATATATATATATATATATAGATATATAGATATATATATAAATACATATATAGATACACATATATAGATACATATATAGATACATATATATGTATATGATATATATATAGATACAATATATTATATATAGATACATATATATAGTATACATAGATAATATATAGATACATAGATATATAGTATACATAGATATATAGTATACATAGATAATATATAGTATACATATATACATATATATATAGATATATAGATATATATATAAATACATATATAGATACACATATATAGATACATATATAGATACATATATATGTATATGATATATATATAGATACAATATATTATATATAGATACATATATATAGTATACATAGATAATATATAGATACAAGTATACATATATATTATATAGATATATAGATATATATATATATATAAATACATATATACATATATATAATTATATGCTGCTGTTGCGCGCTGCTCTGCGGGTGCTACTGCTGCATCTGCTGCTGCAGGTGCTACTGCTGCGCGCTGCTGCTGTAGTGGCTCTGCTCTGTTGCTGCTGCAGTGGCTCTACTCTGCTGCTGCTAGTGCTCGCTGCAGCGATTGCAGCTGCTGCTACTGCACTGCCGCTCTGCTTGCTGCTGCAGCCACTGCATGCTGCTGCTGCTTTGCTTGCTGGAGCTGCTTCTCTGCTGCTGCATCTACATGCTTTTCCCTTGACACACACACACATATATATTTATATATATATATACTTACCCTAGTTAGAGTTATAAAACAAATGAAGAGGATCAAGAGTTACCTTGCTAATATAGGGTTGAGGGGAGATGAGGGATGGTGAGTGAAGGAGGGTGGGGATGTGTTTATATAGGGAAGGAGGTTGTTAAGATATTTATTATGGTGCTTTGTGCCCTTAACTAATTCAATTTGGATTTCCCTTCTTATGAAGAACAAACCAAATTGAATTTGACTTCCTAATTATTATTATTTTTTTAATGAAGGTTACAGTAGTAAAAGATGACGAAGCATCCTATGAAGTGATTAAGCTGTCTCTCCATTTTCATGTTTTGGGTATTTGAACAAGTCTCTAGTTTGAGTAAGATATTGATCATGTAAGCTAAGAATCATGGTTATACCATACCCAGCAAAATATTCTGATGCTTTTCCGAAACCATCCTTTAAACCCAAAGCAATACCAAAAGTCACAGCAGCACTCACCTGAAATAGAACTTGATTTTTCTTAGGTAAACAATGCATATTTGATACTCAGGAATGAAAGAAATGAATAGACTATCTATGGCATGTGTAAAGCATCAAATAACTGGTTAGAGAGCTCACACATAATAAAACAGTTCTGACAGAAGATGCTCTATGATCTTGTTCATCACCTGAAGAGAGTTTTGAAGCAGCTGGTTCTACATTAGATATTTCATCATGTGACTGAGGATTGCTCTTCAGCATATCTTCTGCAGATCCATTTCACGATCATGTTATTTTCAAACAGACTAAGGCAATCTGCAGAACTTTGCTATGTTTGTGGATGGCTCTGACAAATGGGGTAGTTTTAATCAGAATATAAAAACCTTTAGTAAAATAAGAAAACATAATTTATTATCAGTATTCTCTCAGTAGCAAATTAAATATGAATCTAATTTCATAAAATATTCAGTAGTTATTACACAATATACTTGAAAAAGGTAAGCAAGGGTTTGAAACAAAGCCATCAATTTCTAAGACTAATAGTTGAAACATTCGTAGAAGACCGATACTTAAGGAACTGTATATAAATCGAGGGTTAAGTATTGAATCATAGTGTGCTACTGCAATTGGTTGAAACTTTGAGTTTACATCTGCTATCATAAATTGTTTTTATTTCGATCTTCCGTAGGTGACAAATCAAGCACAGGTGGACAGGGTACCCACAAAGTTGGAGATATTCCATAACTGCTACAGTGTACCCTAAAAAACTAGCTTCATATACTGCTAATTGTCTCCCATAAAACGCTAGCTTAAGATATAGTCATGTTTCTATCAAGAAACAGGTTCCTCGAGTTCCCAGATTTAAGAGCTTCATTTCTCTCTTAAGCAACTAAATTATTTCTATCACATACATAGTGCCAACAAATATTTTGTGACTAAATTTCCCATCAAACCTTAGCTTCATACAGAGACGGCCTCCTCTAGTCATTTGTGTAAATCAGGAAATAAGCTCCTCTAGCTCCTATGTCTAGATCATTATTTCATTCTCAGTTAATTTATTTCACACTATGGTAATAAAAGCTCACATTTATTGTTTAGCATTCTGGAACCTAAAGCCAGACTGTCATCATATGTTCAGTTATATCACAAAACTATCTTTTCTCTGTCCATTTGTCTATCATAACAACATTAGCTGTTGGGTGTCGACAGAACATGGACATAGCTTGGTGTTCAACGAAACCTTTGAGTACTCCCTGCCAGGACAAGTGCTAAACAGATTCCCTCCCCTGTTTTATTTTTTTTCCTACACGTTAGTCCGAGACAGGATAGCAGTGAGTATGTTGAATATGACTTTTAGTAGAGATCATAGCATTTGGTCTTTGTCTCACACCTCATATATAAATAACAACGAATACAATGTTGTAAGAATTAAGCAGAATCTGAATTCTGTTCTAAGTGTGCGCTAAGATGTTCTCATAAGATGAACTTGTTTTTCATTTGTTTAAGATGGATATCAAGTATTTCATCTCTAGAATGATTTTTTATGCCCTAATGTTTTACCAATAGCAACCATAGAACATGTTATGCAACAGGCCCACAAGTATACATTATATGTGATTCAAAGGTTCTGGTAAGGACAAATAAAAATAGCAAGAGGAAGGACACAGTTGACTGAAATTGATGGTAATATGACCCTCATCCATTTTCTTCCAGTTTCTATGTTGTAGTGTAAGTTATAAAATCAAAAGGCCATACATATGAGTTTTCTGAGAACTTCTAAGAATTATAGTGTTAAAAAACATTACCTTTTTTATATACTTATATCCGACTGCCTCCCCGCCCCTCCCTACCCCCAGCCCTAGCAGAACCAATTATTCATAATTCTGAACCCGGATGCAAGATTCCGTGATATGGATAACTTTTCACACATATAACCAACAAACTATACCGTAGAAAAGATACAAAAGCTAATCAGGTTATCCAATAGCAATAAATTAAATCTTAGTCAAACTTTTATCTGCCAAAATTCAAAATTAGAAGCTTAGGTCAGCTAACTGGAAAACGGGCATTTACAGGTTTACCTGGTTTGTATTTTCTTTAAATTTAGCACAAGCATACGAGAGAGAAGAATTTATCTGAATACCAGTGTGGAATTAGACATGTTCTTTAATGCATTGAAGCTCTTAATAGTTACCTTCTTCCATTTCTATGGTTACATCCCCTCTCGGTATGTAGACAATCCATAGCGACGTAGTATACCACTGTCCATAGTGTATTTATTTCCTTGTTGGTTTCTGCTCGTAGTACCTGAGTATAAATTCTTTCATTTCCAGTGACTTTAAGCAATACACCTGTGCCTGTGACCACTACTACCTATAGTTATATGGTTTCCATACCCGCTTTACCACATAAAAGTTGAAGATCTAGCTCCCTGCAAAAGCAACCTTTATAACTTCATCCATTGACCCACTAAAATGGTAGTCTGCCTTATGCTCATTCAACTTAAAAATCTTCTACAAGCTGCAGAAAAAGGATAAGTACAAGCCCTTTCCTGAACTAAGTTTCACACTTGATTCATGCATTCACATATCATATCATAATTCATCAAGATCCCACCTTCCATGGATCTTTGAATCAAAACTAACAAAGTGGAGAAGCCTTTCTTACACTAGTTGAAAATAAAACCAGCATCTAACCTAATTATTCTGAAGGTAAACCATCTACCACCTAGTTTTCATTTAGTTTTCCGAACCAACTAGATACCAACTAGTACAGGGCAAAAGAAGGACAATTAGGGAAAATCTTGGACTTATCCTATATATATCCTTTTTCTATCACATCTTTTTACTAGAACAGGGCAACACTATCCCTTTTCGGATCTAACTTTCATATTTGATTTCTGTGATGCGTATACATCACATTACATCAAGAACCCAACTTTCATGGTTCTCCGAACCATGACTAATGAAGTGGGTACTCTTTCTTAAGCTTGTTCGGGAAGAAAACACCTATATTCCTTTCCTAACCTAATTATTCCTTCATTCGTTCTTTGAATTAGAAAGCGACAATCATGTACAGGAAAAGGAAACAAATTAGGGTAAATCTTATCTTTTGCCAATAAGTGCATCAGAATCCCTTTTCTCACCAAAAAAAATCACATTCTATAATGTGAAGATGTCATAAAAAACCCAACTTTAATGGTTCTTTGAATAAAAAATAACAGCGAAATCATCAGGAATCTAGTTTTCATTCGTCCAACTTATAAATAACAATCGGGGTTAAAAAAATTCATTTTCCTTAGAGCAAAATCTCTTTTCTGACCAAAATTTTCACAACTTCTTCTGTGTGTACTCATAAGGCATAATCATAGCCATCAAGCACCTAGTTTTCATAGGCCCTTGAAATCATAGACAACAATTACGGATAAAAATCAGAATTTTTTCTTTTAATAATATTATTTTTACTAACGAGAAAATTTGCTGATTTCACCTGTAACCGAAGAATCTTCCTGCTTGTTTCCTCTGTTGCAGCGCAACGGAGACGCGCGCCAGCCATGACGGGCGCTCGGGCTTCCAACTGAGAGATTGAAACAGTACTGAAGTCAGATTTTGGGGAAATTGGAAGTGAGAAAAAGTAAGTGGGAAAAATTTACATGAAATTGGGGAATGGCGAAGAGAGGAAACGAAGGAGAAGGGAAGACTGCTGGATTTAGCCCTAGAAATTGGAGGGTTGACTTTTGGTGGGAGTTGGTGGTGGAGGTGGTGGTGGTGAACTGCCACAGCATATCCCATTGGAAAGGAGGAGAGGAGGAGGAGGGAGAATGGGCGTTATGTTATCCTTTAATCAATTATTGAGTTTCTTTTTGATTATTGACTCTCTTTTTGTTCAAAGACGAAAATGTTAGTCAAATTTTTTTTTATTTGTAAATTTGTCATCGAAAAAATTTATTCGGAACAGTCTAATTTTTGTTCTTACAATCCTTCTTATTGGAAGAATATTTCGACAAATACTGTAAAAAAAAATTTAGGACTGTCAAAAAAATTACTGTCAAATATTTCGACAGTCCTAATTTTTTAGAATTGTCAAAAAAATTCTAAATATTTCTATAGTCCTCCTCTCTTCCTCCTCCTCCTCTGCCTTCTCCTCCTCTCTCGAACTCCTCCTCTCCTCTTCCTCCTCCTTGACCATCTCCTCTCTTCTCCTCCGTCTCCTTCGGCTCATTCTCTCCTCTGCCTCCTCATCTCCTCGACCTCCTTCTCCTCCCCCTCCGTCGTCTCCTCCTTCCGCCGCCGCCGCCTCCTTCGCCGCCGCCGCCTCCTCCGACAGTTGTGTTAGAGTTAGGGTTAGGATTTGGGGTGGAGGAGAAAGGAGGTTTGGGGGGAGGGGGCAGTCCAAAGCAATTTTATTTTGTTCTGAGTAAAATTTATAATTTTTTTGACTGTTACTGAGTAATGGACTGTCCTGAGCACATATTGATGTGCCTTTAGAAATGGCCGACGAAAACTTGATTTGATGAGTACTCCCTTGCACATTTTTTTTTACTTAGTAGTTTTTTTCTCATTGGCTATCATGACCTCATAGTAATTTTTTAGGCAAATTCTAAAGGCACTCCATATATTGCTTATAGGATAGTCCAATTTTTTTTTAATTTTTTTAGAAGTTTGTCACTAATTTTTTTTACTTGAGGACAGCCCAAATCCTCATATAAAAGCCAATGACTTTTATTTTTCAGCCAAATTTTTTTTTCAGGACTGTCACAATATTGATAGTCCTTCTAATTGGAAAGACTTTCAACATTTTTGACAGTCCTAGTTATTAGGACTGTCAAAAATGTTGACAGTCCTTCCAATTGGAAGGACTGTCAACCTTATGACAGTCCTAAATAATTATGACTGTAAAACAAATTGACAGTCCTTCCAATACCATAAAAAAGATAAGAAGAAGAAGAAGAAGTTTGAAGCAGCAGCAACAGGGGTTGGGTGCGGGGGCAGACGGCGGCGGCGGGGTGCGGGAGCGGGCGGTTCCTGGTGTAGGCCTGGAGGACGGCGTGGAAGTCCCGGGCCATGCGTGAGCGGGGAGGCTCGGCGGCGCCGGAGGGCTCCTAGGGGAGGGAGGGGGGGAGGGGGGCGGCGAGGGACGTGACGTGGAAATTGACCATGACGGTGGGGGGGAGGGTCGTCGAAGCCGTCGACGCCGTCCATGGTGGCGAGGAGGGCGTCGACGACGAAGCGGGAGGTGTCGGGGGAGACGGCAAGGGAGGAGCGGAACGAGGACAGCATGGAAGGGTCGCACGGGGAGACGAGGAGGAGAGAGAGCTCGAGGGGCGGGGGGGGGACGTCCGGCGTGGCTGGCGGCGGGTGGGAGGAGATCAGAGGGGAGGCGGGCGGATCCGGAACGAATTTTTACCTCCGCCTCCTCCTCCTCCTCCCCTCCCTCCGCTGCTTCTCCTCCTCCTCCTCCTCCTACAACGGTTGGGGTTGGAGTTAGGATTAGAGTTTGGAGGCTTGAAAATTTGAAGACAGAGAGTAGAATTTTAGAATGAAGAGTTTTGGAAATGTTTGGGGGTTCGGTTGTCCTGAGTAAATTTTAGGCTATCCTAAGTAAAAGTTACAAAAATCTGGACTGTCATAAAATAATGAACTGTCCTGAAATAATAAACTGTCCTAAGTAAAATATAAAATGTCTATAGAATTTGTCTTTTTTTTATCAAACAAAGTAAGGCCTAATCTCTCACTAAACTTATTGTCAACAAAACTATATGTAGATTCTGAGTCTGCAAGTATCATAACAAGTTTGCTTTGTAAAGCTCCTGTCAATTTCATGGTGGACTGATAGACAAGACTTATAATAAAATGTCAAATGATCCTTGCATGGACTCCTGGGAAGAAGCGAGCCAGAACTTGTACACGTCCTTTCACGTAAGCAGCGAGACAGAACTTGTGGAGCGGAATCCTCTTAATTCCTTAATGATTTTGGGTAGTGGCTGCTTGGATTTTCTTGTATCCACTTCCACACCCTTGTTATAGATCACATGCCCTCCCCAAGTATCCTACTTCTTGTTGAAAGAAGTAGAATTTGTTTTTCTTGGTTTTCAATTGATGTTCTTCTGATTTCTATAACGTTCTTTCCAAATAATCATGGTGAGACTCATGATGAGCCATGACAAATTTTCTGAGATTCTCTTTGAAAACTTTATTCATCATTGCTTCGTAACTAGAAACTCTTCATGAGTCTTAAATGCAATCTTGTCAACATCCTCCTCAACCATTCAGACTTGATGGTAGCTTCCTCTTAGGTCCAGTTTTGACAAAAAAATAAAAAATACTAAGCCCTATACAACTCATCAAAGAGTTCTTTTATAAATGGAATTATTTTTTTATTATTTTTTTACAGTATTTTGATTCAGGACCCTATAAACTATACACATTCTCCAACTCCCATCTGACTTATTAACTAAGATTACTATTGATGAGTAAAAACTGTTGCTTAGCCTAGTAAGTCCAGTATCTCAATTTCATCTTTATGAATGTATGGGTGTCTATATAAGGCCTACTGCAAACTGGTAGTGCCTCTCGAATTAAGGGTATCTTATGATTATAATGTCTTTTTGGTGGTAATTTACTGAGTTCTTCCAAGAGGTGTTCATACTCCTTTAACAACTGAGTAACCTCATGACTCTTTCCTTCAGTACTGTCCGAAATATTTTTCACATAGGTTAAAAATTCCACATACTCTAACACTTTGTATGACTAACCTTATTTTTCCGACTTTAGGGGAAATGGTCGAAATTCGGTCGTTGCATGTCGCATTAGCTCTCCTTTGCATTTTGCGAAGGATGGAGGAAATCAGGAGGAACAAAAAAGGAAGGCACGGGCAGAGAGGTATTCACTTGAACCACTTAAGCTGGAATATTAATTTTGTCACTTTCACTTTGTAGAATTCATTAACCACTAACATCTATATATGCTCATCCTAGATTGGTAACCTTGTGGGCAAGCTTTGAAGCTTGTTTTCTTTGTCATTTCTCAGGTTTGGGCTTGCAGTACACACTCCAGCTGATGAGGAGGCAAAGAAGAAGGCTTAGTTAGCAGAAAGATTTGCTGAAAAACCAACACCAAAACCATATACTTTGGAAGAAGAAAAATAAATGAAGGGAAGAGCAGCAACGTACCAATATCTTCGCATTTATATCCTTCTGCTAGCAGTTAAACTAGGTTGCTAGTTCCAACAACGAGGACGTCGAAATTAAGTGGGGTGGAGGTGGGTGCAGTGCAAGTGCGGTGCTAGTGTGGGATGGTGCGGCACGGTGCGGTGCGGCTATGACTGCGTGAGGCCTTCGGACTGGGATGGTGCCTTCGGACCGTGATGTAGCTTTTCAGACTAGGATGGAGCCTTCGGGTTAGATATTGTATATATAGTCCTTCGGACTAGATTGGTTGTAAGCCTTCGGGCTAAATTGTAGCCTCTCGAAGGGACCTGAATAAAATTTAACTTCTTCGAAAAAAAGAAGAAGGTTAAACTAGGTGTTTTCACAATTTTAAACTTTTGCAGGTTTCAAAGCCATCAAACCCATCTAAAACTAATGGCAATGTGAAGTTTGATGCGGTAGGGTTCTGGTGTCAAATCTATTAGTGAGATTAGAGGGTAACTGTTTTTTTTCTTGCAAAAAAAAATTATATAGACCCCCTTTTTGTGACTAGGACCAGGAGACAATAGTGGTTACAACCGAAGAGATTCGAAGATCGTCTGCGTCATGAAAGAAGCAACGAATGATTGACCTGTCTTGGTTGTGTTGGTGTTGTTTTCTTTAGACTAGTGAGAATAGTCCCACATTGGCTACACCACCAAGTGAGTATCTCAATATAATATTTTGTATGAGTTGAGGTGTGTACATGGGGTGTGGTGGGGCACATGGGTGTTATGCGGGAGTGTTTTCATAGGAGAAAAAATGATTAACTCCTCAAAGAAAGCATTTATGCATTTTGTCACTCTCTTAGAAAAAAATTCTTAGGAGCTAAGCCCTAGCGACTCAGACTCGGGCTCAAAGACGCAAAGTGGCGCTTTGTTGGCGGGCTTAGCATCGACGCAGGTGCGCATTTGATGCGCAAGTTGCATGCGCGCGCTCATTTTATACGCGAGTTGCATGCGCGGGTGCTGAGTGGGAGCATGAGAGGGCGCATGTGCGGGCATTGTGCAGCTTTGCGCTGCTGCGCGCATGGACGTGTAGACGCATGGGCCACTGCGCTGCTGGCTTATGCGCGCAGGAGCAGTTCGGTTGGGCTGTTGAGTGGGTATTGCGCGGGCGCATGCACGGGCATTGTGCAGATTTGTGCTGCTACACGCATGGACACGTGGGCGTATGGGCCGCTGTACTGCTGGCTTATGCGCGCAGGAGCAGTTCGGTTGGGCTGTTGCGCGCATATGCGCAGATAACGTGGTTGGGGCATGATCCCACTGATTACGGAATTTGACGGTTATGGAAAGATATGATCAGTTATTCATATCCGTTTTTATGGGATTTGAATTTAAATCGTTCTTATCTTTTTGTAACTGATTGGCGGCAAGGGTTTACACCCTTTCTCCATAAATACTCTCTTCGTAGCCTCTTTGAGAACTTACTTTGAAAATAGAGAGATGAAGAGAAGTCTTGTTGCCGTCATTGGAGTCCAAAGTGTTCGTGCGAGTCCAGAAAAAAGGTAACAGTGAGCGTTCCAGAAGTTCTACGTGAACTTGCTGGATCCTGGGAGCAGATCGTGTTGGACGAATCTTGCTTTGAGCAACGGTGATCTTCATCACCCCAGCAAGCAGAGATTCATCTTTTCCTTCTCCTTCCTCTTCTCTTCTACAAGTTGTAATATGTTCTGTCTGTGTGCAACTGTGTTTGCAAGAAAGAAAGTTATCACAACCCACACCCGGTGTAAGGGTACGAGAACGTGGGTACGTTCAGCCTACGTTGCAACATCGACGGTAGAACGTTGTCTAGGTCAATAATACTATCTTAAACATCTCACACAATATATATATATACCTATCATGACATGTCAACTCCTAATGGAGGAACAATATAATAATCAATACTCAATCACAATAAAACTAGAGGAAGATATAGCAAGATATGGAATAGAAGAAGAAAATGAATCACAGTCTCAACACAACTCAAATCCAAGTCTAATAGACTGACACAATAGTCTCAAATATAATACATGCCAAAAATGTATAACTGAGACAATCTAATACAAAAGTCTAACTATCTGCAACTAGCTGATCATCTCTAGGTATCAGCTCCTTCCGAGCCACCGTCTCCAACTCTACACCAACTACGTCCTGAGGTCCATAGTGTGTAGGATACCAGTCATCTAAATAATCTGAAAAATATATTCTATCAGGATTGGAGCGAAGCACACCTCTAACAGCAGTTCCGAATAAATGATAAAGACTATGTAACAGTAAAAAGAGAGAATATACAAGATAAATAGAGCATGAGCAGAAAATATCCAAGGTATGGAATACTGTAAATAAATACAAGAGCAATGAGCATCATATACAAGAGTCAGAAAATACAACTAACTAAGTGAGTGAGTACTATCTTCAACATGTGATCGACTTGGGAACTTACACAAGAGTATGGCCTGCTTAATCATACGTGAGGTGTATGATTAACACTTACAAGGACATGCACAGGGATATGTATGATCACATATTTAACTAATACTCCCCACCCCGACTAGTATTTTGGATCCAACCATGACACGCTACGACGCATGAATCACAGAGCAGGGGGCCAACCTTCTCAGGAACAGTGTCTCATCCATACACATGAATCACAGGACATGCACATGAATCACAGAAAAAATAACACCTCATGACAGAATCCAGTAAATACCAATCCGTGTAATCATGTGTCAAGAAGTCAAGGATATCTACACTGAATACAAGAAACATAAAAGATATCATAAACAAGAAACTATCAGAGAATGTACTCGCTTGAGGTCCTGAGCTGACAATATCAATCTGTGTCTGGACCTGTGTCACACTGACCTATATATGAAATATCATGTCATTGGGTGTAATGAAGTGATAATATGCTAAAATGAGTCAAAACATGCTTTCTTGGTCATTTCTAAGTCAAAATAGTCAAACTTGGTCAAACTAGTCATTTCTAGGTTGCATGAGTCTATATCTAGGTTTCTAGGTTAGTAACTTAAAGATATTAATCATAAAAGCTAATACTAGGTATTATGATACCATATCTACCACATATACTAGTTAATATCACTAGGTAATATATATTACCTTATACTAGTTATAACTACTATCTAAGTTACCTTAGTATCAATAATACCTTAACCAGAAGTCCACCACCTAGACAATACCTCATACTCTAACTAGACCAACTAGCTATAAAGAGTATACCATATAATACCTTAACTATAAAACTTACTTTAACCATATACTACTAGTTATCTTGCCTCATATCTATAACCTTAACTCAAATCCAATACCTAGACCATAATACTCTACTTATTACCACTTACCTTTATACCCCATAACATTGAGTATTATGATGCATGAGTACCATAGGCACTAATCCATACTACTTTGGTGTCACCATCACTCACTAACTAAATTCTAATACCTTACCACACTCATTGGTAGTAGGATACACTACAACACCCATTACTCTTGCACTGATACCCTCTGCTACTCCTAACCTATCCAAGCTCCACACAATGATTAAATACACTTGCACTTGCATCTGTGCAAGTACTCTCAGTCACCCCAACAACTTACTAACCCTCACTGATACCACATTCATCCTCTTCTCTAACACCTTCGTATCAGTGTTCTCACATAATTTTCCAAACTTCTTACTAAAACTGAACCATTTGCAACCTGTTGCTCTGTTGTGCAGGTACCAACCTTTGGCAGGAATCATCAAGTTGTCTGTCCCCAACACCTTGTTGTTAGTTCAACCTACCCTCCTCATTGGAGTGACTACTGCTACTGCTCCCTTAACTCTACTGCTCGAATCAGACCCCAGAGTAGGGTCTGCACTGCACTGCAGTGCAGTGTTGCATTTGCTATCCCTTTTTCCTCCTGCATATTTCCCCCACTGCCATTGTTGTTATCTGCCTGACCTTTGATCCCCCTTACTAACTGATCACTACTTAACTGAACATAGTATTTGGTTTCTAGTCATGTGTGCATAACTCATAGAGCATACACAACATCACCTTCTATCCACACCCATGCACCAAGCCACCAAACTAATACCAGCACAACTTCTACAAACACAAAACTCTAGTGCACCACACAATCTAATAGTCGAGCCCAGTATCACACCCAGACACTCACATATATATAGACACAAATGTAAGTACTCAACACACTCTCACAAATAAATATATATGTGTACACCAAGTTATATATATAGTTATAATACATCCCTATATATCAATCTAGTAATATGAATATGTTAGGATACCTAAAATACACATCAAGACAATATATATATATATATATATATATATATATATATATATATATATATATATATATATATATATATATATATATATATATATATATATATATATATATATCATTAATACACTAGTTAAACAAGGAAACAACACAAATTAAAATACCAAATACTCACAAAGCAATAACACAAACACAAGGAGTGCATCACCCCCGTATCACACTAGATCTATGATACGCTTGTGATACGCCCTTGACACCACACCAAATGCATCACCAATGATATGAGAAAGTCAAGCAATATAAAGTTCTAGCTACCCATCTACGTGTCCATAACAAAATATGACATGTGTAGACTCCCGTGTCAAAAAAAAAATCCTCTAAATAAATCTGTATCACTAAATTACCATGATACGGCCTACTCATGTCCAATTGTGGACACATATCTATTCCCACAACTCCGATCTAAGTCTAATTAGATCTAATTAGTCTCATGACACACACTTGATGTGTCAATCTCAGAATTTTCCTAAATTGGACGCAGAAACCTATGTAGAAACCATAATACAAGTCATATGAATCTAGTTTTTGTTCTTATGGATAGATCTAAGCCAAGGGAGATTTTTTAATGGTTAAATGCATGAATTAAAGTCTAATTAAGAAGAAAGTTCAGAATTTACCTATTGGGAGATAGATTTCTAATGAATTACTCAATTGGACACGATCTGGACACAAGCTTGTAAACCCCCTCGACCAAATTTAGGTCTGCATAGCTTAGATAGAGAGACTAGGGTTAGTTTGAAGCCATTTAGAATTAGAACATAGTGTTTTAGATTAATGTACACAATATTCGTATCACTTTGTGCAACTTATCGTTGCTTCGATATTTGGAGCGCTACACTAGCATTTGCTTCCAAACAAATTTTATACACTTTTCCTAGACTTGCCAGCCTTCTATTCTGACATTTGTGTAACTCATAAATATTCTCATTTGTGCTTCATTTTAGTTGCACAATATTCGTTACAAACGTCTATTCTTAAATTCAAATAAATCCAACTTTGCATCTTTGTCCGTTCCAATCGAAATTGGAGACACAACCTTGACCCGTTTTGTGCAACCAAATTTATGACAATATTATATTCTGAGTCTTCTATGTCCTTGACACTTGTGTCCCATCCAATTTTAATCCTATGCACTTTCAATTAATTAAAGAACACCATTGACACTAATTTTAATTAAATTGGTGTAATGATCCAACTTAAACCAAAACTAGACCCAACACCAACCCAAACCCTCACTCACACCCTCAAGGTTCATATTAAATACCACACACATTTTTAACCCACTACATCATACCAAACATGATATTTTTTCTCATCCAATCCCAATTTTCAATATTTGTACAATTTTTCAATTGTCAGGGGCTTTTGTGCAAATAGACAATGAGGTGACCACCTCCCGTTGGAGCCAAACCATGAAGAAACCCCCTCCCTCGTGTGTTGACCGGTCCCCCTAGGTTTTCTCTCTATTTTTGTGTGTACAACACACTAACTTCCCCCCTACATCATCCACACCCTCCATTCAAATTTGGCCCATCCTAGCCACTCATTCCTTCATGAAAAATTCTTTCCCCCATCCCTAGGAATGCACATGGCCGGCCCTAATTTTAATGCAAGCCTCCTCCCTCTCTCTCCTACATAAACACCACCTCCTCCCTCTCTCCATTTTTCATGCACAACCACCACCCTCATCCAAACCCTAAATAACTACTTCATCTTCTTCTTCTCCCTGACTTCCTTCTCCGGCCACCTCCTCCTCCGAGCAGCCATCCCGTCGACCTCCTCCGACCTTCCTCCTCCCCTACACCAACCACCACAGCAACCGTCGATGCCACAACAGCCACGCCCTCGACTACTTCTTCTTCTCTGACTTTCTCTTCTTCCCCGATTATCACCACCACCACCAACGCCGCCACGACCATCTCCACCACCATCATCATCACCCCTCTACCTTAGCCACCATCATCACCATCACTAGCACACCATCATCACCGCCCCGACCATCACCAGTAACCACCACCGCCTTAGCCGCCATCATCCCACCACCATCACCACCCCCGACCCTAGCCACGGCCATCGCCACCGGCAGCTTACCTCACCTCGACCACCATCACCATCACTACAACCACCGCCACTACCACCACGACCGCCACTCTTCTCCTCCTTCTCCTTCCCCGACCGACACCACCACTTCTATTACCATCACACCATCATCTCCACCACCACCACCACCTTAGCACCACCCTCTCTATCACCATCACTATTGTCACCACCTTACCATCTCCACCACCTCAGCAACCCCTGCCACAGCACCACGGTCCCCTCACCACCACCACCAGTCCCGCAACCATCCCGACATCAACCACCACCCTCACCATCACCCGACCTCCCCTCCTCCTTCTTCCTCGCCTCCTCCTCACGTTCACCATCATGGTCCCCTCACCACCACCACCAGTCCTCCGACCATCCCGCCACCTGCAACCCGCCACCACCACCAAGCCGCAGCTGCTGCCATTGTCGCTGCTGCTGCCAGTATTGCTGCTGTTACTGTGCTTGGCCGAAGCACTACCCCCACCCACCGGAGGTAGGCCGCCCTCTAGTCGCGGACGAGCATCACCCCCTCCTATTCGAGCATACCTAGGTTTGCATCGTATACTTCCTCCTTGATTATTACATGGATAAATGTTGATGTGTGAACCCTAGTGCCTAGTGTTTATATATGTGTATATATGTAAATAGTAGTTGGTGTTAGTAATATTTCATAGGAAATTGGTTATTTAGTTTGGTACATAATCGTGTTGACCCTAGGTATTTAGACTAAACTGACATTTTGCACAATAACCTACTAGCTAGGACTTGTGTTTAGTGTTATATGTTATTTAGAATTGTAACGTATTTTGGTAATTAATTGTCTCGTTGTGCACGGTATCTGAGGACATGACGTACCGTACATGGAGACCTAGATAGTTACCTATATCAGACGTGTCCTAAAAATCTTAGTGAGTAGAATACCTGGTACCCATGTGTTAGAGGTGCAACTTAGCACCTACATGAATCATAGCTGCGACCATGATTGTAACATGTGAAAAATGATACCATATGATGACTTGTAAAATGCAGTGGGACAAGTAGACTAAGTGTACCCCTAACCTCTTGATCCTTGACTAGTCAACCTTAGCCAACGTATTTAATTAGAACGTTTATTTGGTTTAGTATCTGCGTAACTCATGGCATTGTGTAAGTTGTACTTGTGTACATGATTAACATAGTGTAATGTAGTGATTGATATTTATTGTTATATATTCATAGGCACCCAAGACGATTCTACCTTGACTGCAGGTTCCGGATCCTTACGTGTGCACACCAGAGTTCCAAGCAAGTATACCTTGCCTTATTGTACTGTTTAAATTTAGATATTATTTAGTTGCATGTTTATTTGTTTTAATATTATATAACTGTGCACGTCCGAGAAAGACTCGGGTGCAGTCAACAAAGGTGTTGACGTTAGGACTTGTGTCTGACCTAGTGTCTAGTGAACGCACCTAAAGTTGTGGAGTTATCAATATAATTCCCCAGGCCTTGACACGTATCATTGCACGTCACAGAGTAAGCTCATGTAGGGACTCGTGCTTCATGCTTGACTGGCCATCAGTATGAGAAGCACGTGTGATGGTATTTATCTTAGTTGTATATTTCTTTAGTGACTTGCATTATAGTACGAGATGTCCACGTCGTATTCGCGACTTGTACATTGGTATTGGGCGGAAAAGATAATTAGTAGGCGTATGGGACAGACATTTGGCTACCGTAGTTTCAGAGTAAACTACGGGGTCGTGAGCCTCAGTGTTACCCGGTTATGGGCTATGTGTTACCCAGTTATGGGCTCAGTGTTACTCGGTTATGGGCGTATATGCTTGTCGATACATCCGGCAGAGGTTACTAGCTGCGCGCTATCATGATCGGTGATATAGTCAGACTATACTCCTGGCATCCAGTTTACAGCTAATGCCAGATACTTAGCCTCTGGCTCGACGCTACGCTTTATACCTTTTACCTACCCATACGTACCAAGGTTGTCTTCAAGTGTATTTCACTTACCTGGTTATTTCACCCTCGAGTTTACACAGTATTTACTTTATGGCATGTACTTTTTGTATCATGTTACGTCCCTCTGAGGACCTGGTTCCCTTCCAGGTTATTTGTGCAGTTTGCATGATGCTTGATCTAGTGGAGTGTGGACATAGTTGCAGGTATCTTTATATTTTTCAGCTATTACAGTCATGCACTACTTTCTATTTTTAATTCTTCTTCTATAGCCTAGTGTTTATAGGCCTATATTGTTATTTTGGCCTATTCAAACGGATGTATTATTGGGCTGCAGACTGATGATGCGTATTGTTCCTTCTTGAGATTTATTTACCATGGATTGAGATTTAGTTTAGTTGTTGCATGTTTAGAATTAGATTTTTGCTTGATCACTTGACCGTGGACGGCGTAAGTGCACTTCGTCGTGTCTATTAAATTGGAAAGCCCTACGGAGTCATACCAGCTGGCCATTGCCACGTGTCTGGTCCCACATATTTTGGGACTGGGGCGTGACATGATTTTATTGGTGGCCCATGCAGGTCAGAGCATATCGTTTTGGTTACGTTACTGTACTGAACGAGCCTGCAACTTATGATTAATGTTGAATAAGATCTCAATCCATAATTAATTTTTAAAACTCCTCTTATATTCAATTGTCGCCCTTGGACTTCATTATTGTATTTATTAATTACCATCGACATCGTTATTATTGTTTCTCATCTTCCTTATTTCGGAGAGATAGATGCTCGCGTACGGTGATTTTCTCCTGAAGCAGATCCTAGTCAAGATGGAAGAAGGTATGATTGATGTGATATTTTATGAGAAGATGGTTACCCTTAGTAGGATAGGTTGATAAGTTCTTTCTTGTTGCTAGAGTTAGTATAGACTGTTGGCATAAGAATTAGACATAGAAGTAGAGACTTAAAACTAGACCCTACCCTTACTTAAGGTAGCAGTGATTTGTAAGTATTAGGAGTTAGAAAGATTGTTTGATTCCAAGGCTCTAGAATAATTGGAGGAAGACATAGCTAGATACTAGGGTTAGTTGTAGACCCATGATAATGATACAAGGAATTAGTTGTAGCCTCATGGTAGTGGTACAAGGAACGACATTATGAACTTGGCAAGATAGAATTTTAGACTCACATCTAGAAGAAGATTATCGGATACTAATAAAAATTGGGTATGAAATAGCACTTTAGGTAGCAAACCATAATAGTTAATCCCTAGTTTCCTTGTGACTTACAGTATCAGACCTAAAAAAATTTTACCCTTTAGATAAAGATGATTATATGACTAGGCTAAAATAAATACGTGGATTGCTAGATTGGTTGTTGATTGACTTGACAACTTAGGTACTAGAGTATAGCTTCTTGAATCAGATTAGATGTACTTGATTTATTTGGGTGCCAGTGTCTATTAGGCTCGTAGTTTCACCTTTGAAAACATGAGTAGTTGAGCTAGTATCTGAGATAGATAAATGGGTTGAAGGATGAGAGTTTTGATAGATGTTATAGTCTTGAGTTAGATAGTGAACTGTGTATAATGGATGGCAAGTTGTAATAAGACGGAATCCATGTAGCTTGGATGAGGAGTATAAATAAAATATAGAAGTCCTATAGGAATAATAAGCTAAAATTTTGTGGATTATACATTAACTGCTTTGGGCTAGGGATTTAGATTTTTGACTATTAGGGTGTAAGCTTGTTTGACCAAATCCTTAGTAGTAGGTGGTTATATGGGAACATGTTTTCAATTTACCCTAGCCGGTGGATTTTCAGATTTTAGGATTGGTATTCTTATTATTATTGGTTACATTTTATTATAGGGTATTTAGAATGATTGAATAGATAATTATTACATAATTTTTATATATTCTTAGTACTATGTATTTAGTAGAGACTTATATTGTATTTTATTACATATACTTCTCCTAGGAATTGTTTGAGTTGAACTTCTAGACTAGGTATGACTGACTAGCTAGATTAGACTTGTTGCTGCTAAGAGCGATTGTAAGAAGTTAGGATGTAGGATTTCAATATGGATATTATAGGATGATGATGTTATACCTATGAAAGAATATTGAGATATTAACCGTCCTAGTTGCAGAAGAAGGTTAGAACAATATTTGAGGTGCGGATCAAACGAACATCAGGCTCAAGAGTGTTCCCAGTGTACCAATAGAGCCGAGCAGATAGTACAAAGGCCAGCTCCACCGGTCCTAGGTATGTCCGTAGCATTGCTTGATAATTTATAGTTTATTATGTGTTTATTTTAATTTTGAGGAAGAAATTCTTATAAGTTGGGTATATTATAAACCCCTTCGACCAAATTTAGGTCTACCTGGCTTAGATAGAGAGACTAGGGTTAGTTTGAAGCCATTTAAAATTAGAACATAGTGTTTTAGATTAATGTACACAATATTTGTATCACTTTGTGCACCTTACCGTTGCTTCGATATTTGGAGCGCTACACAAGCATTTGCTTCCAAACAAATTTTACACACTTTTCCTAGACATACCAGCCTTCCATTTTGACCTTTGTGTAACTCATAAATACCATTCCTTGTGCTTTATTTTAGTCGAACAATATTCGTTACAAACGTCTATTCTTAAATCTAAATAAATTTAACTTTGCATCTTTGTCCTTTCCAATCAAAATTGGAGATACAACATCGACCCGTTTTGTGTAAGAAAATTTATGGCAATATTCTATTCTGAGTCTTTTACATCCTTTACACTTGTGTCCCACCCAATTTTAATCCTATGCACTTCCAATTAATTAAAGAACACCATTGACACTAATTTTAATTAAATTGGTGTAATGATCCAACCTAACCCAAAACTAGACCCAATACCAACCCAAACCCCCACTCATACTCTCAAGGTTCATACTAAACACCATACACCCTTTTAACCCACTACATCACACCAAATATGGTATTTTTCCTCATCCAATCCCAATTTTCAATGTTTGTGCAATTTTATAATTGTCAGGGGCTTTTGTGCAAATAGACAATGAGATGTCCACCTCCTATTGGACCCAAGCCATGAAGAAACCTCCTCCCTCATGTGTTGACCGGCCCTCTTAGGTTTTTCCTTCATTTGTGTGTGTACAACACACTAACTTTCCCCCTACATCATCCACACTCTCCATTCAAATTTGGCCCATCCTAGCCACTCATTCCTTCATGAAAAATCCTTCCCCCCATCCCTAGGAATGCACATAGCCTGTAAAACCCATAATCTTAAAAACTGTATTAATTATTTAAGTAATTATTTAATTGATTTATAGTAATTATTAGCTAATTAGAAGAAATAGAATTTATGGAATTTTTATTTTTAGGTAATTGTGCATTTAGAGATTTTATGGAGCAATTATAATTTTACCCTAATTATTTCCATATAGGGGACCATTTGGACAGTTGATAGATTTATTGTAGGCACTAATAATAATTTATAGAATTTTATATATATATATATATATATATATAAGGTTTATTAAAGGAATAGAAAGAATAAAAGAAAAAGAAAGAAAAAATAGAAAAAGAATAAATAAAATAAAATGAATTATTAATCAAAACGCTAACCCATTAGCAATAGACCTACCCGCTAGCCCCAATAACCCGGCCTGCACTCAGCAGCAGCATCTACAAAGGCAGCGGTCCCCGCGCGGGTTTCATCCCCCCTTTCCTTATATATATATATATATATATATATATATATATATATATATATATATATATATATATATATTATAACTTGTTCCAAACCCTAACCCTAAATCTTACCATCAACCCCACGCCGACTTCCCAGTCCCGACGCTGACCTGACGATGACCGCCGCCACCGGAGCACCACCCCACGAGCAGCCGTCCACCGCCGACGTCAACGACCACGCCGCGCGTACACTGCAGAATTTGACTGCAGCGAAGCCCTGTTCAGGCCTCTATTCCCCGTGCCATCGCTCGACCAAACTCGACTCCGTCTTCACCGGTATGTTCACGACCTATCCCCCTTCCATCTCTGTGTATTAGTTTATCTCGAACAACGCGTAAACCTAGGCGAAAACTGAGTCAAAGTTGGCAAAAACGACAACTTTTAGATCGCAGAAAACTACGGTAACCACCCATGTTTAAGGACTCGTATCTCCCACCACAGAGATCCGAATTTAGTTTTTCTTTTTGGTATGCGAAGACCACCAAACCGAGAATAATTCATATCAAATACAATATTTTAATTATTGTTGTATGATAAATTTAATCAGATTAAAAATCATAAAAAATATATTTTTTAATTTCCAAAATTTGTGATACGGAGCGTGCCCCGCCAAAAGGGACCGCCCCGTCATGTACCAAGTGCACCGAAAGGTGCACACGATATACCTAGACGTGAGGGCTTTCGCAGAAACTGGTTCGGACGCGTATGCGCGTCGGAATCAGCCCATATCCGTGTAAAGGTCCCGTATCGCGACTTTTGCAAAACATCGCACCATTTAGTGTACGCTCGTCAGAATATGACGAAACTTGCGACACTAGACTCGTGGTATCGCGCTGGTCCTGTGACCCAAGTTTCACACAATTCTGAGACAGTTGACCAAGTCGCCTATTGGCGGGCCCATAGTTGACTTTTTGGCAAATTTGTGTTCTTCTCACCGGAATCCAAAATTGGACATACCGTTGAGTTCGTACTGACATTTAGAGTTTGTTTGACCTATAAATTTCCCCATTTAGAGATCTTTACCCTTGGTACGCTTTTCGGTGCAAAATGTACCACATGTGGACCCCGCTTTGACCCGAAATTACCGTTTTGCCCCTATGTCCAAATTGGACGAAATGGTAGGATTTTCTAGCTATCTCGCTTATTCTGGGAACATTGGTGATATTTATTTCAGCATCCGGAGACGTTCATTCTGAGACCATTATTTCTGACTCTTGGTGTTTGACTCATGGACGTTACACTTTGCAGCTTTCTTGCCAAGCAAGTATACCTTGCCAAATTATTTACAGTACTTTTGTATGCTATTTATATTTCTGTATATTTATTGTATTTCTGTATATTTATTGCATGTGTAGTTTCTTTCAGTTATTACTATATATTAGATATGTTGACACACACTTGACACTTAGTATCATGAGAGGACAATCATTAGGCGTATGGGCTTTAACCACTCTGGTAAACCATAGTAACTAGAACGCACTATGGTAGTCATGTCCGATGGTCGCTACCCCCGTGGTATATCGATTGATGGTGTCACGAGGGTCGCTACCCCCGCGGTATGACGGCTGATGATGTTCTAGACGGGTGTGTGAGTTGTGAGATTAGATAGAGTAGCCCACCCTTGCCCATACGTCAAAAAGTTGTCCTCATTTGCATTCATATAGATTGTCTTGTACAGCGTACTTATACATTTTCAAATATTATGCATGTTCACTGTATTCAATTGGCTTGCTTCTATGTATCTTAAGTTATGTCCCTCTGAGGACCTGGTCCCTTGCCAGGTATAGACGACCATGAGTATCCATAGGAGTACGAACCCGGACCTGACGCTTTACTTTTTACCGAGGAGACCTTACCCACTGAGCATCATTGATTATCTCTAGCGCTGGATCTTTAGCTGACACTCTTATATCATCACTTTATTTTATATATGAGATTTTACTTTTCTCTCTTGTTTTAGTTGATATAGTCATTGGTAGTGGATTTGTCTCCACCCGACTATCATTTATGGATTATTCAGACTCTTTATTCTAGTATAGTTATTTCCTTTCTGTGACTTGTTGTATGGATGAGATTAGTATTTCTGTGACTTATGATAGTATATATACCACATGTGAGTTTTATTCATATTACATCGTACGTGTGTATTATGGTATCCATATATTGGAGTTGCCATGTACATATGGATGGCATGCTTACGTGTCATAGTCCTACGTATTTTTGGGACTGGGGCGTGACATGGCCGGCCCTAATTTCAATGCAAGCCTCCCCTCTCTCTCCTACATAAACACCACCTACTCCTTATCTCCATTTTTTATGCACAACCACCACCCTCACCCAAACCCTAAACAACTACTTCATCTTCTTCTTCTCCCCGACTTCCTTCTCCGGCCACCTCCTCCTCCGAGCAGCCATCCCGTCGACCTCCTCCGACCTTCCTCCTCCCCGACACCAACCACCACAGCAACCGTCGACGCCACAGCAGCCACGCCCTCGACTACTTCTTCTTCTCTGACTTCCTCTTCTTCCCCGATTATCACCCCTACCACCAACGCCTCCACGACCATCTCCACCACCATCATCATTACCTCGCTACCTTAGCCACCATCATCACCATCACCAACACCATCATCACCATCACTAGCACACCATCATCACCACCCCGACCATCACCAGTAACCACCACCGCCTTAGTCGTCATCATCCTACCACCATCACCACCCCCGACCCAAGCCACCACCACCAACAGCTCACCTCACCTCGACCACCATCACCATCACTAAGTGTACCCCTAACCCCTTGATCCTTGACTAGTCAACCTTAGCCAACATATTTAATTAGAACATTTATTTGGTTAGTATCTACGTAACTCATGGCGTTGCGTAAGTTGTACTTGTGTACATGATTAACATACTGTAATATAGTGACTGATATTTATTGTTATATATTCATAGGCACCCAAGATGATTCTACCTTGACTTCGGGTTCCGGATCCTTACTTCTTCACACTAGAGTTCCAGGCAAGTATACCTTGCCTTGTTGTACTATTTAAATTCAGATATTATTTAATTGCATATTTATTTTTTTTAATATTAAATAACTGTATGCGTCCGAGAAAGACTCGGGTGCAGTCAACGAAGGCGTTGATGTTAGAACTTGTGTCTGACCTAGTGTCTAGTGGACGCACCTAAAGTTATAGAGTTATCAATATGACCCCCAGACCTTGACACGTATCATTGCACGTCACAGAGTAAGCTCATGTAGGAATGCGTGCTTCATGCTTGACTGCCCATTCGGTGTGAGCAGCACGTGTGACGGTATTTATCTTAGTTGTATATTTCTTTAGTGACTTGCATTATAGTACGAAATGTCCACGTCGTATTCACAACTTGTACATTGGCATTGGATGGGAAAGATAATTAGTAGGCATATGGGACAGACATTTGGCTACCATAGTTTCAGAGTAAACTATGGGGTCGTGAGCCTCAGTGTTACCCGGTTATGGGCTATGTGTTACCCGGTTATGGGCTCAGTGTTACCCGGTTATGGGCGTATATACTTGTCGATACATCCGGCAGAGGTTACTAGATGTGCGCTATCATGATCGGTGATGTAGTCAGCATATACTCCTGTCATCCAATTTATATCTAATGCCAGGTACTTAGCCTCTGGCTCGACGCTACGCTTTATACCTTTTACCTACCTATACGTACCAAGGTTGTCTTCAAGTGCATTTCACTTAGCTGGTTAGTTCACCCTCGAGTTTATACAGTATTTACTTTATGGCATATACTTTTTGTATCTTGTTACGTCCCTCTGAGGACCTGGTTCCCTTCCAGGTTATTTGTGCAGTTTGCATGATGCTTGATCTAGTGGAGTGTGGACATAGTTGCAGGTATCTTTATATTTTTTAGCTATTACAGTCATGTACTACTTTCCATTTTTGATTCTGCTTCTATAGCCTAGTATTTATAGGCCTATTCTTTTGGCCTATTCGAACAGATGTATTATTGGACTGCAGACTGATGATGCGTATCGTTCATTCTTGAGATTTATTTACCATGGATTGAGATTTAGTTTAGTTGTTGCATGTTTAGAATTAAATTTTTGCTTGATCACTTGACCGTGGACAACATAAGTGCACTTCGTCGGGTCCATTAAATTGGAAAGCCCTACAGAGTCGTACCAGCTGGCCATTGCCACGTGTCTGGTCCTGCGTGTTTTGGGACTGGGGTATGACAAAGCTCCTTGCCAATTTCTTCTTCTCCAAGTGCTCCTTGCAATCCAAGCTCCAATGCTTCTAATTGATAAAAATTGAGAGAGAATGTGAGTGAATTGGGTGAATTTGGTGGAGGGATGAGGTAATTGGGGAAGAACTAAATTGGAGATCTAAATTTGGAATGAACTAATGAGAGGACAGAGAGTGTCTGTCACGCCCCGCTTCCCAAGATACGGTGAGTCGGGTACGTAATTGCATCCCCAGGCTACGTCCCATACAAATTATACCATACTCGTATCAGCGATTGTCGCCTGTAAGTCTTTTAGAATAAAATGCAAGTCATGCCAAGGCAATTAGACAATACATCTAAACCATACCATTCAGATTTATACACAACTAGATAAGTCTTTACAACAACTTCTCTTTAAGGTACATAGTTTCAGTTACAAACTACTTGGTGCCATATATCCTGAAATCACTTGTAAATTATCCCTCGATCTCGTCTACGTTGTAAAGAGAAAGCATCTCCTCAACTGCTTCATCAACCCCTAGTGAACAATACTAGGTCGTCAGAACGACAAGCAAGTCCTCGGCCAAGAACGGTGAACAAATAAAAGATATGATAGTAGAATAAGAGAAATAACAGTTAAAAGAGAAATTAGAAGATAAGTATAGTAAGGAGTTCATGACTTGAATGCTTCCTAATTTAACATTCCTACAACATCTAATAATTCAAGCATCACAGATCCTACGTCACTGCCATAATACACAAACAATTTCCTAAATGATGATGCAATTTGGAGAACAAACCTTAAATAACCACTTTACCTAGTTTCCCGCCAACAATCCAGTTGTGAAAGATTAGGCTGTGACTTAATGGCACGGTGCTTAGAATCTGGCTCTGCACTCATGGCTTAAATCTTGAATTCACCTATTCGATGATTTTAAATCAAAATAGGTGCACTTATATTCATGTGACTTGAACAGGATGGCACGGGGTTATGATCCGGCCTAGCCTTTTTTGGGCCAAATCTTGAATTCATCCATTCGATGGTTTTTGAATCGAAGTAGGTGTAGTTATATTCAGGTGACTTCAACAGGACGGCACGGGGTTATGATCCGGCCTAAAACATGAAAGTGAGCTAAGTCTCACCCGCTCACTTCGCAAGGCCTTACGAAAGAGCTTTAACTGCTGATCAGCCATATATTATTAATTATATGGCGGGGTTTCGTAGGTGATTATTTATGTAGTTCTCCCCCACCCGATGCTTCTAGCCTAAACCTATAAGCAATCCTTATTCTATTTTCTTATGTTCAGGTCTCTGCTCTGGTATCGCTTTTGTAGTGCCTCAAATCCCGATCCGACCGGGATGTGCACTACGTAATTGGGCTTGTGGCTAGTCCGTTTGAGTCATAACTTAGAACTTCGGCATCTTCTTGCCACGGACAAAATGCGATGATCCTTTCCAACTTAT
This sequence comes from Iris macrosiphon, assembly GCA_036927795.1. Lineage (NCBI taxonomy): Eukaryota > Viridiplantae > Streptophyta > Magnoliopsida > Asparagales > Iridaceae > Iris > Iris macrosiphon. The sequence goes on along the minus strand of JAYESA010000005.1, from coordinate 149,350,773 downwards.
GGAAAGGCCTCTATTGAAACGAGTCCAATAGTTTTCGTGTTTGGTTGCTTGGTTTTCTTGATTGCCGCTTTGGGATTTGATTTTGTGTTACTTTCGATTTGCTTGGTTTTCGCTGCTGGTTTTATCGTTTAGAGCTTTGATTCTTGGGAAGTTCGGCAAGGAAGGATAGGCAGGATTCTAATTGGTGCTCGTGCTCTGCAGGTCCGCGTAACTGACGGTTGATCGTCGCTAGGCGAGAATCTTTGTTTCAGCTACCTTTTCCTTAACCAGTGAGTGGTTTGGACCCTTCTTTCCTACTTCTTCACGCCAACATCTTTAATGTTTCAAACGTTCACTCGATAATGCCCGGTTGGACGCCTAGGAAATCCTTGCCACAATGCATGCCAGCCACTAAGAAAGGAACAGGGGATTTTGTAGACTAATATTTACTATATGCTTGCACACCTTATAACTGAGTTTGTTTATAAAGGAAGAGTTGGTTGTTGGTGGCGGCCTAGTGCCTCGGATAGAGTTTTGAACTTATGGGATAACTGAATCGGAACACCGCGCTGAGAAAATATGAACTGTTGCATGAGATATATATTGCTGCTTAACTTCTTTTGTTTAATTCGATGCATTGTATGATATATGAATTGTTCATGCATTTGCATGGTCTGGGACAACTTGTGCACAAGGTTTGGCATTTCCTCGAAACGGCTTTCCGGGGCACTGGAACCGTATCGATCCGGAGGGAAATATTTGATTCGTGCTCGTCACGATGCATTGCGGAACCTCCAGCAGGGCTTGCTACCCGGGCTGATAGGGCGCGCCGCTAATGCTTGAATATGTCCCTAAGGTGTCGATCACACCAATGACCGCATAGACTAGAACACATGCTAATTTATTGTCTTGTGCAGATGGTAAGTATACTTGTGTTTCGTTGCAGGGAAGGCGTGCATCGGTTGAGTAAGCAATCGATGCACTGGTTGGATTCGATATTATTTTCATTCCTATCAAAACATGCAACTGATATAAATTAAATTCACTTGCCTCTTTATAGAAGTCATCTTAATGCATGCTCGCCCCTAATAAGCTAGTGTCGATTTAGTCGAGTGGGTTCATCCCGCTCACCAGTACAAGTTGAGTACTGACCCACGTTGTGGGCAACTATTTCAGGCACTCAGACGGTGCAACGCTAGTGGATAGACGAGGAGGCGTTAGGAGCACCTCTATTTTGAAGTATAGTTGGAGTCAGATCATTTTGGAGGCTTGGACTTTCAACCTATACAAGGGCGTAATGTATGAACGACGTGGACTATCTGATGGAGCGCGCCCTGCCTTTTGAGTTTATCTTTTGTAATGCAAATCAAGTAGCCGAGAGGCGCATCAATGTAAACTCTATGTAAATTACTCTGAATTATCAATGAAAAAGCATGTTTCTTCCTGCACTGTGTTCAAATCTCTGTGAATGTGTTTTATAAATTGTGTTTCAAAATGGGTTCCTATAACTGTAAGTTCTCGCCTTGTACGAGCGCAACTCCAGGCTCGTACGGCATCACGCCCCAAGCGAGGACGAATCGGTTCCGTAAAGGATCAAGCGAGGACGACCGACCCTTTCGGGATCGGGGCATGACATATTGGTATCAGAGCCGAGGCTTTACTTCCACGGGATTTCAAAAGATTATAAAGGAGTTTGATGCGCCTCTCAATTGAGTTGCGTTCGGCGTCCGCTGCATAGGAAGAGTCGCTTATACAATGAGCCCATAGATATAAAATCTATCATTTTTGGAGTGTTAACAAGCTACTCTCTTTTGTAGCCATGGCTAAGAAGAACACTACAACTACCAGCAGTGCTCAACCCATTCAGAGCGATCCAGCAAGCTCTGAAGAATCCGGAGGAGCGGGTTCAACCGGAATGGCGGAACGGCTTATGCACCTCATGGAGGCGCAGCAACAACAAGCTGTTACCCAACAAGCTAACATACAAGCGCAGTTTGCTTCTCAACAGAAGCAAATGGATACAATGATGCAACTGATTGCATCCCTGGTACCGAGCAACGGGACATCCGCAGCGACGCCTGTCACGCCGCCAGCCGTGGCGGTAGAAGATGAGTCAGAAGAGACTCAGCCTACAGCAAGAAACTCCTGCCGTGCAGCAGAGTTCACAAAAATGCATCCCCCTACGTTCAACGGACGAGCGGAACCGGACGTGGTGTTGGGATGGATTGCTAAGCTGGAGGGACTTTTCAACCTGGTTGGCATCCGGGGATCCAAGCGAGTTGCCTGTGCATCGGTTCAGCTGGAACTGCGTGCGCATGATTGGTGGGAGGCAACGAAGCAAGGAATTTATGATGCCAATCCCAACTGCAAAATTACTTGGGAAATGTTCAAATCTGCCTTCATTGAACAATATATTCCCCGAGCCGTGCGTCAACAAAAAGAAGACGACTTCAGTAATCTGGTGCAAGGAAGTTTGTCTGTTGACGATTACGACTCAGTATTCGCTAAACTGGCTAAGTTCGCAGGGCACTTCTTGCCTAATCAGCAGGCGTGGTGCTATCGATTTTAGAAAGGTTTGAATGACGATTTGCGTAGGGACGTCATCAACCAAAGATGCCAAACATACAGGGAATGTTACGAAGCGGCTCTGAACAGCGAACGGATCTTTGGGCGCCCTCTCCCAAAGACCGAGGTGCAAACCCCCCGTACCAATAACAATAAACGTCCTCATGAAACGGGAGGGTCTGGAGCACACAAGCGTTCGCATACGTCCGATAATAGGGGCCAATCCCAATCACTGAACTGCAGCCGGTGCGGCAAATCAGGGCATAAAGTGAATGAATGTAGGGTTCAAGGATGTTTCAAATGTGGTCGCCTGGGTCACAAACAGTTTAACTGCAGAGAGGGCAAGCCGAATCAGAATAATGGAAATCAAAACAAAGAGCCTCCAGCAAGTGATGCCAATGCTGTGCCAGTGAATCCACAACGCCAGGGTGCTCAGGGCCGAGTCTATGCATTGACTCGGGATGAGGCATCGCTATCCGACACTGTTGTAACAGGTACTCTACTATACCGAGAATTACCCGCTAGAGTCTTATTCGATTCAGGTGCTACGCATAGTTTCATATCTGCTGATTTTACTGTTGAGCATAAATTAGCTTCTACTGCTTTAAATATGAACCTTTGCGTAAGTACCCCTTCGGGAGTCGATATGCCCGCCCATGCGATCTGTAGGGATGGTTACATTTGCATCGGAGGTAGGAAGCTTTCCTTAGATGTCATTGTACTAGACATCAAGGATTATGATATTATTCTCGGTATGGACTGGTTGGGTGCTTGCCATGCAACAATCGAGTGCGCGGAGAAGCGAGTCGTATTCCGTCTACCCGGCGAGGCAGACTTCTACTATTCGTGCAGCGCTGCACCGAAGACAGCAATGGTGATATCAGCAATTTCGGCTAGGCGTATGTTGCATTCGGGCTGTGAAGGGTACTTAGCTTCTGTTCGAGACACCCGACGGGAATGTGCAGATGCAGCTCAGGCTGAAGTCATTGCAGATTTTCTCGACGTGTTCCCAGACGAGCTGCCTGGAATGCCTCCTGATCGTGAGATCGAATTCAGCATTGACACTTTTTCGGATTCGCGACCGATATCAAAGGCACCTTATCGCATGGCCCCAGCAGAGCTTAAGGAACTTAAAGTTCAGTTGCAAGACCTGTTGGACCGAGGATACATTCGTCCAAGCGTTTCTCCTTGGGGCACTCCGGTGCTGTTCGTAAAAAAAAAAGATGGATCCATGCGGCTGTGCATTGACTACCGAGAACTGAATAAAGCGACCGTGCGGAATCAGTACCCTTTGCCAAGGATAGATGACTTGTTTGATCAGTTGCAAGGTGCAAGAGTTTTCTCTAAAGTTGATCTCAGTTCAGGGTATCACCAGTTGAAAATCAAGTCAGAGGATATTCAAAAATCTGCTTTCAGAACCCGTTACGGACACTATGAGTTCCTCGTGATGTCGTTCGGTTTGACGAACGCCCCTGCAGCTTTCATGGATCTGATGAACCGCGTATTTCGACCGTTTGTGGATAAGTTTGTAGTCGTGTTCATAGACGACATACTAATCTATTCCAAGAATGAGGCGGAGCACAAAGAACACCTGAAGATCGTGCTGCAGACATTACGAGACCATAAGTTGTTCGCTAAGCTCAGCAAGTGTGAGTTCTGGTTGAACAGCATGGCGTTCCTTGGTCATGTCATCTCGGCCGAAGGCGTCGCCGTAGACCCGAAGAAAATAGAAGCGGTGGTGGACTGGAAGCAACCTACGTCAGCCAGCGAAGTTCGAAGCTTTCTGGGCCTTGCGGGATACTACCGTAGGTTCGTGAAGGATTTCTCTAAACTGGCCTCGCCTATGACTCGCCTTACTCAGAAAGGGATTGCATACGAATGGGGTGATGACTGCGAAGCCAGCTTTCGGGAACTTAAGCGGCGTCTTGTTTCAGCTCCGATCCTTGCACTTCCAGATGGGGTAGAAGAGTTTCAGATATACAGCGACGCTTCGGGACTCGGCTTAGGGTGTGTGCTCATGCAGAGGGACAAGGTAATATCGTACGCCTCCAGGCAACTGAAGCCGCACGAGAAAAACTACCCGACGCATGATCTGGAATTGGCGGCAATCGTGTTTGCTCTGAAGTTGTGGAGGCATTATCTTTATGGTGTTGCTTGCAAAATCTTCACAGATCACAAGAGCCTCAAGTATCTATTCACCCAGCGGGAATTAAACCTCCGGCAGCGGCGTTGGCTAGAACTTATTAAGGACTACGACCTAACGATCGCGTATACTCTGGGCAAGGGAAATGTCGTTGCTGATGCTCTGAGTCGGAAGCACGTGGGCTCGTTATCCATAGACAACCGTTTACTTCGAGATCTTGAGGCGATGGGCATCGAGTTTCAAGTTCGGCATCAAGGAGTGCAGCTGGCACCACTCCATCTTGAACTGGGTTTACGTGGTAGAATCAAATCAGCTCAGGAGGGCGATTAGTTCTTAGCGAAGGTGCGCGGATTGATTTCGGCGGGGAAGACGTCTGACTTTGTGGCAGGCGAAGATGGGGCCTTACAGATGAAAGGGAGGCTATGTGTTCCTAACGACCCAGAACTCCGAGGGGAAATTATGGCGAAAGCACACTACGCGAAGTATTCTTTACATCCGGGGAGCACTAAGATGTACAAGGACTTGCGCGGGACCTTCTGGTGGCACGGTATGAAGCGGGATGTGGCGACCTTTGTGTCACAGTGCATGGCCTGTCAACAGGTGAAAGCTGAGCATCAGAGGCCCGGCGGGGAACTGCAGAACCTCGCTATTCCCGAGTGGAAATGGGACAACATCACTATGGATTTTATTGTGGGATTTCCGAAGACGCCACGGGGGCACGATGCGATTTGGGTCATAGTTGATCGTTTGACCAAATCAGCCCACTTTCTTCCCATAAAAGTTACTTGGAGCGTCGATCGGTTAGCACAAATTTACATAGATGAGATCGTCCGATTACACGGAGTACCTGCCTCAATCATCTCTGACCGTGACGGACGCTTCTTATCTCGTTTCTGGACTAGTCTACAAGCTGCTTTGGGAACCAAGCTACAGTTCAGTACCGCATACCACCCGCAGACTGATGGACAGACAGAGAGGACAAATCAGATACTTGAAGATATGTTACGGCTGTGTGCGATCGATTTAAAGACTAGTTGGGACACGCATCTTCCTTTGGCAGAGTTTGCGTACAACAACAGTTACCAATCGAGCATCCAGATGGCACCGTACGAAGCACTATATGGGCGTAAGTGTCGATCTCCAATCTGTTGGGACGAAGTCGGCGAGCGGCAGGTACTCGGGCCAGAGCTGGTAGAACAGGCAGTTGAAAAAGTTCGCTTGATTCGGGAAAGACTCCGCACAGCACAGAGTGTAAGCCCCTGATTTTTTCAAAAATATTAAAATTGGATTTTTCACAATTTTCTGGAATTTTCTGGGAATTTTCTGAAATTAAAATCAGGGTTTTGAATTATTACCTAATTTTTAATTGATATTAACCAACATTAAAATATTATGAAAATAATATTTTTGGGTGTAAAATGGAAAATTGAACTTAGGGTAATTTTTCTGGATTTTTCTGGACCTCAGACATATTTTTAAATGCCTGAAAACTAATTAATTAATTATTTAAATTAATTATCTATTTATTTATTTATTCATTTATTTATTTATTATTATTTTTTTTTCTTTTTCTCCCGCGGGCCGCCCTGGCCCATTGGGCCGCGGCCCAGCCCGCTAGCCGGCCCAGACCCAAACCCATCCGGGTCGGGTCGGGTCAGCCCCCGACCCGCCAACCCGCCTCCGACCCGCTGACCCGTTCTCCCCCACGATCGGGTCAGCCACCGCCCGCCGCGATTCCCGGCCGCCGCGACCGCGCCTCCCCTCCGCGCGCAGCGCTGCCCTCCGCGCGCTGCGCCGCTCCCCGCGGCCACGTCGCCCCGCTCCGCCTTGGCCGGCTCCCCTAACCGCCTCGCCCCTCTATTTAAACCCTACCCCCGACCCTCCGCCGCCCTAGCCACCACCACCTAGCCCGCTCCGCCGCTGCTCGCCTCCGCTCGCCCAGCCACCGCACCGCACCGCGCCGCCCGCCTGAGCCTGCAGCGCCCCGGCCAGCGCCGCCGACGCCCTCCCCGACGAAGACCAGCAGCAGCAGCAAGCAGCTTCCCACCGCCGCTGCCGGCCGCCCTGAGCCGCCGCTCCGCCCGTGGATGCCGCGCCGCCCCTCGACGAGCCGTCCCCCGCCCTCGCCGACGTCTCTCCGGCCGCCCTCCGCCGTCCACGGCCGATTTTCCCCCTGAACCCTAGCCCTAATTCTTCCCCGTGTCGGCGTGTCGGACACGACACGGACACAGTAAAATCCGGGTTTTTGGACCCTGTTCAGGTGCGTGTAACTTTCTCCTCGCTGCCCCGTTTTCAATTCCGTAAATTATATCGCGAAGCCTGTATGACCCTCTCGGTGTCCGGATAAACTATTCGGGACATCGCGTCCTGTGGTGATCGCACACCGCGATCCAAAAATAGGAAAAACTAGACCCTGTTTCACCCCGAAACTGAGTACGCCCCGCCAAACGGGATGACTTGGTCGCGTGCGGTCTTCATAGATACGTGCGCACCGTCGATACGGACGTGTGAGTTTTCGTGGAAGCTGATTCGGGTGTGCGTGCACACCGGAATCAACGCGTATCCGCGGACATCGCCCCGTATTCGCCTTTTCTGTAATTTACCCTAACTTCGTGCACACACATCGGATCGAGACGAAACTTGCGCCATCAGACTCGTAGCGATACGCTGGTCCTGTGGGTCAAGTCTGGTTCGATTCTGAGAACGTTGACGAAATCGCGTGTCGTGGGCCCCACAGGCCCCGCTCGACGGACGATTTTGTGTTCGGCTCATCGGAATCCAAATCTGGAAGTTCCGTTGGGTTCGTATCAGCGTTCCTTACCTGTTGACACTAAGTTTGGTGAAATTGGAGACCTTTGACCCGGACGCATTTTTCGATGCAAAGCGGGCCCAACGGCGAACCCCGTTTTGACCCGAAACTACCGTTTTTGCCCTTGTCTCCAAATTGGACCCAAGGACAGGCATTTCTAGCTATTTGACACCTTCTGAGCGTGATGGTAATGTCTATTTCAGCTTTTGGACTCATCTCTGGACTTTTCCTCCAAGAACCTAATTAATCAGATCCAAACAAAAGGCAAGTACCTGCACTTCAAGTTAATCTTTATATATTGTGATAATTAATTCTCTGCTATACATGTACCCTTGATGTTTACACCTAGTGTTAGAAATGTTGAATTTCATGTCTTGAATATTGGTAGTTCCTGTCTTGTTTTTCATGTCGGGTGGGAGAATACTAAGGAGGCATGTAGTTTACCCTTTCCCCTGGATTGAATAATAGCTGTTGGTACACGACTGTCCATCAGCCAGATCTCGATTATTCGTGACTAATAGCCGTTCATGACGGCCGAATTAGCCTTATAAACCCCTACATGCCAACTAAGTATTCTAAAAACAAACACAAGTACACACATATAGTTTCTGGTTATTTCTTGCTGGCTATTGTAGTTTCATTTCCTGTTTCATTTATTTCTGTTTCTCATATTCCTGTTTGCAGTTAACTCTGAGATGATAATGTTCTGTTAATGCTATTTCTCAACATGATAGCTAATATTTAATTGTCATAAAATATTTAGTTTAACCTTGTTGTGCACTGTGTACTTTGCTCCTTTCCTGACTGGATCCGTTGTTTAGGCGATGATGAGAACCTTGCCCCTACCTACTATGGACCCTATGAGCCAGCAGGTGATACAGTTGCAGAGCCGGTTCCCCCCCAGGAGACCCCTGCTGCTGAGTAGCTAGTAGTAGCTATCTTTCATTTATATTCTTATCTTATTTATCGGGTTTGTCCCCGATTTCACTTTGGATTCCTGTATTAAAACATTTGAATCTATTGTCACATTTATTTTCAGTTGCAATCTTAAGTTTCAATCTTCATTATTATCTTGCCTATGTTATTTATGAATGAGCTAGTTAGTAAATATGGATTGCCCTAGACAGCGTACTACCGCCGACTCTGCGGCGTAGGCTGGACGTACCCACGCACTCGTGCCCGAATTTTTGGGTGCGGGTCGTGACACGTTTTTATGGTGGCCCATGCAGGTCAAACGACTAAATTGTTCGGTTTCAACTTAGGGACCGAACAGGCCTGCAATAAGATTGAGGAATCTAGGAAAAGCTCATTCACAGTATAGGGTCCTGATTTCAATTCTTAATATCACTTCTGATCAATTTTTCCTATCGCCCTTGATTTCCAAGTAATCTATTCTGAACTCCCTATCCCCTAATCTTTCAGAATGGTCCAGACCAGGAACACAGTAGGAGGCACATCAGAACCAGCTGAGCAGAATGTGCCCGAGACACTTGCACTCCCGCCGCCTCCATCTGTTCCGGCAGTTACTCTGGATAGAGCACAGCTACTTGGAGTGTTCCAGGGATTGGTGGAATCCCAGAAAGAGCAGACTGCACTTCTGCGGACCAGCCTCTCAGAAGCTCTTAGGTCCCAGGAGTCGCCACAAAAGAGGCCAGGAAGTGCCAAAGATTTCAAGAACCTCAGACCCCTGGAATTCTACGGAACTGAGGGTATTCTCTACGCCGATGAATGGATAGAGAACGTAGAGCGACTCCTGAAGACTGCTCGGGTCCCTGATGATCTCAAAGTAGAGTCTGCAAGCCTGCAACTGTTCGATATAGCTCGGACCTGGTTTAGAGACGAACCTCAACTATCTGCTCCTGACCTCACCTGGGAGGACTTCAAGAGGCTATTCAAGGAGAAATTCTACCCCAAAGTGGCTCGGGAAGCTCTCGAAAGCCAATTTGAGAGACTGGAACAAGGTAACCTATCTGTTGATGAGTACACTGCTGAATTTAGCAGGTTGAGCCATTTTGCAGAGTACATGGTTCGTACCCCGGAGGACAGAGCCCGTAGATTCAAGAAGGGGCTATCTCCGGATATTCGCCTTGCTGTCACCACCAGCCGAGCTCGCACCTACGAGGAAATCTTGAGCGTGGCACAAGGCGTTGAGAGAGACATGGGGCATAAGCTAAAGCGAGAAAGAGATACCGGAAATGCGGGACCCAACAAACGCCCTTTTCAACAACAACAACAGCAGAGGGCCCCGCAACAAGCTCAGCGTCCTCTCCCTCGAGCTCCAGCACCCCAACACCAGGCCCAGGGACAGAACCAACAAGCTACTGCTTGTAACTATTGTCATAGACCAGGCCATACTTGGCAAGTTTGCAGAAAGAGGCTAGGTGTTTGTCTACTTTGTGGATCACCAGAACATCAAGTGAGGGACTGCCCCACTGCTCCAGGACGCTGACAAGCTTACGTAATGACCGTGGAGAACGCGCAGACTCTGGAAGCAACTAATGCGCGTAAGTGATTCGTAGATATCATTTTTTTCTAGTATTATTTAGCTCGTGCCTATTGGTTCGTGACCTCAGCCCCAACATAGTAATTTTTGAACTTGCTAAAATAACCTAGTATGCTTTTAATTTTGATAACTGTAGAGTTTTAGAGGCTTTTGCTATTGTGCTTATATGTGTTTTGTGAACTTCAATAATTTGCACCTCCTTTTCATCATCATCTAGCGCACTTAATTTTGCTGAACTTGACTTATGCTGCTATTTATAGCCTAGTTTTGCAAGCTTACCCTTTATCGGGCTTGTTCATGACACATGTATTATTGAGGCCTGATCAACCCCACTAATACAAGTGTCTACTCAGAATCAGTGTACTACGGTCTGATCAACCTTAGTGCATTTTGATTCGCACTTCGCATGACTACTTATGTGGATTGAGGTATAGTCGACTAGTCTACTTGCCCCCTAAATACGTCCGAGCATATCATATCAGCATTACCAGAATAGAATCTCAATCCATAACCGCCTGACAATCCCCATTAGAATTCTTTAAACGCCTTGATCCCTATACCTCTGTTCTACCACCTCGCCCTTAAACTCTTATTATTGATCCTCGTCTTCCCTTACTTCGGAAAGACAAAATCCTGTGTTTGATATAAGTTGAATTATAGTGTTAGACATACCCCTCAGACCGGTCAAATTGATGTTAACCCTTTATGACTAAGGCAATGCCCTAAGTGATGTGTTGTGTTACAGACTTAAAGATTCAATACCCTAATTTACTAAGTTGAGACCTAGCTTTACTAGTTGTACAGCCTTAGAGGATATGGATAAAATTATAAGTTGGGTAGCGACCGCAATGTTCACCTGAGAGAAAACCGTTGGACTGTAATCAAGTGAGATTGGACAGAGAGAACCCTGCCATATTTTTGAATTTCGAGGACGAAATTTTATAAGTTGGGTAGATTGTAAGCCCCTGATTTTTTCAAAAATATTAAAATTGGATTTTTCACAATTTTCTGGAATTTTCTGGGAATTTTCTGAAATTAAAATCAGGGTTTTGAATTATTATCTAATTTTTAATTGATATTAACCAACATTAAAATATTATGAAAATAATATTTTTGGGTGTAAAATGGAAAATTGAACTTAGGATAATTTTTCTGGATTTTTCTGGGCCTCAGACATATTTTTAAATGCCTGAAAACTAATTAATTAATTATTTAAATTAATTATCTATTTATTTATTCATTTATTTATTTATTATTATTTTTCTTTTTTCTTTTTCTCCCGCGGGCCGCCCTGGCCCATTGGGCCGCGGCCCAGCCCGCTAGCCGGCCCAGACCCAAACCCATCCGGGTCGGGTCGGGTCAGCCCCCGACCCGCCAACCCGCCTCCGACCCGCTGACCCGTTCTCCCCCACGATCGGGTCAGCCACCGCCCGCCGCGATTCCCGGCCGCCGCGACCGCGCCTCCCCTCCGCGCGCAGCGCTGTCCTCCGCGCGCTGCGCCGCTCCCCGCGGCCACGTCGCCCCGCTCCGCCTTGGCCGGCTCCCCTAACCGCCTCGCCCCTCTATTTAAACCCTACCCCCGACCCTCCGCCGCCCTAGCCACCACCACCTCGCCCGCTCCGCCGCTGCTCGCCTCCGCTCGCCCAGCCACCGCACCGCACCGCGCCGCCCGCCTGAGCCCGCAGCCCCCCGGCCAGCGCCGCCGACGCCCTCCCCGACGAAGACCAGCAGCAGCAGCAAGCAGCTTCCCACCGCCGCTGCCGGCCGCCCTGAGCCGCCGCTCCGCCCGTGGACGCCGCGCCGCCCCTCGGCAAGCCGTCCCCCGCCCTCGCCGACGTCTCTCCGGCCGCCCTCCGCCGTCCACGGCCGATTTTCCCCCTGAACCCTAGCCCTAATTCTTCCCCGTGTCGGCGTGTCGGACACGACACGGACACAGTAAAATCCGGGTTTTTGGACCCTGTTCAGGTGCGTGTAACTTTCTCCTCGCTGCCCCGTTTTCAATTCCGTAAATTGTGTCGCGAACCCTGTATGACCCTCTCGGTGTCCGGACAAACTGTTCGGGACATCGCGTCCTGTGGTGATCGCACACCGCGATCCAAAAACAGGAAAAACCAGACCCTGTTTCACCCCAGAACTGAGTACGCCCCGCCAAACGGGACGACTTGGTCGCGTGCGGTCTTCACAGATACGTGCGCACCGTCGATACGGACGTGTGAATTTTCGTGGAAGCTGATTCGGGTGTGCGTGCACACCGAAATCAACGCGTATCCGCGGACATCGCCCCGTATCCGCCTTTTCTGTAATTTACCCTAACTTCGTGCACACACGTCGGATCGAGACGAAACTTGCGCCATCGGACTCGTAGCGATACGCTGGTCCTGTGGGTCAAGTCTGGTTCGATTCTGAGAACGTTGACGAAATCGCGTGTCGTGGGCCCCACAGGCCCCGCTCGACGGGCGATTTTGTGTTCGGCTCATCGGAATCCAAATATGGAAGTTCCGTTGGGTTCGTATCAGCGTTCCTGACCTGTTGACACTAAGTTTGGTGAAATTGGAGACCTTTGACCCGGACGCGTTTTTCGGTGCAAAGCGGGCCCAACGGCGAACCCCGTTTTGACCCGAAACTACCGTTTTTGCTCTTGTCTCCAAATTGGACCCAAGGACAGGCATTTCTAGCTATTTGACACCTTTTGAGCGTGATGATAATGTCTATTTCAGCTTTTGGACTCATCTCTGGACTTTTCCTCCAAGAACCTAATTAATCAGATCCAAACAAAAGGCAAGTACCTGCACTTCAAGTTAATCTTTATATATTGTGATAATTAATTCTCTGCTATACATGTACCCTTGATGTTTACACCTAGTGTTAGAAATATTAAATTTCATGTCTTGAATATTAGTAGTTCCTGTCTTGTTTTTCATGTCGGGTGGGAGAATACTAAGGAGGCATGTAGTTTACCCTTTCCCCTGGATTGAATAATAGCTGTTGGTACACGACTGTCCATCAGCCGGATCTCGATTATTCGTGACTAATAGCCGTTCATGACGGCCGGATTAGCCTTATAAATCCCTACATGCCAACTAAGTATTCTAAAAACAAACACAAGTACACACATATAGTTTCTGGTTATTTCTTGCTGGCTATTGTAGTTTCATTTCCTGTTTCATTTATTTCTGTTTCTCATATTCCTGTTTGCAGTTAACTCTGAGATGATAATGTTCTGTTAATGCTGTTTCTCAACATGATAGCCAATATTTAATTGTCATAAAATATTTAGTTTAACCTTGTTGTGCACTGTGTACTTTGCTCCTTTCCTGACTGGATCCGTTGTTTAGGCGATGATGAGAACCTTGCCCCTACCTACTATGGACCCTATGAGCCAGCAGGTGATACAGTTGGAGAGCCGGTTCCCCCCCAGGAGACCCCTGCTGCTGAGTAGCTAGTAGTAGCTATCTTTCATTTATATTCTTATCTTATTTATCGGGTTTGTCCCCGATTTCACTTTGGATTCCTGTATTAAAACATTTGAATCTATTGTCACATTTATTTTCAGTTGCAATCTTAAGTTTCAATCTTCATTATTATCTTGCCTATGTTATTTGTGAATGAGCTAGTTTGTAAATATGGATTGCCCTAGACAGCGTACTACCGCCGACTCTGCGGCGTAGGCTGGACGTACCCACGCACTCGTGCCCGAATTTCCGGGTGCGGGTCGTGACACAGAGCCGACAGAAAAGTTATGCTGATGCACATAGAAGACCCTTGGAATTCTTGGTCGGGGATCATGTCTTCTTGAAAGTGACGCCGATGCGAGGTGTGATGCGTTTCGGCGTGAAGGGCAAACTGAGTCCCCGGTTTGTCGGCCCCTTTGAGATACTGGAACGAGTTGCAGCTGTGGCGTACAGGATAGCACTACCTCCCGCCTTGGCAGAAGTGCATGACGTATTCCATGTTTCCCAACTACGGAAGTATGTGCATGACCCAAGTCATGTGGTTAGTTTTGTACAGTTGGAACTGTGCGCGGACTTGTCATACTCAGAAGAACCGGTGCAGATCCTGGATCGTAAGGAAAAAGTACTTCGCAACCGTACGATGTCCTTGGTTCGCGTGCTGTGGCGGAACCATTCAGCTGGGGAATCAACCTGGGAAATGGAATCGGAGATGAAGGAGAAGTACCCTTCATTGTTCATTCAGTCGGAGGTAGGGCCTTGTTCTTACGTTTCGGGTCGGCCTTGTTCTTAAGTTTCGGGTCAAAACTTTTTCTTAGTGGTATATTATGTAGTGCCTCAAATCCCGATCCGACCGGGATGTGCACTACGTAATTGGGCTTGTGGCTAGTCCGTTTGAGTCATAACTTAGAACTTTGGCATCTTCTTGCCACGGACAAAATGCGATGATCCTTTCCAACTTATGGAAAGGCCTCTATTGAAACGAGTCCAATAGTTTTCGTGTTTGGTTGCTTGGTTTTCTTGATTGCCGCTTTGGGATTTGATTTGGTGTTGCTTTCGATTTGCTTAGTTTTCGCTGCTAGTTTTATCGTTTAGAGCTTTGATTCTTGGGGAGTTCGGCAAGGAAGGATAGGCAGGATTCTAATTGGTGCTCGTGCTGTGCAGGTCCGCGTAACTGACGGTTGATCGTCGCTAGGCGGGAATCTTTGTTTCAGCTACCTTTTCCTTAACCAGTGAGTGGTTTGGACCCTTCTTTCCTACTTCTTCACGCCAACATCTTTAATGTTTCAAACGTTCACTCGATGATGCCCGGTTGGACGCCTAGGAAATCCTTGCCACAATGCATGCCAGCCACTAAGAAAGGAACAGGGGATTTTGTAGACTAATATTTACTATATGCTTGCACACCTTATAACTGAGTTTGTTTATAAAGGAAGAGTTGGTTGTTGGTGGCGGCCTAGTGCCTCGGATAGAGTTTTGAACTTATGGGATAACTGAATCGGAACACCACGCTGAGAAAATATGAACTGTTGCATGAGATATATATTGCTGCTTAACTTCTTTTGTTTAATTCGATGCATTGTATGATATATGAATTGTTCATGCATTTGCATGGTCTGGGACAACTTGTGCACAAGGTTTGGCATTTCCTCGAAACGGCTTTCCGGGGCACTGGAACCGTATCGATCCGGAGGGAAATATTTGATTCGTGCTCGTCACGATGCATTGCGGAACCTCCAGCAGGGCTTGCTACCCGGGCTGATAGGGCGCGCCGCTAATGCTTGAATATGTCCCTAAGGTGTCGATCACACCAATGACCGCATAGACTAGAACACATGCTAATTTATTGTCTTGTGCAGATGGTAAGTATACTTGTGTTTCGTTGCAGGGAAGGCGTGCATCGGTTGAGTAAGCAATCGATGCACTGGTTGGATTCGATATTATTTTCATTCCTATCAAAACATGCAACTGATATGAATTAAATTCACTTGCCTCTTTATAGAAGTCATCTTAATGCATGCTCGCCCCTAATAAGCTAGTGTCGATTTAGTCGAGTGGGTTCATCCCGCTCACCAGTACAAGTTGAGTACTGACCCACGTTGTGGGCAACTATTTCAGGTACTCAGACGGTGCAACGCTAGTGGATAGACGAGGAGGCGTTAGGAGCACCTCTATTTTGAAGTATAGTTGGAGTCAGATCATTTTGGAGGCTTGGACTTTCAACCTATACAAGGGCGTAATGTATGAACGACGTGGACTATCTGATGGAGCGCGCTCTGCCTTTTGAGTTTATCTTTTGTAATGCAAATCAAGTAGCCGAGAGGCGCATCAATGTAAACTCTATGTAAATTACTCTGAATTATCAATGAAAAAGCATGTTTCTTCCTGCACTGTGTTCAAATCTCTGTGAATGTGTTTTATAAATTGTGTTTCAAAATGGGTTCCTATAACTGCAAGTTCTCGCCTTGTACGAGCGCAACTCCAGGCTCGTACGGCATCACGCCCCAAGCGAGGACGAATCGGTTCCGTAAAGGATCAAGCGAGGACGATCGACCCTTTCGGGATCGGGGCGTGACAGCTTTAACCATTGTTTATAAAAGAAATGCATGTCAAGATGATGCAAGATACATATATAATCCAGAGTACAGGTATTAAGTCATCCACACAAATTCACAGATATCGATTTACACAGCGCAGATTGTCAGATAGTTAGATTTTGTTGAGTGTCTCGTGTCCTATGTATCCTAGACTTCCACTAGCTGTCCCCTAATTAAATTATAATCGTTGGTGGTCTGTTGCAAAGGATATGTATATCTAGGGTTTAGAGTATTAGGGTGTCGGCGATATTTCTGAATATCGAAATATTGGTTAACTCCCAAAATTCTTGAAAATTTTAGCAAAGTCTACTTTGTATTTCGGCTCCCAAAATTTTAACAGTTTATAAGTTCGACCCGAAGCAACCCTCCGTAGCATTCCCTGGCTCGCCGACCCCTTCGGTGGAGCAACTCTCAACACCGGGACACACGCAATAGATTATAAATTAAGTATAATGAAAAAGCTTCTTTTATACCTTGACGGTTAGCTAATTATTTATTGCGCAGTAACACTGCACAGGTTTTAAGTAATCCATAATTCTCAGTAACAAATTAAGTTCAAATTACCAATGTATAATAGATAAAGGAATTAACTATAGGTGTGCATATTAGAGTTAGGGTTTTAAGGTAAGGTTATCCATATTACACAGGCTTGTGCGACGCTCCATAAATAACCCAATTCCGATTAGAACTTATGTAACTAAAATTTTCTTAATTTACGATATATGTATAACATGTCCTTGGTTAGGTGATTTCTAAATAGTTGTTCTTCCACTTTTAGACAAAATTACATTAATCTTAATAAATTGATAAGGTGTTGAATTCTTATTTAATAGCTATGTCGAGTATGGTTTTACGATATTTTAATAGTGGGCCTCCACTTTTCATGTATCCTTTATATATACATATACATATACATATATGTTTATATATTGTCAATGCCATATCAATTGATCAACACGTAAATAAGAATTTCCTTATACTCTACCATACATAAAAAGAGACACATACACGCACACAACATTTATCTAGGTTTAGGTGTATGGCATAGAAATAATGTATATACATATGTATGAATTAATTAATCATGGAATTAAATTATAAATATAATTATAATTATCGAGTCTCCATTTGTGTCCTACCTAGGCATCGAGATATACGTATATACATATACATATACACATAGATTTATGTATTCAACTATATACTAATGTTAATTTGACATCTAAATCCCCGAAATACTCTTTTAATGAAATCCCAGATTTACTTTTAAGGAAGAGGAAAATGCAAGGATGCAGACTTGTCTTTGCTTGAGCAACCTAGGATTCTCCAAGGGTCCCAATTTGGTACTTAATTCCCTTTTGTATTCCTAATTCAAGAAATTTTGATATTAAATTATAACCTAAATTGATTTTGGGAAGGAGAAATTGGAGAAGGAAATAAAATACCTAGGTTTTGAAAGAGGGAAGAGGAATGGCTCTGCGGTGGCGGTGTCCGGCGAGGTGCGGGTCCTGCGATGGCGGCGCGTGGGGTGGCGGCGTCCGGCCGCGGGGCGTCGGCGGCATACGGCTCCGACAGCAGCGGCAGCAGCAGAGGCAGTAGTAGCAGTGGCAGCAGCGGCAGTGGCAGCGGCGACGGCGGAGCTCGGCAGCGTGTGGCAGCAGCAGCAGCAGTCGCGGCAGCTATAGTAGCAGTTGCAGGCACAATAGCAGTAGTAGTTAAGGGGTTTGGGTTTTAGAGAGGAATGGGTTTCCCTTGGGGATTAAGTAGGGGAAAAGTTGGGTGCATCGAAAATGCATGGAGGAAGGAGAGTAAGCCATGTTTTCCTTTGGAAATGGAGATGAAGGGAGGAGGAGCCAGGTTGGTCATGACTCATTTTCTGCTGCTGGTTTTCTTCTCCCTCCTTCCCATGGGTTTGGGGGAAATGCACAAAAACTCCTCTTTAATTCAGAATTTGGGTGAGATTAGTTTTACAATTAAGTAATTACATAAGCCTAAGTTATAAATTCATATATATATATATATATATATATATATATATATATATATATATATATATATATATATATATACATTGGAGAGATAAAAAATAAAATAAATAATAAAAATTAAATGGGGTAGTAGTTATGACACTCTATCCTCCTTAGAAAATTTTCGTCCTCAAAATTTTAAATTAAAGAGTAGCTAACCTCGATTAGTAAACAAATATGGAAATTGGTTTCGCATGCCTTCTTCTTTTTCCCAAGTTGATTCTCCTAGAGAGTCTTTGTTCCAAGCTACTCGAACTAATGGGATGATCCGATTCTGGAGCATTTTGTCTCTACGATCCAGGATTCCAACAGGTCGTTGCTCGATGCGTAGAGTTGGCCCAGTAATGATCTAGTACATGATTTGAATTTGGTACATATCTTCGGAGTTGAGATACATGAAATACATTATGTACCCCTTCTAGTGTTGGGGGCAGTGCCAGATTATAAGATACTCTCCCGATCTTCTCTAGTATATCAAATGGTTCGATATATCTCGGACTCAGCTTCCCTCTAGTTCTAAATCTAATTGTCCCCTTTGTTGGCGAGATTTTTAAGAATGCATGATCGCCGGGTTGAAATTCTAACATCCTTCGATGTTTGTCACCCCACATCTTCTGCCTATCTTGGGCTGTTTGTAAATGATTTTTTTATTGCTTTAATCTTGTCAACAGTCTGTGTTACTAGTTCCAAGCCCAGTAACTTCCTTTCTCCTACATCCGTCCAGCACATTGGTGATCTACACTTTCTTCCATATAATACTTCAAAAGGTGCCATCTTAATGCTGGTATGATAACTATTGTTATAAAAAAATTCTACCAAATGCAAGTGGTCATCCCATGATCCTCCAAAATCTAATGTGCAGGCTCTCAACATGTCCTCTAGAGTTTGAATTGTTCTCTCTGATTGACCATCTGTTTGGGGATGGTATGCCGAGCTAAATTTTAACTGAGTGCCAAGGCTTTCCTGTAGACTTCTCCAGAAATGTGAAGTAAACCTAGTATCTCTATCCGAAATTATACTCACTAGTACTCCGTATTGGTTGACAATCTGTTTCATATACATGTCTGCTAATACTTCGGTTATCTATCCTACTCGGAATGGTAGGAACCGAACTGATTTAGTAAGCCTATCTATGATGACCCAGATAGCATTGTTACCCCTTTGGGTCTTAGGTAGCCCGGTCACGAAATCCATTGTGATATGTTCCCATTTCCATTCGGATATTGGTAAGGGTTGAAGAAGACCTGCTGTCTTTTGATGTTCTGCCTTTACTTGCTGACAGACAAGACATCTGGATACGAATTTAGCAATCTCTCATTTCATTCCATGCCACAAATTTTTTTGTTTTAAGTCCTTATACATCTTAGTACTTTCCGGATGGATGGAATACTGAGAGTTATGAGCTTCTGTCATGACTTCTGTTCTTAGATTCTATACACAATTGATCTCCAAATCTTAACGATCCATCTGGATGCTTTCTCATTCCAGTCTGGAGTCTTTCCTTGGTTTGTTTCCATATTTTCTGGAGTTTAGAGTCTCTTTGTTGAGCTTCCTTGATTCTGTCCACTAGGGAAGACTGTACTTATAAATTTTCCCATGATCCTTCTGATATTGGATATATTACTTTAATTTTTATCTTACTTAAATCTTTGAGTATTTCCCTTGGGGTATTCATAAAAAATGCCATTGGTTTTTTGCTCAAGGCGTCTGCCACTTTATTTACTTTACCCGGATGGTATTCTAATTCCATATCAAAGTCCTTGAGTAATTCTAACCATCTCCTTTGTCTCATATTGATTTTCTTCTGAGTGAACGCATATTTCAGACTTCTGTGATCTGTATATATCTTGATTCTCTCCCCGTATAAGTGGTGTCGCCATAGTTTAAGTGTAAAGACTACAGCTGCTAATTCCAAATCATGAGTTGGATAATTTCTCTCATGCTGCTTAAGTTGTCGAGAGGCATAAGCTATAACTCTTCCGTGCTGCATCAGTACACAGCCTAGCCCCTTAGCCGATGTATCGCTATATATCTCGTATCCTCCTGATCCCGACGGTAAGGCTAGCACAGGTGCTGAAATTAATCTTTCCTTTAATCCATCAAAGGTTGTTTGGCATTTCTCTGTCCAATTGAATTTCTCTTCCTTTTGGGTCAGCTGAGTTAGTGGTTATGCAATTCTTGAGAAATTTTTCACGAACCTCCTATAGTATCCAGCTAATCCTAAGAAACTTTGAATTTCTGTCACAGACTTTGGCGTTGGCCAAGATTTAACAGCTTCCACCTTCTTTGGATCCACTAAAATACCTTCTCCGCTGATAATGTAGCCTAGAAATGATATATAATTTAACCAAAATTCACATTTACTGAGTTTAGCATATAATTGTCCTGTCTTAGGGTTTGCAATATCACCCTTAGATGCCCTTCGTATTCTTCTTCATTTTTGAATATATAAGGATGTCGTCAATGAACACAATCATGAACTTATCCAGATATTGATAAAATATCCGATTCATCAAGTCCATAAATATAGCAGGAGCGTTAGTTACCCCAAATGGCATAACTAGGAACTCGTAATGTCCATAACGAGTCCTAAAGGCTATTTTTTGAATGTCTTCCTTCTTGACCCTTACTTGATGATATCCCGACCTTAAATTAATCTTTGAGAATACCTTGGCTTCTCCTAATTGATCAAATAATTCATCAATTCGGGGCAAGGGGTATTTATTCTTGATTGTTACTTCATTAAGGCTCTATAATCAATTACCAATCGTAGGGTCCTGTCCTTCTTTTTCACAAAAAGCACTGGTGTACCCCACGGTGAAGCGCTGGGCTGAATAAATCCTTTTGATAATAACTCCTTTATTTGTTTGTTCAGCTCAGCCAATTATTCTTTATTAATCAGGTATATTTTCTTAGCTATAGGTGCCACTCTAGGTACCAAATTGATAGAAAATTCCACTGCTCTATCCGGTGGCAATCCCGGTAACTCATCAGGAAATACCTTCTTGAATTCTTTCACTATCCTCGGGAACTATTCCTCCTCTAGTTCATGAAACCTTCCTTGGACTGGTTGTTCAAACTTTTCTAATTCCTCAGCATTAAATTCTTTCTGGTCTCGAACAAATTTATATAGTTCTCCATTGGTGAGCTGGAATTGAACCTTCCCTTGGCCACAATCTATACTTGCTAATGTCTTGGTCAACCAATCCATTCCAAGTACTACATCATAGTTGTTCATTGGAAAAACTAACAATCTTACTTGAAAATCTATACCGCCTAACTTAACTGGACATGCTTCACAAACCCGACTAACTTCCACCGTACCATCACCCGTTAGAATGTTTAATTTCTTAAATAACGGTTGTGATTTGATTTCATGAAGAGCTATAAATGCTGATGCTATAAATGAATGTGTTGCCCCATAATCAAATAATACAGACGCCGGACAAGCTGAAACTAGAATAGTACCTGTTACTACTTCTTCGGTTAGTTCTGTTTCATCAATGTTCATCATAAATGCATGCCCTTATCTTTTCTTCTTCCCAGTCTGAGGCTGATTTATTTTCTGAGCTTGTTGGAATTGGTAGGCTTGAGGTGCAAAGGGTGGTCTTCGTTGATTTCCCTAAGTCAACATGGTTTAAGGTGTGGGCGCTTGTATCAGAGGTCGTGGACCATTCCCTTGAAGCATAGATCTGATGCCATTTCCTCGGAACATGGGTCGTGATTCTTGGTGTGAGTTTTGCATCATTGGCCCTAAGTTTCGTTATTGTGGACACTGGCCAACCTGATGCTTATCTGATCCGCATCTTAAACAAAGACCCAGGAGTTTCCTACAGTCATCCCTCATGTGTCCAGGTTTCTGGCAAAAGTTACAAATAACTGGTCTTCTTAAGATACCAGTTTGAGATCGTTTGGGCGGTCCTTGCCATGGATGCCTTAAGGATGAAGATCCTACTTCCAAAGTCCTTTTCTGAGGCTGAGATCAAAATGGTTGTTCTTCATTTAGCATTCTCTCCTGGCTCCTTGCTGCTTCAGTCCTCAGGATAGGTTTGGCATCAATAGGCATCGACTCTACTCTTCAGCTGGCTCCCAAGTCCTTCCAGGAATCTAGATACTTTGGTTTCCTCATCAGCTATTAGGCTTCAAGCAAAACGACTAAGCCTGGAAAACTCTGCAACATATTCGTCTACCGTGAGTCTTCCTTGCTTTAAATAAGTGAACTGCCGTTCTAACTCGATTTTAGCTAATTTTGGAAAGAATCTTCCTTCAAATTTTCTTTTAAATTCTCCCCAAGTTATTTTGTCTTCTGAATCCTCTGGGTGTTCAGCACTCATCCAGTGTTTAGCAATATCCTCCAATTAAATTTGGATTGTAGATACCATATCTTCAGGATTGATTTTTGCTACTTTTAGTAGCCCTTCTATGGTTCTAATCCACTGCCCGGCTTCAATTAGGCTTTTCGTCCCCTTAAACTTGGGAGGATTTAGGTTCCTAAAGTCCTTTAGTGAATCATATCTGGAATTGGCAGACGTTTGCAGACGTTCCAACATTGTAGCAGTTGTGGCTAGAGCCGTATTTGCACGCTGACTGTTAGATTCTAGAATCTGTTGGGATAACTTGTACGTGTCCCTAATAAAGGGTTCCGTCTGAGTTTGTGAGGACGAAGCGTGAGATTGATCATGATTAGACATTATCCTGAAAATCAAATGCAATTTCTTAGGAATAATCCTGAGATCCAAGGATAGAGAAAGATATTGAAATCTTAAGAGTTCTTGGGAAATAGAGGAATATATAGGTACATGAAAGACATATTTCATTCACTCAGAGTCAAAATATGATACAAAATATGATGCTAAGGTACTAGTCATCTTGCACATAGACACATATACATATTTAGACTATTTACATTTCCATACTTTCTTCCTAACTTATATATACACATACCCATACATCCTTGTCGTTCACAAAGATACCTAGCAGATAAGAGATCCATTTATACATACGATTCCTAGTCCATTTTCCCCATGATACGGGTCCATACTTGAGTAAGGATTGTAGCTTCGGGATGTAGTTCTTGAAAATCAGTTAACGTTCCTTCATACCCTTCTAATTTAGGATAATCATATTCATGTTCTGGGTCCTGTACGTAGATATAATAGGTTTCTCTTTTATGGTCCACCTCTACACCATCCTCCAAATCTCTAATAACGGGGCGCATGATACCATAATGTACTTCATAGAGTGGTATGTAATACCAATATGGTAGATGCTATAGTTCCCTTACATATTGCTGATAGCCATAAAGTGTGCGGTCACTTCCATCCCACCAGATGCTCGGAAGGAATAGATCTATGTCCTATACCAAAATAAGAAATTAAGTAATAATTATATTAAGAAAACCAAAGTTTTCTTAAAATACCCTTGCTCTCTCTTCCGGTTTCTGTATTTCTTATCTTAGGATGTTCTAATTTGATAAGGAATCCAGGGTTCTCTTATACCAGCTCTTAACTTATGTCCTGTAACATGTGTCCTTATAATACCTAAACTTGCACCTTATCCTAGGTTCTTCAACTTCAGGTCCTTCCTAGGTTTCCTAAAAGCATGACCTGCATGGGCCACCACTACAAGATGTGTCATGCCCCGCTTCCCAAGATACGGTAAGTCGGGTACGTAACTGCATCCCCAAGCTACGTCCCATACAAATTATACCATACTCGTATCAGCGATTGTCGTTTGTAAGTCTTTTAGAATAAAATGTAAGTCATGCCAAGGCAATTAGACAATACATCTAAACTATACCATTTGGATTTATACACAACTAGATAAGTCTTTACAACAACTTCTCTTTAAGGTACATAGTTTCAGTTACAAACTACTTGGTGCCATATATCATGAAATCACTTATAAATTATTCCTCGATCTCGTCTACGTTGTAAAGAGATAGCATCTCCTCATCTGCTTCATCAACCCCTAGTGAACAATACTAGGTCATCAGAACGACAAGCAAGTCCTCGGCCAAGAACGGTGAACAAATAAAATATATGATAGTAGAATAAGAGAAATAACAGTTAAAAGAGAAATAAGAAGGTAAGTATAGTATGGAGTTCATGACTTGAATGGTTCCTAATTTGACATTCCTACAACGTCTAATAATTCAAGCATCACAGATCCTACGTCACTGCCACAATACACAAACAATTTCCTAAATGATGATGCAATTTAGAGAACAAACCTTAAATAACCACTTCATCTAGTTTTTCGCTAACAATCCCGTTGTGAAGGATCATGCTGTGACTTAATGGCACGGTGCTTAGAATCCGGCCCTGCACTCATGGCTTAAATCTTGAATTCACCTATTCGATAATTTTGAATCGAAATAGGTGCACTTATATTCAGGTGACTTGAACTGCATGGCACGGGGTTATGATCCGGCCTAGCCCTTTTTTGGCCAAATCTTGAATTCATACATTCGATGGTTTTTGAATCGAAGTAGGTGTAGTTATATTCAGGTGACTTGAACAGGACGGCACGGGATTATGATCCTGCCTAAAACAGGAAAGTGAGCTAAGTCTCACCCGCTCACTTCGCAAGGCCTTACGAAAGAGCTTTAACTGCTGACCAGCTATATGTTATTAATTATATGGCAGGATTTCGTAGGTGATTATTTATGTTGTTCTCCCCCACCCGATGCTTCTAGCCTAAACCTACAAGCAATCCTTAATCTATTTTCTTATATTTAGGTTTCTGCTCTGGTATCGCTTTAACCATTGTTTATAAAAGAAATACATGTCCAGGATGATGCAAGATATATATATAATCCAGAGTACAGATATTAAGTCATCCACACAAATTCACGGATATCGATTTACACAACGCAAATTGTTAGATAGTTAGATTTTGTTGAGTGTCTCGTGTCCTACGTATCCTAGACTTCCACTAGCTGTCCCCTAATTAAATTATAATCGTTGGTGGTCTGTTGCAAAGGATATGTATATCTAGGGTTTATAGTATTAGGGTGTCGGCGATATTTCTGAATATCGAAATATTGGTTAACTTTCGAAATTCTTGAAAATTTCGGCAGAGTCTACTTTGTATTTCGGCTCCCGAAATTTTAACAGTTTATAAGTTCGACCCGGAGCAACCCTCCGTAGCATTTCCGGGCTCGCCGACCCCTTCGGTGGAGCAACTCTCAACACCGGGACACACGCAATAGATTATAAATTAAGTATAATGACAAAGCTTCTTTCATACCTTGACGGTTAACTAATTATTTATTGCGCAGTCGTCGCCTTCTAACACTGCACAAGTTTTAAGTAATCCATAATTCTCAGTAACAAATTAAGTTCAAATTACCAATATATAATAGATAAAGGAATTAACTATAGGTGTGCATATTAGAGTTAGGATTTTAAGGTAAGGTTATTCATATTACACGGGCTTGTGCGACCCTCCATAAATAATCCAATTCTGATTAGAACTTATGTAACTAAAATTTTCTTAATTTACGATATATGTATAACATGTCCTTGGTTAGGTGATTTCTAAATAGTTGTTATTCCACTTTTAGACAAAATTACATTAATCTTAATAAATTGATAAGGTGTCGAATTCTCATTTAATAGCTATGTCGAGTATGGTTTTACGATATTTTAATAGTGGGCCTCCGCTTCATGTATCCTTTATATATACATATACATATATGTTTATATATTGTCAACGCCATATTATTTGATCAACACGTAAATAAGAATTTTCTTATACTCTACCATACATAAAAAGAGACACATACACGTACACATATCCACATTTATCTAGGTTTAGGTGTATGGCATAGAAATAATGTATATACATATCTATGAATTAATTAATCATGGAATTAAATTGTAAATGTAATTATAATTATCGAGTCTCCATTTGTGTCCTACCTAGGCATCGAGATATACGTATGTAAATATACATATACACATAGATTTATGTATTCAACTATATACTAATGTTAATTTGACATCTAAATCCCCGAAATACTCTTTTAATGAAATCCCATATTTACTTTTAAGAAGAGAAAAATACAAGGATGAGGACTTGCCTTTGCTTGAGCAACCTAGGGTTCTCCAAGGGTCCCAATTTGGTACTTGATTCCCTTTTGTATTCCTAATTCAAGAAATTTTGATATTAAACTATAACCTAAATTGATTCTGGGAAGGAGAAATTGGAGAAGGAAATGAAATACCTAGGTTTTGAACGAGGGAGGAGGAATGGCTCTGCGGTGGTGGTGTCCGGCGAGGTGCGGGTCCGGCGATGGCGGCACGTGGGGTGGCGGCGCCCGGCCGCGGGGTATCGGCGGAGGCTGCGTGTGGCTCCGGCAGCAGTGGCAGTAGTAGAAGTGGCAGAGGTGGCAGCGGCGGCGGCGGCGGAGCTCGGCGGCGTGCGGCAGCAGCAACAGTCGCGGCAGCTACAGTAGCAGTGGTGTAAGAACCCTAATTCTGAAAGCCATATTTCTCTATTATTATTAATTATAGTAGTTATGAGCTAAATAGAGAGAGTATATTTTATTAGATTTTATTTTGAGATGTTTGAGCATTTAGAGTATTATGGAGCCATTATAATATTTTTCCTAATTTATTCCATGTAGGAGACCCGTTGGACAGTTGCTAGCTCAACCATATACACCAATATAATTCCTAGAATTTTTTGTATATATATATATATATATATATATATATATATATATATATATATATATATATATATATATATTCCTATTGGATATTAGATATCAAACCCAAACCCAAACCCATTAACCGCTTGCACCCAAACCCGCGTAAAGTAAGAAATCAACAACAGCAGTAGCAAACCAACTTTTCAACTCCGTGCGTAAACCATTCCACCGTTCTATTTTTCTTTCACCCGCGCGTAAAGTTTAAACCCCACGCGTAAAACAACTCAGCGCGTAAAGTAGAACTCCACTGCTTAAATTCGTACACCGCGCGTAAAACAAACATCACCGCCTCATTTCCACCACCTCATTACCTGTTATTACTAAACTCTCCTCAACCAAAATCTAAACCAATGAAAAGAAAACAGCAGCAGCAGTAGTTTCTTAACCAGTAAGTAACCCCACCGCCTCTTATCACTATATATATTACAACTCTTCCAAACCCTAAACCCCACTTCTTCTTACAACGAACTAAAATACTGTGTTGGACGTTGCACTCTTCAGAACTTTTGCTTGACAAGTATACCTTGCCATTGTACTGATATTTACATTCCAACCAATACATGCATGTTTAATTCGGCTTATATAAATATTTATTTATGTAGATTTTGGACCTATTTTATGAGACCACCTCAGTATTATGGAGCATCATTAGATTCATTGGATGTGACACAGTTGTTACACGAGTTGTGAGTCTCATATAGATCACGGACTGCGTGACAGGTCTGGCCTCCTGTACGTATTGGCGGTACGTTAGGGATGACTGCTGATAGAAACTTTGTATGCTAGCAGACCTGGCAGTTATTTAGAGGTTTTATCATATCATGGATGTGGCATGCTTAGAGCATGCGGTGGGGAGAACAACAAGTAAGGCATTTGGGCTCCTTTACACTTTTCCTAGTTCGTACGGATTCTCCGTTGGAGAAACGGGTGGTTGTGATCCTATATATTGCAGGCGGCCTTTGCCGTTCAAAAGACGGTATGCTTGTAGGCCCCTGATTCTCCGAGAGAATTATGCCAATCCCATTTATGGCCAGATAGTCCACATGTTGGAAAGTTGTTCTCAAATTGCATTCACTTAGACGGTTAGGCGACCTATGAGATGTTTATATTTCAGTACTTATTGACATGTTATTATGTATCTTGTTACGTCCCTCTGAGGACCTGGTCCCTTTCCAGATATGGACGAGCAGGAGTACCCACAAGAGTACGGACCTGGACCTGACTCTACTTACCTGACTGATGAGGTCTTACCCTTAGAGTAGCTGTGATTTATTTTCCACTGTTTAGAGATTTTGATACTGCTTCAGTATAGTCGTTTTGTAGTGGATTTGTTTCCACCCGACTATCAGACTTGATACTTACCTTGGATATTCAGTTATATTCCAGCTCTTTATTCCTACGTACTATTTGTGCTGTGGATGAGATGTAGATTGTGTGTGACTTGTTGTGACAGTATATTACCACTGGTGGATTGTATATTCATATATAACGTACGTGTGTATATGATTTTCATATATTGGAGTTCGTATACATACGGCTGGGCGTGTTATGTATTCCTAGTCCTACGTATTTTGGGATTGGGGCATGACATATTTTTAGTGGTGGCCCATACAGGTCCTGAATATATTGTCTTGGTTACGTAACTGTACCGAACAAGCCTGCGTATAGGAATAGAGTATAAGGATCTCATCTACACTTGATTAAAACCTTATTCTTCCTTAAAGTTTTACGCCAGGAACCCTTTACGCTGAGACCAGGGACCTCTATTTTATGTAGAGTAACCAATTTATTGGCGTAAAAGCCAAACTATACAGAAGATTGTCTACTTTACGCTGTGGTTATGACAACTGCTAAACTATGTTTCCTTAGTCTTCCCAATCTATATGACGTCATGCAAGCCATGTAGGTAAACTATCCCAGCGTAAACTTGATGATTCCTGAATAAATAGATAACCAGAATAGAGTAGCTGATTAGGCGTAAAATATAAGGATGGTAATGTGAGCGTATTTGCCATAAGTTTTAGTTTTCCCAGCCATGACCAAATCTCGTGCATTTAATGTAGAGATATGCCTCGAGCCCTGTGTAAGAAACAGCTTTTGACGTGGCGTCTGATTTTGTCTTATCTTAAGCGTAAAGGCTCATTTCTATTAATGAAGAATATGCAGCATATTCCGAGGACTTCATTTCCTTTCTCTTACATGCGTAAAGTGACTTGTGTCAATATGTCACTAAACGACAACCTGGGTCTCTGTACAAATCATCATCACAACCGTCCTCTCGATTATCGTGCGGTACTTTTGTCAGATGTCAGCTTTACTGAATTATCTGACAAATTCATCCGAGGAATACGAAGAGTTTCTCGTACGACTTTACGCTGCAACGTATTTTCAGATTTTACAAATCTTTTTACACAGGAAACCTTTTACGCAGATTTTTTACGTAAGACTTTATGCAGCATATATATTTTACGCGCAGATTTTTACGTAGACTTTTACGCGCAGAAAAGTATAGCAGACTTTTTACGCGGTTAACTTTGAAATTATTTTACGCAGACAGTCTCGAATCTTTATTTTACGCGAATATTTCTGAATCCTTACTTTATGTTCCTCTTCTTTACACGGACCACTCTGAAGTCTTACTTTACGCCAAACTATCTTGAAGCTCTGCTTTACGCAGGAAGCTTATCAACCTGTTTACGCCAACTACCTTGAAGTCCTGTTTCCTGTACTCCTTCTAAACGTTGTACATCACCTGCAGAGAGATGGATATACAGAAGGAATATACTGTCACAGATGGTGATACATCTCCTGGAGTCAATGGTCAGACTCAAGGAGAGACCTCAACAACTTCTAGACTTTCGGGATCAGATGGGCATATTCAACATCCAGTTCCATCTGATCTTCCCGTTCCACCTAATGGAAACCTTCCAGTATCATCAATACCGCAGGATGGCCAGGCTTAACTGTTCTAATTTTTCTAAATGATAATACAAGAACAGAGACAGCAAGCAGCAGAACAAAGACAAGAGTTCCTAGCAGCACTTGAAAGGATGGCTGCAAGGACTACTGTACCAGCTCAAGCATTAGCTCCAATACCTCGAGCTAAAGTTGGTTCAGAAAAGGACTTTATACAGATGGGTCCGAGGCCGTACAAAGGCATTGAGAGTCCAAAGGAAACTACCAACTGGATCACTCACACTAAGAAATTATTAGAGGCATCACAGCTACCTGCAGACCTGTGGATGACGGGTGTAAGGACGCTTCTAGATGGTAATGCTCATCACTGGTGGGAATCCATGGAGCACCAGTTAGGTACATACCAGACTTGGGAGCAGTTCCTGGAGTGCTTTGAAAGAAAGTACTTTCTGGACACCGTCAGAGATGCATTGTACGATCAGTTTCTCCACCTGGAGTAGGGGAACAGAACGGTGGACAAGTATGATGCTGAGTTTAGTCGCCTCAGTAAATATGGCGCTGCCTTGATACCAGATGACTTGGCCAAGGCTAAGAGGTTTCATCGTGGACTAACTCAGGAGCTACAACACTATACTAGCTTCCAGTCCCGAATCTCTTATGCCGAGTTACTGACAGAAGCCAGATTGTAAGAAACCATCAGCAGAGGAAAGGGAGGTCAGCTGAGAACACAATAAGGACCAGCAAGAATACAACAAGGAGGACCTATCAGACTTCCTTTAGCTCAGCAACAACAGTATCAGTATAGAGCAGGACCATATCAGGTTCCAGATAAGCTCCAATGTAACTATTGTGGGAGACGCAGGCACATCTCAAGAGACTATCGGCCCCGTTTGGGACAGTGTATGAGATGTGGTTCTGGACAGCACCAGGCAAGAAATTGTCCAAAGCAACAGACACTTCCACCGCCAGTACAGAGACTAGCGCTTCCAGCACCTCAACCTCCAGCAGCAGCAGGATTTCAGCGAGGACCACCACTACCTACACAGGAGGATCAATTCGCGAGGGCCAGACAGGGACAACCCCGGAGGAATGGACAAGCTTTTGCAATGAAAGTGGATGACATGGATCAGGAGATTGATGTCATAGCAGGTATCACTCTTGCTTTTACTTTTTCTGCTACGATATTGTTTGATACGGGAGCCACCCACTCATTCATATCATCTAGTTTTATTGCCAAATACAATATTGTCTCTACACCTTTACCTAGTTGTATTAGAATCCTTACTGGGGGAGGAGTTGTACCTATTAGTAGAATTTGTAGATCATGTCCTATAATGATACGTGACAGAGAGATGAATGCCCGACTCTTAGTCCTTCCTATGCCAAATTTTGATATTGTGCTTGGAATGGACTGGCTAAGCAAGTACCACGCTTTCTTCGATTGTTTTGGAGGAAGCATTTTTTTAAGGTATCCGGACAGCCTGAACTTGAGTTTACACGAGGATCCCCATAAATCCTTGATGGTATGCAACTCGCAATGGACGATGTCGTTTATCATCCCATTATTTTAGAATTCCAAGACGTCTTTCCAGTAGAATTACCAGGCCTAGCCCCAGATCGAGACGTAGAATTTTCAATTGAATTAACACCAGGAGCAGCACCATAGCATCACATGTTTATAAACTGGCGAAGAAGGAGATGGATGAACTGAAAACACAATTGAAAAAACTAGAAGAGAAAGGTTTCATCCGACCAAGTGCATCACCCTGGGGAGCGCCAATGTTGTTTGTACCAAAGAAGGATGGGTCAGTGCGTATGTGCATTGACTATAGAGTCTTAAATGCAGTGACAGTGAAGAATAAATATCCACTGCCACGCATTGATGACTTATTCGATCAGCTTAGTGGAGCCAAAATATTTTCAAAGATAGATTTAAGATCGGGATATCATCAGATGAAGGTATGGAACGAGGATATCCCGAAAACTGTATTCCGAACAAGATATGGGCACTACGAGTTCTTGGTCATGCCATTTGGATTGACCAATGCTCCAGCTATCTTTATAGACTTAATGAATCGAGTCTTCCATCAGTATTTGGACCAGTTCGTGGTCGTCTTCATAGATGATATACTTGTCTATTCAAAGAGCCATGAGGAGCATGAGAAGCACCTGCGAATTATTCTCGAAACCTTGAGAAAAGAGCAGTTATATGCAAAGCTCAGTAAATGTGAGTTCTTCTTGGACAGAGTATCATTTCTTGGACATGTTATTACAGGAGATAGAATTTCTGTTGATCCAGAAAAGATCTCGACAGTCGAGACATGGCCTATTCCTAAATCAGCAGCAGAGTTGAGAAGTTTCCTTGGACTTCCGGGATATTACCAACGGTTCATGGAGAACTTCTCAAAGATAGCAACACCTATGACTCAGTTAACTTGCAAAGATCAAGAGTTCATATGGACCAACGAGTGTCAAACTGCTTTCGAGGAATTAAAGAAGCGATTAACTTCAGCACCAGTATTAACTATTCCATCCGGACCAGGAGGCTATGTGATCTACAGTGACGCATCAGGGAAAGGTTTGGGATGCGTATTGATGCAGCATGGCAAAGTGATTGCATATGCATCTAGGCAGTTACGAGTACATGAGAAGAATTATCCAACTCATGACTTGGAACTTGCAGCTGTTGTATTTGCTCTGAAGCTATGGAAACATTACTTATATGGGGAACGAGTAAAAATCTATACAGACCATAAAAGCCTCAAGTACGTCTTCACGCAGAAGGAGTTAAATATGAGACAGCGTCGATGGCTTGAATTGATGAAAGATTTTGAGATAGAGCTACATTAACACCCAGGCAAGGCTAACGTTGTAGCAGACGCGTTAAGCCGGAAGCCAACAGCTTATTTCCTAACAACACAGAAGGAATTATTGAAGGACTTACAAGAACTTGGCATCAAAGTAATATTTCCCGGAACAGATGGGACACTAGCCAACTTGCAAATACAATCATCACTAGTAGAGAGAATCAAGGCAACATTGCCTACAGACGCCAGATTCAGAAGATTAAAGGAAAGGACAGAGGCCGGAGAGCAGACAGGACTGCGCATCCATGATGATAGGATATTACGATGTGGTGATCGTCTTTATGTTCCAAATGGAGAGATTCAACAGGAGCTGATGACAGAAGCTCATAGTTTAATATATTCTATTCATCCTAGAGGCACCAAAATGTATCATGACTTAAGACATCATTTTTGGTGGCATGGAATGAAAAGAAAGATAGCTCGCTTTGTAGCTAAATGTTTGGTATGCTAGTAAGTAAAAGCAGAGCACTAGAGAATAGCAGGATTATTGCAACCACTTCTGATTCCAGAGTAGAAGTGGGAACACATCACTATGGACTTCGCCACAGGTTTTCTTAGGAGTCCAAGTGGTAGAGATGTAGTATGGGTAATAGTGGACCGACTCACCAAGTCAGCCCATTTCTTGCCTTTTAGAGTTGGCCAATCTACAGAAGCTTTGGCTGACTTATATATGAGACAGATCGTGAGGTTGCACGGCGTACCTGTCAGCATTGTATCAGACAGAGATTCACGCTTTACGTCGCATTTTTGGAGGAGCATGCAAGAAAGTCTTGGAACTCGTCTAAAGTTCAGTACATCTTATCACCCACAGACAGATGGGCAATCAGAACATACTATTCAGACATTGGAGGATATGTTAAGGGCTTGTATATTAGACTTTGGAGGATCATGGGAGGACCACCTACATCTTGTGGAATTTTCTTACAACAATAGCTATCAGGCGAGCATCCAGATGGCCCCGTTTGAAGCATTGTATGGAAGAAAGTATAGGTCTCCTGTATGTTGGAGTGACGTGAGAGAACGTCAGATTCTGGGACCAGAGTTAGTGGTCAATATCGTAGAGACAGTTAAGAAGATACAAAGACACTTGTAAGCAGCGCAAGACAGGCAGAAACAATGGACAAACCTTCATCATCGTCCATTGGAGTTTAAAGAGGGCGATCATGTCTTCTTGAGGATATCACCTACTAGAGGCACCATTCGATTCGGAGGACGCGGTAAGTTGAGTCCAAGGTATATTGGACCTTTTGACGTGCTAGAAAGAGTGGGAGAAGTGACATATCGACTTGCGCTACCACCTTCACTTGAGGGAGTACATGACGTATTCCATGTATCGTAGCTCAGGCGATATATGGCAGATAGCGGTCATGTTCTTGACCATTCAGAGATCACCATTGGGCCGAACTTGTCATATCAAGAGCAACCCGTGGGAATCCTTGATCGTCGAAAGAAAGTATTGAGGAACCAGTCTATTTCCTTTGTCCGCGTGGCATGGAAGCATGGCGCACCAGGATAATCTAATTGGGAGCGAGAGGACGACATGCGCCAACGTTTTCCGAATCTATTCATTGACCAAGGTACGAAATTACTTTGTTAATTTATACCTTATACCATCTTTGACTTTCTACCAAGGCTTAGTTTAATTTCGAGGACGAAATTTTTATTAGTTGGATAGAATATAAGAACCCTAATTCTGAAAACCGTATTTCTCTATTATTATTAATTATATAATTTATTATTTATAGTATTTATGAGCTAAATAGAGAGAATAGATTTTATTAGATTTTATTTTGAGATGTTTGAGCATTTAGAGTATTATGGAGCCATTATAAATTTTTTTTCCTAATTTATTCCATGTAGGAGATCCGTTGGACAGTTGCTAGCTCAACTATATACACCAATATAATTCCTAGAATTTTTTGTATATATATATATATATATATATATATATATATATATATATATATAATATATATTGGATATTGGATATCAAACCCAAACCCAAATCCATTAACCGCTTGCACCCAAACCCGCGTAAAGTAAGAAATCAACAGCAGCAGTAGCAAACCAACTTTTCAACTCCGCGCGTAAACTAATTCCACCGTTCTATTTTTCTTTCACCCGCGCGTAAAGTTTAAACCCCACGCGTAAAACAACTCAGTGCGTAAAGTAGAACTCCACTGCTTAAATTCCTACACCGCGCGTAAAACAAACATCACCGTCTCATTTCCACCGCCTTATTACCTGTTATTACTAAACTCTCCTCAACTAAATCTAAACCAATGAAAAGAAAACAGCAGCAGCAGTAGTTTCTTAACCAGTAAGTAACCCCACCGCCTCTTATCACTATATATATATTACAACTCTTCCAAACCCTAAATCCTACTTCTTCTTACAACGAACTAAAACACTGTGTTGGACGTTGCACTCTTCAGAACTTTTGCTTGGCAAGTATACCTTGCCATTGTACTGATATTTACATTCCAACCAATACATGCATGTTTAATTCGGCTTATATAAATGTTTATTTATGTAGATTTTGGACCTATTTTATGAGACCATCCCAGTATTCTGGAGCATTATTAGATTCATTGGCTGTGATACAGTTGTTACACGAGTTGTGAGTCTCATATAGATCACGGACTGCGTGACAGGTCTGGCCTCATGTACGTATTGGCCGTGCGTTAGGGATGACTGCTGATAGAAACTTTGTATGCTAGTAGACCTGGCAGTTATTTAGAGGTTTTATCGTGTCATGGATGTGGCATGCTTAGATCATGGGGTGGAGAGAACAACAAGTAAGGCGTTTGGGCTCCTTTATACTTTTCCTAGTTCGCACGGATTCTCCGCTGGAGAAACGGGTGGTTGTGATCCTATATATTGCAGGCGGTCTTTGCCGTTCAAAAGACGGAACGCTTGTAGGCCTCTGATTCTCCGAAAGAATCATGACAATCCCATTTATGGCCAGATAGTCCACATGTTGGAAAGTTGTTCTCAAATTGCATTCACTTAGACGGTTAGGCGACCTATGGGATGTTTATATTTCAGTACTTATTGGCATGTTATTATGTATCTTGTTACGTCCCTCTGAGGACCTGGTCCCTTTTCAGATATGGACGAGCAGGAGTACCCACAGGAGTACGGACCTGGACCTGACTCTACTTACCTGACTGAGGAGGTCTTACCCTCAGAGTAGCTGTGATTTATTTTCCACTGTTTAGAGATTTTGTTACTGCTTCAGTATAGTCGTTTTGTAGTGGATTTGTTTTCACCCGACTATCAGACTTGATACTTACCTTGGATATTCAGTTATATTCTAGCTCTTGATTCCTACTTACTATTTGTGCTGTGGATGAGATGTAGATTGTGTGTGACTTGTTGTGACAGTATATTACCACTGGTGGATTGCATATTCATATACAGCGTACGTGTGTATATGATTTCCATATATTGGAGTTCGTATACATACGGCTGGGCGTGTTACGTATTCCTAGTCCTACGTATTTTGGGACTGGGGCGTGACAAGTGGCAGGCACAGTAGCAACAGTAGTTAAGGGGTTTGGGTTTTAGAGAGGAATGGGTTTTCCTTGGGGATTAAGTAGGGAAAAAGTTGGGTGCATTGAAAATGCATGGAGGAAGGAGAGTAAGCCATGTTTTCCTTTGGAAATTGAGATGAAGGGAGGAGGAGCCAGGTTGGTCATGACTCATCTCCTGTTGCTGGTTTTCTTCTCCCTCCTTCCCATGGGTTTGGGGAAAATGCACAAAACCTCCTATTTAATTCAGAATTTGGGTGAGATTAGTTTTGCAATTAAGTAATTACATAAGCCTAAGTTATAAATTCATATATATATATATATATATATATATATATATATATATATATATATATATTGGAGAGATAAAAAATGAAATAAATAATAAAAATTAAATAGGGTAGTAGTTATGACAGTGTCCTCCCCCTTCATATAGCCGGCCCCCTCTAACCCCTTCTCCAAGTAATTCATAATGTCAACAATGTTCCCACTAGTTAGTTATGAGGTTTAATTAGGAGGGCTATATTAGGAAGCTTCTAATTTTTTATGAACTAATCTAATCTCCTTAATTAATTAATGGAATAGTCTAATTGGGCCTAGTCCAATGTTGGGCTCAATGAGTCATTACAAACTAATGGGTTCACTAATGACAAGTCTAAATAATAATAGACTAGCCTACTAACAAATAAATAAATAACACATCACAATATAATCAATTACTAATATATAATATTAAATCACTAACTAATAATATATCAAAGACAAAAATACCCTCACCTAAATTGTGGTAGTGACAAAAGTTTAATTTCTGATTATTGTATTCTTCAGCATCAAGTTGTAACTATAATCATTATATAGTTACTCGTTGGATCGAGTTATATCAGTGAAAAAACTTTTGTGTGAACTCCTAACTTCGACTTCAACTTTCGGTTCTTCCATCTTTGATTAAGCCTCTGGACTAACATGTTGGACTATTGGTTAACAACTGGAATGGCCTTGTTTGCCATTACAAGTGTTGAAAGAAATCGGTTGAAAAACAAACAAAATAAGTACAAAGAAATCCTAAACAAAAGATCTAAGTACAATATTTAGATTATGGAAAACGTGACGATGGAGATCGAGTACTGCAGCGACTCCTTTACTCCGTTGACGGTCCGACGAGGGAATGAGAATGCTCTCTTCTGTTTTCTCTCTCATGAACTTGTGTGCACGTACGTTGCTAGCCCAAGTTTGTGGGGTATGCTACCCTGTTATTTATAGCCATCATGCTGACTGGCTATATGTGCCGCATATGCCTCTGTTTGGTGGTCGCATGGTGCCCCTTCAACAGAATACGGTTGCAAATATAACCGCATACCACGGACGTGCTGCCATGTGGCATCAGTTGGAATATGCTGTTGATAATATTTTAGGGTTGTTTTCAACTCCATTATATGCGTGACTTTGTCAACTGGACACGTAATCAACAATGATTGTGTGAAGATCTTTTTGGCTGTAACGGAAAGATCTTGCAAGTTGAGAGCCGCATAACATCTTGGTCTCATAACGTCTTGGCCTCATACGTGCTCTCGTTTGGCCTAGGTCTTCTGGACATATTGGCCGCATGATGATGAGGCCGCATAGACTCGAGGCTACATACGAGTGACCACGTGACACGGCTCGCCTGA
The DNA here is from genome assembly GCA_036927795.1 of Iris macrosiphon. Lineage (NCBI taxonomy): Eukaryota > Viridiplantae > Streptophyta > Magnoliopsida > Asparagales > Iridaceae > Iris > Iris macrosiphon. Next base: position 149,312,999 of record JAYESA010000005.1, on the reverse strand, counting down.
CAGGGTCATCAATGTATTGATGTGACTTTCTGTCTTTTTGTTTGCCGTCATTTTCACGAATCTCGAAGTCATGTCAGAACTTCATGTCAGGTAATTAATGTTGTGTTAGAGGTCATATGCGGCTCTCAACTCCTTGATTGTCTGGGCCTCATATGTAGCTTATCTGTGACCTGCTTTTGTTTTGAGGATGCCTGGGCTCTATGCGGCCTGCTTGACTTTAGATTTTTCATCCTCTTACAGACCTCTGCTTCTCAAGCTACTGGTTCAACAACTTCGAAGTCTGGGTCGAATAGTAAAAATTTTTCTTGCCAAGGAGAAGATGCAGGTTCGATTCCCGAAGAGGAAGCTGGGACTTTGACGAGTTTTCTGGTAACACGGGGGTTACCTGTAATTTGATTATCACTACCTTTTAACAGTTTCTTCTCATCCCAGTGATCATGAGTTCTCTTAAATTCTCTGATATAGTTACTTAGTTGGCAGGTCCAGCCTCCGATAGATTTGTAAAGCCTGAGCTTGTTGTTCCCATTACGCCCCAAGTCTCTGCAGAAATTGGAGGCGTCGCGTACATCTTAGGACATTGTAAACAAATGTTTGTTGGCAATTGGAGTTATTTTTTGGAGCCATTGCGCATGTATTTGATAGTACGAGATTGTATGTCAGCCGGGTAGCGGATGGGTTAGGAAGATTTTGTTGTTTGGCAGCATATTTGTGTTTGTGCATGTAACTGTTTAGGAACGATGTGTTTGGTATATACACGATTTATGCTCTCTTCCATCTGTGTAGTGTTCCATGGTCTCTCTTTCTACCACTGCTTTATCACGAGTGCTTCATTGCTGGAACAGATCAATATTAGTGGTGCTTCTGACAATTTACTCCTGAACTGAATCAGGATTCTCACTCTTGTATATTTCAAAAAAAAAAATTATAATTAAAACCGTTAGATCTTGTTTAAGTCATCTAATCATAATCGTTGCTTTGAATCATTCAAATCAATGGTTAAAATTAGATAACTTAAACAAAATCCAACTGTTGTGATCATGAAAATGTTTTGGGAATGCAAAAATACAAAAATTTCGATCCCTTATATATATATATATATATATATATATATATATATATATATATATGAAAAAAAGGAATATGAGTTATAGTTTCATATTCTTGCATGAGCCAATGCACATGTGGACCAATAGGAATGTAGTGTACAAGTGCACATGGGTGCACATGAGATGTAGGAATCAACTCATATTTGTCCACATGTGCATAACTCATATAGAAATATGAGCCTATGGCTCATATACCGTTTACCCATATATATATGAACCTATGGCTCATATCCCGTTTACCAATAGGAATGAATTCCTACATCCCATGTGCACTAGTACAATCTATTCCTATTGGTTCACATGTGTATGGTTCATTTAGAAAAAATGAGCACTATGATTCATATCACGTTTACCCATACACACACACACACACACACACACACACACACACATATATATATATATATATATATATATATATATATATATATATGAGGAGATATTGTATCCATGGTTATTGCAACAATTATTGCACCAAACAATCTCAGGCACCCATTTTTTTGAACGGTCAAAAAAGACAATCCAACGATTTCTATTTCGAAAAATATGCGAAAATACTCTGTAGATACACGATCCACACGTAACTTGCGGAATAGATTTGGCGTAACTTGCAAAATAGATTTGTATAGGACCCTTGATAAAGGCACTACAAAATACACTCAGGGCAGCCCTTTTTTTTTTAGATAATTACAAGTTTGTCACTCCCAAAAATTACTCACCGGACTGTCCACTCCCAATTGATTTTTTTTCAGGACTGTCAGACAGTCCTAACAATATGAACGACTCTCAAAATTTTGACAGTTCTACCAATTAGAAGGACTCAAAATTTTGACAGTCCTAAAAAAAATATGTTGATTCTTTAGGACTGTCAAATTTTGACAGTCCTTCAAATAGGTAGGACTGTCAGGACTGTCAAAATTTTGACAGTCCTACCAATTGGAATGACTGAAAATTTTGACAGTCCAAAAAAAATATATTGATTCTTTAGGACTGTCAAAATTTTGACAGTCTTTCAAATAGGTAGGACTGTCAAAATTTTGATAGTCCGGAGAGACACGAGACGACAAGGGGTGCGCAAGGCGGGGCTTAGCAGGACGACACGGGTTTGAGCAAACTGCGTAGAGACCGGAGGGGGGGGGGGGGGGGGGGTGAGGCTGAGCGAGGCGGCGCGAGAGGAGGCAGGAGGGAGGCAGAGAAGCGGGAGGAGGAGGAGAGGGGCTGGAGAGGAGGAGGAGGAGGGGGCTGGAGAGGAGGAGGAGGCTGGAGAGGAGCGAAGGAGCGGGAGGAGGAGGGCAGGGGGAGGAGGAGAGGGGTTTGCGAGGAGGAGGAGGAGAAGGAGACGACGACGGCCGGAGAGGAGTAAGAGAGCGAGAGGAGGAGGAGGAGGAGGAAGCTGGAGAGGAACGAAGGAACGGAAGGGGAAGGAAGAGGAGGAGAGGACATGAAATTAGACAGTCCTGAGATAAATTTGGGTAACCTTGAATTAAAATTCTTCATTAATAGACTCGTACCAATACTGAACCAGTTCTGAATGTTTTAATTATTTGTTCAGCTTGTGTGTAAAGTGGTGATGCATAAAAATGACAAAACTTGCAATAACAATACATTTTTTGACTGACAGATGCCAGATAATTTTGCCCCCCTCTTGCCCTGATCCAGATCTCACCAATAATTGCATGCCAGCCTAAGCATAACCTCAGTTTGGGAAGAAACTGGAATCTCTGGCTAGTCATTTTCATGGATAATCCATGCTGTGATAAATTGCTGCATAATTGCTCTCCCCACTGCCATTTGTCAAAAATAATTGCAAGATTGCTGCCAATTGTGTTCTTTCTATCAATGCAGGTGCGCTTACTGGTACTGGTGTATGTCACCTGGTGCATCATCTGGAAACCTTAGTCGACTTGTATGAGATATTCAGCTTACACGTCTGAAAATGATTTTAGCCCCAACAAATTTGATATCGATAACGACAAAGGTAACCTGATTTCTCGTTCGTCAGTCTAGATATCTGGAAAAGCTATACCCAATCTTAATTTTCTCACTCGACCACACAAATGAAAGGTAGACGAAATCATCCTTGGTTGAGTGAAATGAACAGATATATTTACTTCGAAACAAAATGTGTTGAACAGTGATTTGAAGTCACAGGCTGTTTCCGAAAAATGGAAGCTCCTTACAATGTTGCTGATGAAATTAAGTGCATCGAAGAATGCATAAAGAGTATCTACTAAAAATTATCAAAACTGACTCCAGCTTCCTGATTTCTCTGTGAACTAACATTTTTTTTTTCAACGCCTGGAAGCTGATTTCACATGCAGCCACACTGAAACAAAAAGAAAAGTGGGTTCAAGAGTAGCAAGTGCATCAGCATTATATCTACAATTCTCATGCATTCACAATTTAGCTTGATACCATCGTACCTGCATCCAGTTATATGAACCAGCTTCCCTCTGTCAAGACCATGCATGAGAGTTGCAAAGCTACCTATTTCCAGTGCTAAATGTGAATCACCAGGCTATATCTTCTTCCTAAGTGCTGAGCTTTTGAATCTCTATCCTCAGTTTTTACAACCTCCAATAGAAGGCTATGGAATAGAATACATCAACCCAGTCTACTAAACAAGAATATTGTGCTGCTGAGTGCAGGAGCGATGAAGTTTAAATTATTCATCTAGAATTTCAGGTTTAGGGAGTCTGTTGGGGGTGGAAGCCCCACCGCCACCTTTCATTGACACCACGGGACCATGATAGGATGTTTTACAGATCAGAAGGGGGTCAAGAAATAAAACAATGACAGTGATATCATCATGGAAATGTCTCCTGATCCCACGATCGATCTTCTTCAGGTCAGAGTATCTCATTTCTCTTTTCTTTGCTGCCTCTTGCAATGCAGCTTTTATAAGCCTCCTTGCTATTCCCTGGAAAAAAAAATATTGAGGAACCAGACTCAAGCTAGATAACAAATGATTCTGGAGGCAGAAGAAAATAATTTTATAGTGAAGATGTACATCATCAGGCAATAGTTGATTGTTGAATTTACTAATTATTGACAAAACCCTTTATATCAGTTTTCCTGCCAGAAAAAAAATAATAACCAAAAGGAACCAGATCGATTGGACACTGACTAAGTAATCACCTTCCTCAAAAAAGATGAGCGAAAAGATATAAATTAGAAAGGGGGTAAGTTATAAATCAAAACCTAGAGCTAATGTTCTCTGAGTAAAAGGGGAAAAAGAAAAAAGTAATAAAGATCTATAATATATAACACAAATCATCAAGAAAGTTGTAAGAAAACCTCCCATTCTACTGTAAAAAATATACCAGAATGTGTGATTGCTATAAGAAGGTTACCGCAGAGCATTCTCGGACAAAGATTTCAAGAAATTCAAGAGAAAGCATGATGGCAAGAACTCCATTCTCGAGATGAAAGGCCAGGATGAACCAGCAACTTAAACAAATCTAAATGAGCAAATTCATACATAACGGACAAAGCTATTTTCCTTTTACATGTAATTTGAAAGATAAAGTGGTTATGTTTTGCACTTTTCAGAATATTTCTCCATCCTTTTTTATTGCAAAGAATACAATCTTTAATCATGTCTCAGATATAAATCATTCTGATAAATAAAAGTGTAAGCTACAGAAGCACAAGGATACAATATGCCCAAAAGTAAAAGATGGATCAAGGGAACTTACATTACGAGGAGAGTTGTGAACTATATCCACAGCTTCTTCATTACTTAGGTGCTCCCATAGACCATCAGATGCAAGTATCAGGAACTGATCTTGTCGTGATAGTTTATGTGTTGCTATAGATGGCTCAGCAGACAGGATTGATTTGTGGAAGGGCTCGGGCAGACGAAACCTCGAAATTAAAGGTTCCCGGTTGAACTCTGCATCCTTCAAATAAGCATCCCCAATAGATCTGGAAATCTGCATATACAAATGTAATTGAAAATATAACTAAGCCACATCAACAGTGTAAAATCTAGAAGAAAATATATTAAAGTCACATCCACAGTTTAATATCTTCAAAACCCTAATAAGTATTATGAAGTTATGCTTCAGAGAAAGCAAGCAAATGTAAGCAGGGTTTGGCTGAACCATTTCCAAGGCAAATCGCACAAGTAATCCTGCGAAGAGTTTAGTTCGAGGTGTGAAGAAATGCCTGTTCCACATGTAACAATAATCATAAGCTTTCATAATTTCCACATACCCTATAACCAACCTTGTAAGTGCAAGCACAGCAAGTCACTCTACTGATCAGTTCCTCACAGCGTTTACATATTGAGGAACCACTGGAGTAACGGGTATTTTTCATTTGTTAATTAGCTGCAGACTCTTTTTCTACTATCAAAAATATATTAGCTCTTATATCTCTACTATTTATAAAGAGGCTTGAAAAAGGCTCAAAATGAGCCGTCTAAGCCGTCACGTAATTAAAAATTAAATAAATAAATAAATTCTAACTAATTGTTTAACTACCTAATATTATCTAACTATAGCCAAACATCTCTAACTCACTCATGGGTTAAGGTGGGAGACATTTTCTCTGGCTGGGTGGATTTGATCCCACGGGGCAGCGTTATCTATAACAAATTCTAATTTAAATTATTTTTGAACATATTTTTTTTACGTGCGTGCAACGCACGTGTTACTAGTAAAGTATAATATACAAGATACAAGGCACTAGCTTGGTAGGAAAAGGTATCATCTTAGTTATATTTTCTATTGAGGAATGCTGATTGCAATATATATATATATATATATATATATATATATATATATATATATATATATATATATTACAGAATACATTTAAATACAACAAGAAAACGAGTAATTGATGAGTACATATAAGCTGCATTGTCCATACTTTATTACCTGTATGAGGCCCTTCACCCGCCAAACCTTATGCTTCAAAACAACAATCTGTGGATCATCAGGATGCAAAGCTCGCAATTCCTCCCTCACAGATTCTCTATTTGCATTGTGTTCAGTTGACATCTGAACAGCTGTAACTTCTCTTTCACCTCTAACCCATCTCCCTAAAACTGCACGAGAGTCTCCAGCATTTGCAATGTAAAGGATGCCATTGCATATAACACCAACTAAACAACACGAACCAACAGATGCAATCTGAGGCATACTGAGCCAATGTTTTCTAACAACAGACAGAAAACCCTCTTCTGTAGCTGAGTAGGCTTTCTTTATGACATCTACTGACATCCCTTGATGTTCTGCTGTAAATTCTGCACAGTGAGCACAGACTAAGATCCTGGTGTGTGTGTGTGTGTGTGTGTGTGTGTGTGTGTGTGTCTATATATATATTGGAAAAAAAGTACGTAAATAAGGAAATATAAGTTAAACTTAAAGCATCATGTGAAAAGCTAACAATGCAACTGTACTCAAAGTCTAAGAGAACAAATTTTGACATAAGTTCTGTTGGGAGGACTTGGGTTCAAATAGTATCCAGTAAGAAAAAAAATGGTGTCCAGAACAAATCAAGTGGTCCCCTTTGGTATTTAGTCGGGAAACAGCCAAAATGGAATTTCCCTGGAAACAACAATTCATGTCTGCACATTTTCCAGACCCATACCTCACTGCGAAACAACATAATCAACATTCAAGTTACATAAAGCCAAACACCTCTAACTCATGTGGTTAAGGTGGGAGGCATTTTCCCTACCTGGATGGGTTCGAACCCCGGGGGAGCAGTATTTTTCCACAATTTATTCCCCAAGTTAGGCAGGCCCATGTGGATTCCTGCGGGGTTGGGTGGGTGGTGTGCGTGTGTGTTTGTTTAACAAATACAAATTTCAGTCTTCTATATCCTGATATCAACTGTGGAATGCATAGATTATCCAAAAGGCAAATTCAATGCTGCAACTTTTTAAACAGCCTTCTGAACACACCAAAATAGAAAAGAAAAGGAAAAGAACAATAATCACACCATAAAATTACAAACAAATAACCATACTAGAAATCTACATCTTAGTATAACTGATCTAATAAATACCAAGTCAACCATCAAAAATTCCAACTCTGGAATTGTGACGATGGTTAAGGGTTATAAATTTATATTATTTCAATTAACTCCCAAATTCAAGTATTCAAATTTAAAATCAATCAGAGCAGATCTGATTCAACAAAACAATGGACTAAACAATAAAACCAAAAGGAATCACATAAAACCTATTGATTCCAGAGCAATACCAATCTAATCTGACACCAAATTACTTTGTCTTTTACTAGGATATTTGCACATATTTCATACTATTTGGCGCACGTATTTCATACTATTTGGGAAGAGCATACAATAAGATTTTTATTTTTCACAAAACTCGTTAATTTTTTACATATTGGGATGAGGTAACAACAATCTTCTTTTAAAAAAAAAATCACGCAATTACCTAACTACCATGTTAAATTTAATGAACAATTGTAAGTAGTAAACATATATAAAGATATTTTAGGGGGAAAAAAATTCACGGTGAAGCCTCACTTTCTTATTATATAGTACTAGTATATACGCACGTGCGTTGCACGTATTTCATATTACTTGAAAAAAAAAATAGTTTATTAAAAGAGCAACCAACAATTTCTTAATTTTATTATAGGTGGAAATATAATAGCCAGGAGCATGAAAGTTGGGAGAAATTAAATGACGGGAATATAAAAGGTTTCTCTTATCTCTTGGGTTCATGTGCCTACTTTGCGTGCATGCTTTATTAACTTTTGTTTTATTCTCCAAACTACCTACTTTGCATGCATGCATATCTTTGTTTTATTAACTATCATTTTCCAAGTTGTCTCATGCATGCATACATACATTTAATACGTATTTAATTACTGTTTTTAATGAAGGGTAGTTTTGGAACGAATTTTTTTTACGGTGAAGCCTAATTTTGACATTATATAGTAGAATAGACTAGTATATATGCACGTGCTTTGCACGTATATTGGAGTGAATGATGTTGATGAGTTAGTTTATTTCTACTGCTTTTAATTATATAGGTTAATGGTTCAACCCTTCGAATTCTTTGGTAACAATTTAAAAGACTTAGCAAGTAGCATGAACCCTTTGATTTTCGTAAATGGTTGTCATTATTGCATCTCTTAAATGGTTGTCAGTGGAATTTATTGTAGGTATTCTTTTTAATTACTAAATATGTTGAAGGGTATTTTTGGAACGAAAATTTTTCACGGTGAAGCCTAGTTTTGGCATTATATAGAGGAGACTAGCATATATGCACGTGCGTTGCACGTATTTATTGTTAGGAAGATTAAAAAACACTTGTATTCAAAATTTGTTCATTTTTCAATGAATGAATGATACAACAAAGTCCATTTTTCAATGCCTCATTTTTAGATAATGCATTTAAGAGTTGTTGTAATTAGGAATACCGAAGGACAACTCTTGTATTTACCTAGATACCTCCTATTAATTTTAATTAATCTTTTTAATTACTAAATATGTTGAAGAGTATTTTTGGAACGAAAATTTTTCACGGTGAAGCCTAGTTTTGGCATTATATAGTAGAATAGATTAACTCACAAATTCAAGTATTCAAATTTAAAATCAATCAGAGCAGATCTGATTCAACAAAACAATGGACTAAACAATAAAACCAAAAGGAATCACATAAAACCTATTGATTCCAGAGCATTACCAATCTAATCTGACACCAAATTACTTTGTCTTTTACTAGGATATTTGCACATATTTCATACTATTTGGCGCACGTATTTCATACTATTTGGGAAGAGCATACAATAAGATTTTTATTTTTCACAAAACTAGTTAATTTTTTACATATTGGGATGAGGTAACAACAATCTTCTTTAAAAAAAAAAAATCACGCAATTACCTAACTACCCATGTTAAATTTAATGAACAATTGTAAGTAGTAAACATATATAAAGATATTTTAGGGGGGAAAAAATTCACGGTGAAGCCTCACTTTCTTATTATATAGTATCACTTTCTTATTATATAGTACTAGTATATATGCACGTGCTTTGCACGTATATTGGAGTGAATGATGTTGATGAGTTAGTTTATTTCTACTGCTTTTAATTATATAGGTTAATGGTTCAACCCTTCGAATTCTTTGGTAACAATTTAAAAGACTTAGCAAGTAGCATGAACCCTTTGATTTCCGTAAATGGTTGTCATTATTGCATCTCTTAAATGGTTGTCAGTGGAATTTATTGTAGGTATTCTTTTTAATTACTAAATATGTTGAAGGGTATTTTTGGAACGAAAATTTTTCACGGTGAAGCCTAGTTTTGGCATTATATAGAGGAGACTAGTATATACGCACGTGCGTTGCACGTATTTCATATTACTTGAAAAAAAAATAGTTTATTAAAAGAGCAACCAACAATTTCTTAATTTTATTATAGGTGAAAATATAATAGCCAGGAGCATGAAAGTTGGGAGAAATTAAATGACGGGAATATAAAAGGTTTCTCTTATCTCTTGGGTTCATGTGCCTACTTTGCATGCATGCTTTATTAACTTTTGTTTTATTCTCCAAACTACCTACTTTGCATGAATGCATATCTTTGTTTTATTAACTATCATTTTCCAAGTTGTCTCATGCATGCATACATACATTTAATACGTATTTAATTACTGTTTTTAATGAAGGGTATTTTTGGAACGAAATTTTTTTACGGTGAAGCCTAATTTTGACATTATATAGTAGAATAGACTAGTATATATGCACGTGCTTTGCACGTATATTGGAGTGAATGATGTTGATGAGTTAGTTTATTTCTACTGCTTTTAATTATATAGGTTAATGATTCAACCCTTCGAATTCTTTGGTAACAATTTAAAAGACTTAGCAAGTAGCATGAACCTTTTGATTTTCGTAAATGGTTGTCATTATTGCATCTCTTAAATGGTTGTCATTATTGCATCTCTTAAATGGTTGTCAGTGGAATTTATTGTAGGTATTCTTTTTAATTACTAAATATATTGAAGGGTATTTTTGGAACGAAAATTTTTCACGGTGAAGCCTAGTTTTGGCATTATATAGAGGAGACTAGCATATATGCACGTGCGTTGCACGTATTTATTGTTAGGAAGATTAAAAGACACTTGTATTCAAAATTTGTTCATTTTTCAATGAATGAATGATACAACAAAGTCCATTTTTCAATGCCTCATTTTTAGATAATGCATTTAAGAGTTGTTGTAATTAGGAATACCGAAGGACAACTCTTGTATTTACCTAGATACCTCCTATTAATTTTAATTAATCTTTTTAATTACTAAATATGTTGAAGGGTATTTTTGGAACGAAAATTTTTCACGGTGAAGCCTAGTTTTGGCATTATATAGTAGAATAGATTAACTCCCAAATTCAAGTATTCAAATTTAAAATCAATCAGAGCAGATCTGATTCAACAAAACAATGGACTAAACAATAAAACCAAAAGGAATCACATAAACCTATTGATTCCAGAGCAATACCAATCTAATCTGACACCAAATTACTTTGTCTTTTACTAGGATATTTGCACATATTTCATACTATTTGGCGCACGTATTTCATACTATTTGGGAAGAGCATACAATAAGATTTTTATTTTTCACAAAACTCGTTAATTTTTTACATATTGGGATGAGGTAACAACAATCTTCTTTAAAAAAAAAATCACGCAATTACCTAACTACCCATGTTAAATTTAATGAACAATTGTAAGTAGTAAACATATATAAAGATATTTTAGGGGGGAAAAAATTCACGGTGAAGCCTCACTTTCTTATTATATAGTATCACTTTCTTATTATATAGTACTAGTATATATGCACGTGCTTTGCACGTATATTGGAGTGAATGATGTTGATGAGTTAGTTTATTTCTACTGCTTTTAATTATATAGGTTAATAGTTCAACCCTTCGAATTCTTTGGTAACAATTTAAAAGACTTAGCAAGTAGCATGAACCCTTTGATTTCCGTAAATGGTTGTCATTATTGTATCTCTTAAATGGTTGTCAGTGGAATTTATTGTAGGTATTCTTTTTATGGTGAAGCCTAGTTTAGACATTATATAGAGGAGATATATTAGTATTATTAGTATATACAATTCCCTAAAAAAAAGAATGAAGTTCAACATGAAGAAAGAAGGAAGCGACGTACTCTTGAGATTCCGGAACAGATGATCCGTCAAGTATCTGGCGGTCTCCGGCCCGCCGTGCCCGTCGTAGACCCCGACGAACGTCCCCCACGCGGCGGACGTCGCCGGGTCGAAGCCGAGCGGCCCCGACTCGACCTGGCTCCCGTCCTCGAGCAGCGCGTTGGCCTGCACCACCGCGAACGAGAAGCTCCCGGCGGAGTGCCGGCCGAGGTCCTTGTACCACAGCAGCCCGTCCGACCTTCCCCCGCCGCCGCTCCGGCTGGATCCGTCGTCGCCGAGACCCCCGTCGTCGTCCTCCGGCGACGGGCGCCAGCACGGCATCCTCATCAGCGTTCCTGAAGAATAAGAAGAAGATCTGACCATCCCCTCCTCTTCATGTCGGGATAGTGAGGGTTAGGGTTTCGTGGGATGGATGGATGGACGGACAGACGGACGGACGGAGAAGAGAAATAAATATTTGGATTTTTATTGTAATGTTTAAGGAATTTGAGGAGAGGGAGAGGGAGAGGGAGAGGGAGAGCGAGACGAAGAAGTTTTTGTGTATTTTATTTTACAATTTATGTGAGAATGTCCAATAATTAAGGCACAATTTGCTCTCCTCCATTTTTGTGTGTTCCTCCTCCTATGACTATGGACCTATGGGTGGTACCAACATCCGGGGAGTTGGTCAAGTTATAAAAACTCTCTTCTTCTTCTACATTCTATTCTTTTCTTTTCTTTTCTTTTCTTTTCTTCAACTTTTGTGAGTAAATAGATTTGAACAATGCATCTTAATGTCCAAATTTATAATAAAAAAATTCATATATAATAGGTTGTGTTTGTATTAGAATAGTAGAAAATGATGGATCAACATAAAAGATTTTTGATGGCAAAGTTTAAAAAATTATGTGGTCAAAAAAGTTATGTGAAATCTAAAATCTAGAAATTGGGGTTTCAAATTGAAGCTTATTATTTTACAAAATGAGTTTCTATATTTTGAATGTAGAAATTTTTATGCTGAGACTATAGCTCATGTGGCTGTGGCTGGGACAAAAGTAGCATGGAACTCTAATTAAACTTTAGTATTCTACAAAATGGGATCTAAAATCTAAAAATTGGAATAAACCTTAGTATTGATGCACTTACTTTGGAAGTTACGATCCAATTTAAATTTAGTTTTAAAATTTCATCATATTTTGAAAACCAAGTTAGCAAGCACGTATAATAAAAATAGTGTTTGTTATAATGGACGTTAACATTATTTTGTAATAAAATTATCAAAGAATAATGCTTAAACTATGAATGTATTTTTGTTTAAATCTATTAAAATTTTTGGAGTATGGCTAAATATGAATTTCAGTGTAACACTTTGATTTAATACCTAGCAAATTTGCAATTTAATTTATCATAATACAATCTTATTTAAAAAAGGATAATACAAAAAGACATACATTACCTACTTTTAAGGTGGAAAAATAAAGAAAATAATAGGAATTTTTTCCAACTTTATTTGTTTGCAGTACAAGTTCGATGAATATAGTTTGATAAACTTTTGAATTAGTTTTGTGAAAATGGGAACTAAAATCTAACCCCAAAAAATTGTTCACACAAATGAGGGAAAAACTCAAATTTTGGGACATAAAAATCGTGTCCAAAAGATCTTAGAAGTCTCTGGAATCATAAATGATGTGATTTATTATTGATGATGGGTGGGGCTCCCGTCCTATGTGGAGAACATCCTGAATTGCGACGAGCATCATATGTATGTCGGAGAAGCTCAAAAAGTTGAAGGCGATGAAGGGGTTCGATTTGAGCCACTTCTGTGGAGTATCAGAGCAATATCAGAGGTGGCGGCATATTGTCGGTATTCTTAAAAGTGTGAAAACATTCAGCACTTTTTTGTCAATTTTGGTGCTCATTAAGCACATTGTCGATATACCGGTGGCATGTCGTCAGACCTGGCTAAAAAAAATTCATGTGTTTAATCTGGCCCTTTGTTTTTGTTATGTCCTAGAACCAGAATATATAGTATTTCTTTTTCTTAGCAACTAAACATCCTAAATTATCATGAGCTATTAGGAACTTGTTACGATCTTTAGGTGAACATTGTACATACCATCAAACTAATAACAAATGTATTTTCTAGAAACAAGACTAAATTGCAATTAAATATTTAAACTTTTACGGATTTAAAATTTTTAACTATTAAAAGTAACAACTTGTTGCCATAAATGTCACGTCCCAGTCCCAAAATATCGAGGAACTAGACGCGTGGCAATGGCCAGCAGCACACACCGATGGGCAAACCCAATTTAATGTACCCATCAGGGTGTACTTAAGCTGTAATACAACAATAAGGTCTAAATAACAGGTCACAATCTAATCTCATCCATAGAAGATAAATATGATCAATAACAGCAAATAAAATATAACCAACATCAAGTCTCCATAAAGTAAATCGGAGAACAACCCGATAATAAGTTTGATACAATGGTTCAACAGACCAGAAATGAAAGAGTCTAATAATAACAAATACTGAGTATAGATGAAACAAATACTCAAGAGAAATCCTCGGCGATAACCTCGTCCTCGGGGATCGGTTCAGCTCCAGTGTCTGCTCCTGCTCCTACTCCATATACCTCTGAATAGAACTCATCTGCTAAACCTGGGGACATAATCCAGATCCAGGTCCTCAGGGGACATAGCAAGGTACAAGAATAACTCAAGCCATAATAAATGCAGTGCAATAATTAATGAAACAATAGGGTAAACTATATAACCAGCTAAGTGAAATGCAAGATGAGAGCATCACTAGAACTCAGGCTGAGACCACTACAAGCTCGGTGTTGGGGAGCTGGTAGCGGTAATATCACGTAATGGGTCAAGCTCGGGTTTAGAGTCTTGAGCACCGCATTAATAAGGGTTTATATATATAATCAGCCTGTAGCCTGTGTGTCTCTCCCCACCCAATGTAATCACACGTCTCATGTCCACAACGTCTCATGTCCATGTCACACAAGATCATAACTAATGCAGCAAGTCATAATGATATCTAAGCATGTATAAAGTATATGTCACGAACCTTGTATCCTATACAGAATCACCATGAATATTTCAGGAAGATTCTGTCTCATGAACAGTGTCAAGTGTCCTATGGTATGACGTACTTGATGATGCAAGCACGAAAATATAGTGTCTCGATATCCATGTCTAGGTGACATTACACAACTCCGTGTACGACGTTGACACCCGAATCTTATTCGGATATTAAGTAATGTCACACGGTTCTAGGTTGAATAGATACAACTTATAAATAAATCAAGGAATGTTACGTAACAAGAACTGCAAGACTGGCAAGGTATACTTGCCTGGGGTTCGGACTCCAACTGCTGCTCTGGTATCAGCGGGATCTGCAGGTACTCATCCGAATGCTGAAATGAATACTACCATCAGGTTCATAATATATCAAATAGCTAGAATTGCCTGTCCATAAGTCCAATTTGGACACAGGGGCAAAATTGACAGTTTTTGGCCAAAGCGGGGTCCACATATGGCCCGCTTCGCACCAAAAAATATGTCAGAGACAAAGTTCTCCAAATTCGTCAAACTTAGTGTCTACAAGTCCAGAACGACGATACAAATCCAATAAAATATCCAAAACTGGATTCTGATGAGTCGATCACAAAATCGACCGTGGAGCCCACGATACAGGATTTTGTCAACGTTCTCAGAATCGAACCAAAGTTGGGTCACAGGACCAGCGTATTGCTATGAGTCCGATGGCATAAGTTTTGTTTTGATACGACGAGCGTACACGAAGTTACAACGAATTTCAGAACAGGGCCGATACGGGGCGTTGTCGACAGATACGCGTTGATTCAGGTGTGCACGCACATCCAAATCAACTTCTGTGAAATCCCACATGTCCGTATTAACAGCGCGCACCTTTCGGTGAAGTCCGCACATGGCCAAGTTGTCCTGTTTAGCGGGGTGCATCCAGTTTCGAGAAATTCAGGTTTTTAAATAACCACTATTTTGGTCATTTACACCCTCGAATTAAATACAAATTACAGCACAATAAATTACACTAAAATAGGATTAAAAACTTGGTCATATGTTCTAATTAATTGTTCAAGCCAATTTTAAAAATATTTTACAGGTTGGTCGCAAAACGGTCGCGAACTGGGGAGTTCGAGACGAATTCTGAATTTTCAGAATTGGGGGTTTATCTTCCTGATTTTGCGTCGCGGTTTACGACTGACACAGGATGCGATACGCCAAACCAATGGCACAGGTATCGAGAGGGTCACGCAGGGAATGGGTTGTAACATACTGCTCGAAAAATGGCGCGACGAAGCGAAAGAATTGCTTACATGAACAGGGCATCAAAGATGATTGAAATTACGTTCTCGCGGAGTGGCGCGACGCGGCACGTGGCGGGGCACGACGGCGTTGCTTACTGTGCTGCGGCGGCTGATCGAGGTGGTCAAGGTGGGTCGGGGAACTGGTCGCCGGAGGTCGGGCTCGTTGCCGTCGTTTTCGTCGTCATCGGGGAGGCGGAGAAGGCGGCGGAAGCATCGCCGGAGGAGGAGCTCGGCGGCCTGCGGGGTGGCACCGGAGGATGGCGGTGGTGGCTGCAAGGGATGATGGCGGTGATGGCGGTGGGGCGATCGGGTTTTATAGGGGAGGTTGCCGTCGGCGGTTACCGGGAGGGGAACCGGAGGGTCGTCAGTTGGAGGGGATGAGGAGACGAGGCGGTTGAACGGCGGCCACGGGGGAGGCGGACGGCTGCAGTTAGGGAAGTCGGAGGGACTCAGGGAACGGTCGGGGAGAAATTAGGTTACTGTAGCGGTAGGCGGGTCGGGTCGGGTCGGGTTTTAGAATCGGATCCGACCCGATCCAATAGGTAATGGATTCGGGTACGGGTTCAGATCCGACCCACTAGGAGTTTGGGTCGGTTTATGATTTTGGCCGATTTGGGTTGGTTCGGTTCATTAAACCGGTTGGTTCAGGTTGGTTTATTTTGGGTTTAATTAAAATATTATTTTTAGGTCATTAAAAATAGTTCCGGGGTCCAATAAATTCCAGAAAAATTACCATATGTCTAATATTTTATTTTACACCCAAAAATATTATTTTTATAATATTTTAATATTTAATAAAATCATAATAATTATTTTAATATCAAAAATTATTTATTTTAATTAGTTAAAAATTCTAGAAAAATTCCAAAATTTATTTTTAAATTTCTGAAAAATCTGGGGATTTACAATAAAGTATCATAATAATGGAGGGTCAACCTGTCAATGATGACTCAAATTACGTCTTTTTCTCCTGGAGATCGTGGAAGTCCGGACACAAAATCTATAGTAACGTGCTTCCACTTCCACTCTAGAATGGGTAATGGCTGAAGTAAACCGCTTGACATCTACCTCTCGGCTTTCACCTGCTGGCACACTAAGCATCTGGATACAAACCGTGTCACTTCCCTCTTCATGCCATACCATCACACACTCTCTCGCATATCTCGATACATCTTGTTGGCACCTGGATGTATGGAATATTGAGAGCGATGCGCTTCCTGCAACACCTCCTCACGCAGCTCCCTACTAGCCACACACAATCTAACTCCGTGTGCAAAGAACTATCCTTTGTAATGGTGAAATCACCCTCCAATCCTGCTCTCACCTGAGCTCTGATGCTCCTCAGAGATACATCCTCATATGATCATGTCCATCAACTCTGAGTATATCTGTAACCCCCACATCTGCATAGCAAAACCAGGAACTATCATCCCAATGTCTAAGCTCTCCAAGTTCTCCAACAAATACCGATCCTGCATCAAAAATATAGCTACCAGATACCTGCTCAAGGTATCGGCAACTACATTGGCTTTTCCAGGATGATACTGCAAAGATATTTCAAAATCCTTCATCAGTTCCAGCCACTGACGCTGCCTCATGTTCAACTCCTTCTGAGTGAAAACGTACTTCAAACTCTTGTGGTCTGTGAAGATCTCCACATACTCTCCGTACAAATAGTGTTTCCATAACTTCAGGACAAAGATGACTGTTGCCAACTCTAAATCATAGGCATGATAGTTCTTCTCATGATGACGCAATTGCCTGGATGCATAGGATACGAGCAAGTCTAAAATAGTAAATATGAACAATACGAATAGTTAAATACACATCTACATGTCCGTGTCAAAATATGATATGCTCAAACCCCCGTGTCGGAAGAAAATCCCCAAATTAACTCGTATCTCCAAATTGATGTGATACAGCCTACACGTATCCAATTGTGGATACGACACTAGCCACACACAATCAAACACATGTCAATTTGGTCTAATTGACCAATGACAAACACAAGATGTGTCAATCTCGGAATTTCTCCAAAATTGACACAAAATATCACATAACTTTCTCTATAGTCCTCCTATGAACCTAATTCCAATTCCTATGAGTAGACTTAGCATATAGGGTGGTTCCTAATGATTAAATTACATATTTAGAGTCTAATTAAAGAAAAAAACTTAATTGTATCTATTGAAAGATGGATTCCTAATGAAACCTCCAAATTGGATGAAAAAGCCTTCAACTTGAAACATCCAAGAACTCTGCTATCAACGGATATGAAAACTCCTTGTCTTCCACCATAGCTCCATAAATAATTCCTTTTTCCTGCTCTGTAGCTCCTCTAGCAAACTCAAAATCTGTCTCTCCTGGCAGGCTAAACAAAACTCTACCTCCTCTACAATCTATACTAGCATGGTGCCTACTTAACCAATCCATCCCGAGTACAATATCATAGCTCAGAAGTGGCATTACAAGTAGACATACACTCAGCTCCTGGCCTCCCAGAGTAACTCTTTGATCCTTGCAAATAACATTAACCAGGATAATGCCTCCTCCGATCATGATCTTGCAAGTCCTAAGCAAAGACTCAACTACCAAACGATGCTTCAGAGCAAAAGAAATAAATATAAAACTATGGTGGAAGAACCCTAATTCTGAAAATCGTATTCTATATTATTAATTATGTAAATTATTTATTATTAGTTATGAGTTAAAAAAAGAAAATAAAATTTTCTATTGGATCAAACCCAAAACCCGCAAACCATTAAACCACATTCCCGCGTAAATTAAAGGGTTAATCAGAAGCAGCTCACCACATCGTGTATATTTTCTCCGCGCGTAAATTAAGGAAATAGCAGCAAACCGCTCATCATCGCGTATACTTCTCCGCGTGTAAATATCAACAGCAATAACAAAACCACCGTGCGTAAACCACAGCAGCATCAGTATCAAACCACCGCTTATTTTAACCAGCGTAAACTTTTCCTTTCTCTACGCATAAAACCCAAACCATAACCATTAGGAGAAGAAAATATCAGCAGCAGAAGCAAAACTCAACTTTGCTTTATTTTCCTATACGTGTAAGCTTCTCATTCCACCGCTCCTTAACACTATTATTACTAAATACTCCCAACCGCACCCCTAAACCAATAAAAGAAAAGCAGCAGTGGCAACAGTTTCTTACCCATTAAGTAAATTCTACCGCCTCCTTATTCCTATATATATCACAACTCTCCTAAAAATCTAAATTCCACTTTCTTACACCAAAGTTTAAACACTACTGTGGATAATTGTACTATACAGAACTTGCTCGGCAAGTATACCTTGCCACTGTACAAATTATTTATATTCCAGTTGATACATGCATGTTTAATTCTGCCTATATAGATATTTATTTTGTAGATTCTGGACCTATTTATGAGACCACCCAGTTTTAGGGAGCATTAGTAGGTTCATTGACTGTGACACAGTTGCTACACGATTTGTGAGTCTCATATAGACCTCGGACTACGTATCGGGTTGGCTTCCTGTACGTAAGTGTCGTGCGTTAGGGTAACTGCTGATAGAAACTTTGTATGCTAGTAGACCTGGCAGTTATTAGAGGATTTATCATATTATGGATATGGCCTGCTTAGAGCATGGGGTGGGAAGAACAATAAGTAAAATATTTGGGCTCCTTTGCACTTTTTTCTGTACGCCCGGCTTCTCCACCGGAGAAACCGGTGATGATGACCACTATACATTACTGGCGGCCACTGCCGTTCAAAAGATAACATGCTTTGAGGCTCCTGATTCTCCGAGAGGGTCACGCCAATCCCATATTTTAGCCAGATAGCCCACTTGGTGGAAAGTTGTTCTCAAACTGCATTCACTTAGACGGTTAGGCAAACCATTAGATGTTTATATTTCAGTACTTATTGGCATATTTTTATGTATCTTGTTACGTCCCTCTGAGGACCTGGTCCCTTTCCAGATATGGACGAGCAGGAGTACCCACATGAGTACAGGCCTGGACCTGACTCTACGTACCTGACTGAGGAGATCTTACCCTCAGAGTATCTGTGATTTATTAACGTTGTTTAGAGATATTTTGCTACATCAGAATAGTCATTTTGTAGTGGATTTATTTCCACCCGACTATCAGACTTGATACTCATTTTGGATATCCAGTTGTTATTCAGCTTTTATTCCTACTGACTATTTGTGCTGTGGATGAGATATAGATTGCATGTGACTTGTTGTGACAGTATATTACCACTAGTGGATTGGATATTCATAAACAGCGTACGTGTGTATATGGTTTCCATATAATAAAGTTTATGTACATACGGCCGGGCGTGTTACGTACTCCTAGTCCTACATATTTTGGGACTGGGGCGTGACATATTTTTGGTGGTGGCCCATGCAGGTCCAGAATATATTGTCTTGGTTACGTAACTGTACCAAACAAGCCTGTGTTTAGGAATAGAGAATAATGATCTCATCTACACTTGATTAAACCTTATTTTTTCTTAAGTTTTATGCCAAAAGCTCTTTTCCCCTGTTGGCGTAAAAAGCCAATTGACTGTCTTGTTAGCATAAAAAGCCAAAGCTATGATTACCTACTTAAGTTACAGAAGATTTTCTATTTTACGCTGTAGTTATGTCAACTTTATGCTGTAGTTATAATAACTGCCAACCACGTTCCAATATTATTTCTAAAATTTTGCGTATAAGACGACATGTAAGCCACATAGATAAATATCCAGCGTAAACCTGATGATTCCTGAAACCAGCGTAAATAGCTTGATTAGGCGTAGTGAGCGTATTATCATAAGTCTTAGCTTTAACTTTCTCAGTCATGACCAATTAAGAGCCAAATCTCGTGCATTAAATGCGAAGATATGCCTCAAGCCCTGTGCAGAAATAGCTTTTTGACTTAGCGTCTGATTTTGTCTTATATTGAGCGTAAAACTCATTTCTGTAGATAGCGTATGCAGAAGCCCCAAGTTTTCTTCCTCATTGGAAGCGTAAAAATGATTTTGTATTAAATATATTACTAAACGATGACCTAGGTCTCTGTGCAAAATCATTATCACAGCCGTCCTCTTGATCATCGTGCAGTACTTTTGTCAGATGTCAGGATCACTGATTTGACTGACAAGTTCGTCTGAGAAAAAACAAAAAGTTCTTCGAAGCAACTTTTACGCTACAATGTATGTTAGATTTTTATGCGCAGACTTTACGCACGTAAACTTTTACGCAGATTTTTTCCAGACAGTTCTGAAGCCCTATTTTACGTGAACAGTTTTGAAGCTCTATTTTGCTGACTTCTTTGAGTCTCGGTTTTTATGCAGACAACTCTAAAATCTTACCTTACGCTTCTCTGCTTTATGCGGATATTTTTGAACCCATGTTTTATGCCGACAAATTTTACATCTCTAATTTGAATCCTGTACTTTTTCTAAACGTAGTGTACATCACCTGCAGAGAGATGGATATGCAGAAGGGATGTACTGTTGTCAATGGTGACACAACTCCTGGAGTCAATGGTCAGACTCAAGGAGAGACCTCAACGAATCCTAGACTTTCAGGACCAGATGGACAGATTCACAATCCAGTTCCATCTGACCTTCCTGTTCCACCAAATGGGAACCTCCCAGCCTCATCAATACCGCAAGATGGTCAGACTCAACTGTTCCAATTCTTCCAGATGATAATGAAGGAACAGCAACAACAGGCCGCCACACTAGCTGCAGAGCAGAGACAGCAAGCAACAGAACAGAGACAAGAGTTCCTAGCAGCACTTGAAAGGATGGCTGCAAAGACTATTGTGCCAGCTCAAGCACTAGCTCTAGAACCTCGAGCTAGAGTTGGTTCGGTGAAAGACTTTGTACAAATGGGTCCGAGGCCGTATAAAGGCATTGAGAGTCCAGAAGAAACTACCAACTGGATCACTCACACTCGGAAGTTATTAGAAGCATCGCAGCTACCCACAGAGCTGTGGATGATAGGTGTGAGGACGCTTTTAGATGGTAATGCTCAGCACTGGTGGGAATCCATGGAGTGCCAGTTGGGCATATACCAGACATGGGAGCAATTCCTGGAGTGCTTTGAAAGGAAGTACTTCCCGGACACCGTTAGAGATGCATTGTACGATCAGTTTCTCCACCTGGAGCAGAAAAACCAAACAGTGGACGAGTATGATGCTGAGTTTAGTCGCCTTAGTAAACATGGCGCTGCTTTGATACCAGATGACTTGGCCAAGGCTAAGAGGTTTCATCGTGGACTGACTCAGGAGCTCCAACATTATACAAGCTCACAGTCCCGAATCTCTTATGCTGAGTTACTAATAGAGGCCAGATTGCAAGAAACTATTAGCCGAGGAAAAGGAGGCCAACTGAGGACGCAACAAGGATCGACAAGGACACAACAAGGGGGACCTACTAGACGTCCTTTAGCTCAGCAACAACAGTACCAACACAGAGCAGGACCGTACCAGATCACAGAGAAACCCTAATGCAATTATTGTGGGAGACGCGGGCACATCTCAAGGGACTGTCGAGTCCGCTTGGGACAGTGTATGAGATGTGGTTCCGGACAACATATAATAAAGGACTGTCCTATGCAACAAGCATTGACACTTCCACCAGCACAGAGATTAGCACTTCCAGCACCCAAGCCATCTCAGCAAATGGTGAGACCAGGAGCACCTCGACCTCCAGTAGTAGGGGGATTTCAGCGAGGACCACCACTACCTGTACAGGAGGATCAATTCACGAGGGCTAGACAGGGACAACCACAGAGGAACGGACAAGCTTTTGCAATGGAAGTGGATGACATAAATCAGGAGATTGATGTCATAACAGGTATCACTCTTGCTTTTACTTTTTCCGCTATGATATTGTTTGATACGGGAGCCACCCACTCATTCATATCATCTAGTTTTATTACCAAACACAACATTACCTCTACACCTTTACCTAGTTGTATTAGAATTCTTACCGGGGGAAGAGTTGTACCTATTAGTAGAATTTGTAGATCGTGTCCTATAATAGTGCGTGGCAGAGAAATGAATGCCCGACTCTTAGTCCTTCCTATGCCGACTTTTGATATTGTGCTTGGAATGGACTAGCTAAGCAAGTACCACACTTTCTTCGATTTCTTTGGAGGAAGAATTCTTTTCAAAGTACCAGGCCAGCCTAAACTTGAGTTTGCACGAGGATCCACCGAAATCCTTGATGGTATGCAGCTCGTAATGGACGATATTGTCTATCATCCTATTATTTCAGAATTTCCAGACGTCTTTCCAGAAGAATTACCAGGCCTACCTCCAAATAGAAACGTAGAATTCTCAATTGAATTGACACCAGGAGCAGCACCCATAGCATCACATGTTTACAGATTGGCAAAGAAGGAGATGGATGAACTAAAGACACAATTAAAGGAACTAGAAGATAAAGGTTTCATCCGACCAAGTGCATCACCATGGGGAGCACCAGTATTGTTTGTACCAAAGAAGAATGGATCAGTATGTATGTGCATTGACTATAGAGCATTAAATGCAGTGACAGTGAAGAATAAATATCCACTATAACGCATTGATGATCTATTTGACCAGCTTAGTGGAGCCAAGATGTTCTCAAAGATAGATTTGAGATCGAGATATCACCAGGTGAAAGTACGGAAGGAGGATATCCTGAAGACCGCATTCCGAACAAGATATGGATACTACGAGTTTTTAGTCATGCCATTTGGATTAATAAATGCTCCAGCTATCTTTATGGACTTAATAAATCGAGTCTTCCATCAGTATTTAGACTAGTTCGTGGTTGTCTTCATAGATGATATACTTATCTATTCAAAGAGCCACGAGAAACATGAGAAGCACTTACGAATTATTCTAGAGACCTTAAGAAGAGAGCAGTTATATGCGAAACTCAGTAAGTGTGAGTTCTTCTTGGACAAGGTTTCATTTCTTGGACATATCATTACAGGAGATGGTATTTCTGTTGATCCAGAAAAGATCTCGACAGTTGAGACATGGCCTGTTCCTAAATCAGCAGCGGAAGTGAGATATTTTCTTGGACTTGCGGGATATTACCGACGGTTCGTGGAGAACTTCTCAAGAATAGCAACACCTATGACTCGGTTGACATGCAAAGATCAAGAGTTCATATGGACCGACGAATGTCAAGCTGCTTTCGAGGAATTAAAGAAGCGACTGACTACAACACCAGTATTAACTATCCCATCAGGATCGAGGCTATGTGATCTACAGTGACGCATCAGGAAAATGTTTGGGATGTGTATTGATGCAGCATGGCAAGGTAATTGCATATGCATCTAGGCAATTACGAGTACATAAGAAGAATTATCCAACTCATAACTTAGAACTTGCAGCCGTGGTATTTTCTCTAAAGTTATGGAGACATTACTTATATGGGAATGAGTGGAGATATATACAAACCACAAAAGTCTCAAGTATGTCTTCACACAGAAGGAGTTAAATATGAGGCAACGTCGATGGCTCGAGTTAATAAAAGATTTTGAGATAGAGCTACATTATCACCCAGGTAAGGCTAACGTTGTAGCAGACGTGTTAAGCCAGAAACCAGTAGCTTACTTCTTGACAACACAAAAAAAATTATTGAAAGACTTGCAATGTCTTGGCATTGAAGTGATATTACCCAGAGCAGACAGAACACTAGCCAATTTGCAAGTACACTCATCACTAGTAGAAAGAATCAAGACAGCATTGTCTATAGACGCCAGATTTAGAAGAATAAAAGAAAGAACAGAGGCGGGGGAGCAGACAGGATTGCGCATCCATGACGATGGGACATTACGATATGGTGATCGTCTTTATGTTCCAAATGGAGAAATTCGACAGGAGGTAATGACAGAAGCTCATAGTTCGATATATTCTATTCATCCTGGGGGCACTAAAATGTATCATGACTTAAGACAACATTTTTGGTGGCATGGAATAAAAAGAGAGATAGCTCGCTTTGTAGCTAAATGTTTAATATGTCAGCAAGTAAAGGCGGAGCACCAGAGAACAGCAAGGTTATTGCAACCACTCCTGATTCCAGAGTAGAAGTGGGAACATATCACTATGGACTTCGTTACGGGTTTTCCCAAGAGTCCCAGTGGAAGAGATGCGGTATGGGTAATAGTGGACCGACTTACCAAATCAGCCCATTTCTTACCTTTCAGAGTTGGCCAATCTACAGAAGCTTTAGCTGACTTATATATGAGACAGATAGTAAGATTGCACGGCATACCAGTTAGCATTGTGTCAGACAGAGATTCACGTTTTACATCATATTTTTGGAGAAGCATGTAAGAAAGCCTTGGAACTCGTCTGAAATTCAGTACATCTTATCACCCGCAAACAGATGGGCAGTCAGAACATACTATTCAGACATTAGAGGATATATTGAGGGTTTGTATGTTGGACTTTGGAGGATCGTGGGAGGACCATCTATATCTTGTGGAGTTTTCTTACAACAATAGCTATCAGGCGAGCATCCAAATGGCTCCATTTGAAGCATTATATGAAAGAAAGTGTAGATCTCCTGTGTGTTGGAGTGATGTGGGAGAACGTCAGATTCTGGGACCAGAGTTAGTGGTCAACACAGTTGAAACAGTTAAGAAGATACCAGGACACTTGCGAGCAGCACAAGACAGGCAAAAATAATGAGCAGACCTTCATCATCGTCCTTTGGAGTTTAAAGAGGGCGATCATGTCTTCTTGAGGATATCACCTACTAGAGGCACTATTCAATTTGGAGGACGAGGCAAGTTGAGTCCAAGGTATATTGGACCATTTGACGTGCTAGAAAAAGTGGGAGAAGTAGCATATCGACTTGCACTACCACCTTCACTTGAGGGAATACATAACGTATTCCATGTGTCGCAACTCAGGCGATATATGGCAGATAGCAGTCATATTCTTGACCATTCGGAGATCACCATTGGGCCAAGCTTGTCATATCAAGAGCAACCCGTGGGAATCCTTGATCGTCGAGAGAAAATATTAAGGAACCAGTCTATTCCCTTGGTCCGCGTAGCATGGAAGCATGGTTCGCCAAGAGAATCTACTTGGGAGCGCGAGGACGACATGCGCCAACGTTTTTTGAACCTATTCACTGATCAAGGTATAAATTTAACTTTGTTCTATACCATCCTTAAACTTCTACCGTGGTTTAGTTTTAATTTCGAGGACAAAATTTTTATAAGTTGGGTAGAATGTAAGAACCCTAATTCTGAAAATCGTATTCTATATTATTAATTATGTAAATTATTTATTATTAGTTATGAGTTAAAAAGAGAAAATAGAATTTCCTATTGGATCAAACCCAAAACCCGCAAACCATTAAACCACATTCCCGCGTAAAGTAAAGGGTTAATCAGAAGCAGCTCACCACATCGCGTATATTTTCTCCGCACGTAAATTAAGAAAGTAGCAGCAAACTGCTCATTATCACGTATACTTCTCCGTGCGTAAATATCAACAGCAATAACAAAACCACCGCGCGTAAACCACAGCAGCAGCAGTATCAAACCACCGCTTATTTTAACCCGCATAAACTTTTTCTTTCTCTACGCGTAAAACCCAAACCATAACCATTAGGAGAAGAAAATATCAGCAGCAGAAGCAAAACTCAACTTTGCTTTGTTTTCCTATACGTGTAAGCTTCTCATTCCATCGCTCCTTAATACTATTATTATTAAATACCCCCAATCGTACCCCTAAACCAATAAAAGGAAAGCAACAGTGGCAACAGTTTCTTACCCATTAAGTAAATTCCACCGCCTCCTTATTCCTATATATATCACAACTCTCCTAAAAATCTAAATTTCACTTTCCTACACCAAAGTTTAAACACTACTGTGGACAATTGCACTATACAGAACTTGCTCGACAAGTATACCTTGCCACTGTATAAATTATTTACATTCCAGTTGATACATGCATGTTTAATTCTGCCTATATAGATGTTTATTTTGTAGATTCTGGACCTATTTATGAGACCACCCAATTTTAGGGAGCATTAGTAGGTTCATTGTCAGTGACACAGTTGCTACATAATTTATGAGTCTCATATAGACCTCGGACTATGTATCAGGTTGGCTTCCTGTACGTAAGTACCGTGCGTTAGGGGTAACTGCTGATAGAAACTTTGTATGCTAGTAGACTTGGCAGTTATTACAGTATTTATCATGTCATGGATATGGCCTGCTTAGAGCATGGGGTGGGGAGAACAATAAGTAAAACATTTGGGCTCTTTTGCACTTTTCCTGTACGTCCGGCTTCTCCACCGGAGAAACGGGTGATGATGACTACTATATATTACTGGCGGCCTCTGCCATTCAAAAGACGACATGCTTTGAGGCTCCTGATTCTCCGAGAGGGTCACGTCAATCCCATATTTTAGCCAGATAGCCTACTTGGTGGAAAGTTGTTCTCAAACTGGATTCACTTAGACGGTTAGGCGAACCATTGGATGTTTATATTTCAGTACTTATTGGCATGTTTTTATGTATCTTGTTACGTCCCTCTGACGACCTGGTTCCTTTCCAGATATGGACGAGCAGGAGTACCCACAGGAGTTTGGGCCTGGACCTGACTCTACATACCTGACTGAGGAGATCTTATCCTCAGAGTATTTGTGATTTATTAACATTATTTAGAGATATTTTGCTACATCAGAATAGTCATTTTGTAGTGGATTTATTTCCACCCGACTATCAGACTTGATACTCATTTTGGATATCCAGTTGTTATTCAGCTTTTATTCCTACTGACTATTTGTGCTGTGGATGAGATATAGATTGCATGTGACTTATTGTAACAGTATATTACCACTAGTGGATTGGATATTCATAAACAGCGTACGTGTGTATATGGTTTTCATATAATAGAGTTCATGTACATACGGCTGGGCGTGTTACGTACTCCTAGTCCTACGTATTTTGGGACTGGGGCGGAAAGCACCACTATCAAACAAAGCTTAAGCTGGAATGGAATCAAGAAGAACAGAACCTGCGATGACATCTTCGGTGGGCTCGACCTCCTTGACTGTCATAGCAAACGCTCGTCCCTGACGTAGACCCCCTGATGCTGGTGCTGGGCATAACGCTGCTACTGGGTCGAAAGTGGCGGTCCCCTTGGCTGCACTGCAGGTTGACTCTCCTATGTCCTCGGAGCTGGAACTACTCCCTGAACTGCACGACGAGGATTGGAAGGACACTCTCTCAGCTGATGTCCCTCAACACCATAATACAAACAAACTCCCAACCTCTTTCTGCAAACTTCCCAGATATGTCCTGGCTTCTTGCAGTAGTGGTAAAAATCTTGCTGTGACTGTCTCTGCTGCTGCGGTGCCTGGTAAAATGGTGCCCTAGCTGGAGTCTGGTGCTGCTGCGGCTGCTGAAAAGGCCTGGACTAGAAATGAGGATGCTTAGCAGTCACTGTGCTGCCGTTAGCCCCCAGAAAAGAATTACGATCTCTCTTGGGCTTCAAACCCAACTCCCCGTCAACCTTGCGTGCCTCCGCAAGTATCTCCGAATATGTCTCATAAAAAGATGGAATAAGGATCTTCACTTCCCAGTTCAGACCCTCACGAAAACAGATAGCTCGAACCTCCGTCTTTCTCACCAAATACTATACAAAATGGCTCAGTCTACCGAACTCTGCGACGTATTCCTCCACAGACATGCTCCCCTGAATAAGGCTCTCAAACTGCCTCCCCAAGTCTAACCTGTCTGCCCGAGTAAAGAACTTTCTCTTGAAGAGGTCCTTGAATACCTTCCAAGACTGCCCTACATCAACAAGAAGTGGCTCATTCCTGAAACAAGTGCGGGCGATGTCGAACAGCTGAAGTCCTACTGCCTCAACCTTCAGATCCTCAGTAAGACGGGACACCCTCATGAGACGCTCAATATCCTCGAGCCAATCATCAGCGTAGACGATGCTCTCCGTCCTCTTGAAGACCCAAGGTTCCAGCTTCTTGAAGTCCTAAATATTGCTTGGCCGAAGCTGGGCAACCTGCGGAGAAACCTACTGCTGGACTGGAACTCCTCTCTCTACTAAGGCAAGGGCAAGCTGATAAGCACTCTCAATGTCCTGCCACAACACGTCGGTCTGCCTTTGGTGTACCTCGGACTGAGCCCTTTGTGCCTCCAACATCTTGTAAAACAGTGTGAACATCTGAGTCGCATCTGTCGGTACGTAAGGTGGAGGTGGAAGTCCCTCAGGTACAGCCAGAACAGTCCTCTGAGTTGGAGGTGGACCCCCGAACGCAGCCGATACGCCAATCACCAGAGAAGTGACTGGTGCAGGCCCTCAGGAAGTCGCAGATCTCTCAGAAGCTGCTCTTCCCTGCTGTGATCTAGTCTTAGGCGGCATCCTGAGGTAAAACGAAAGGAAAGAATCAATATGGCACATGATATAATACATTTAAGGAAGGATAGTTAAAAATCAAATATCAATATCAAGAAAGAACATTTGAACTGAATCAAAAGAGTTTTTCCTAGATGTGATTGAGTATTCTCAGCCTACAACCTATATTCTAAATCCTGAAACATGCTCGTAATAGCACTCAATTCAGAGTACCACTACGAATCGCACTAATTGCGACCTCGAAGACCTGCATGGGCCACCACTAAAAATATGTCATGACCCCCACCCGGTGTAGGGATGCAATTAGTGAACAACGCCCAGCCTATGTCGCAGCATCAGTGGTAGAACATTGTTTAGGTAAACTATCTATCTAACAATCAAGAAATAATATGCCACCAATGTAAATGAATATACTCAATCACAGGTCTATAGATGAAATAAGCACGAATATGATAAAAGAATAGAAAAGTCACAAATATGACTCATAAGACTAAAATAATATCCAATGAGTCAGAGAAATACTAAAATAATATGTTGGAGACAAATCTAGTACAAAGAGTCTAACTACTGCACTAAGAGTTCTAGGTCATCTATCTTAGTCGGGATGAGACCCTCCAGAGCCAAGGTCTCTGGCTCTAAGCCTACCTGTCACGCCCCAGTCCCAAAATATCGAGGGACTGGACATGTGATAATGGCCAGCAGCACGCACCGATGGACAACCCAATTGAATGGATCCATCGGGGCATACTTAAGCTGTATTATAATGTTTAGGGTTTACTATTCTCATACACAGAATAAATATAGAAAATCAGCAAATGAAATATTAAACAACAACCAGTCAAAGTAAAATAAAATCGGAGAATAATCCGATATTAAGTTTGTTACAATGTTCTCAGAATCAGGAAATAAAGAGTTTAATTAAACAGGAAAGAAAGTCCATTTTGCCATAAAGACTGAGCAAGGCTAAGCAGTTGTTCAGGAGAAGTCCTCAGCGATCACCTCGTCTTCAGGTTCAGGTACTGCTTCGAGTAGTGCCCCTGTTCCGTACACCTCTGGGTAGATCTCGTCTGCTAAATCTGGGGACATAATCCATTCCAGGTCCTCAGAGGACATAGCAAGGTACAGAAATACACAAGCCAAATAATGCAGTGCAGAAATAAAGGAACAACAGGGTAAATAATTAACCAGCTAAGTGATCATGCAAGTGAGAGTTATTAGTCATACTCAGGCTGAGACTACTACAGGATCAGTGTCAAGAAACCATAGCAGTGTTTTCTCGAAGGGCCAGAACTGGTGCCAAAGCTCTGTGTCAGAGACTAGGACACATCCAGATTACACAATATAATATAATCAGCCTTGATATGGTAATACTCTCCCCATCCAATGTAATCTCACGTCACAGTTCTCAATGTTCATGTTACGCAAGATTAAACTAATGCAATCCGTCATTTATTAAGATCTAAGAAAATGAAGCTCAAGTCATGAAATCTATATCCTATACAGAACCACCTTGAATAATCAGGAAGATTCTGTCTCATGCTCTGTGTCAAGTGTCCTGGGTATAATGTACTTGATAGGGCAAGTACGAGAATTATAAATGTCACGATAACCAGCTCTAAGTGACATTGCACAACCCCGCGTACGGTGTTGGCACCCGACTATGATCGGACGCTAAGCAAGTCACACGGACCTAGGATTAAGCATTTAAAATAATCACAAGAAAATAAGTCAAGAGATAATGAATCATTAAACTGCATTTATGGCAAGGTACACTTGCCTGGGTTTCCTGTTCCAATTGTAGCTCGGGCTTCAGCTGGGATTGCGGGCAGTACTCCGGCTGCTGAAATAAACATCACCATCAGGTCCAAAAAATATTAATCAGCTAGGAACGCCTATCCTTGAGTCCAATTTGGAGACAAGGGCAAAAACGTCATTTTCGGGTCAAGGCGGGGTCCAGATGTGGGCCGCTTTGCACCGAAAAATGCGTCAGGGTCAAAGGTCTCAAAAATAGTCCAACTTAGTGTCAACAGGTCAGGAACGATGATACGAACCCAACGGAACTTGCAGAATTGGATTCCGATGAGCCGTTCTCAAAATCGCCCGTCTAGTGGAGCATGTGGGGCCCACGACACACGATTTTGTCAACGTTCTCAGAATCGAACCAAACTTGGCTCACAGGACCAGCATATTGCTACGAGTCCAATGACGCAAGTTTCGTCTCGATCTGACATGTATATACTAAGTTACAGCGAGAACCAGAAAGGTCGGATACGGGGCGGTGTCCGCGGATACGCGTTGATTTCGGTGTGCACGCACATCCGAATCAGCTTCTGCGAAATCTCGTACGTCCGCATCAACGATGCGCACGTATCTGTGAAGACCGCACGCGACTAAGTCGTCCCGTTTGGCGGGGCGTACTCAGTTCTGGAGTGAAATGGGGCGTTGGTTTTCCTGTTTTTGGATCGCGGTTCACGATCACCACAGGACGCGATGCCCCGAGCGGTTTGCACGGGCACCGAGGGGGTCATGCAGGCTACGCGATGCAATTGACGGAATAGGAAACAGAGGTACGAATCGAAAGTTATGGATACCTGAAGAGGGCTCAAAAACAGCGTATCCTACTTGTCCAACTCGTGTCCGACGCGATACACTGTGTCCTGGACACAGTTCCAACTCGTGTCCAAACTAGGGTTTCTGTGTCAGTGTCCGCCGGAGTCGTCTAGCCACGGCGAGTTGGACGGCGGGGCGAGGTCTCGTCGGAGAGAAGAGGAAGTGGCGGAGGGCGGCGAGGTCCGGAGGCTGACAACGGCGAGGCGGGTGGCGGTGGCGGCAGCGCTGGAAGGCAGAGTCGGACTCTGGCAAAGTCGGGCTAGGGCAGCAGCGGGTCGACCGGCTTTGCGGGGTGGCAAAAAATGGCCGAGGGGTTCTGGATGTGCGGCGGAGGGGAGGCGTCAGGCTCGGCTGGGGCGGTGGCATTATATAGGAGAGATAGGGAGAGGAAGCGGCGACCGGCGAGGGGGAGGGGAAGAGGAGGAGGCGCTGGTGCGGTGAACGGGCGGCGGCGGCGGCCGTTTCCGGCGGCGGGAGGTCAGGCGTCGGGCTCGAGCGTTTGGGGAAGATGAAGGAGATGCGGGTTGCGGGCTAACGGGCGGACGGGTCGGGTCCTAGCGGATCCGGCCCGATCCGAAATCAAATAGGCGGGTCGGGTTAAGGGTTATTGGGTCGGGTCTGGGTTGGACCCGGATCCGACCCAATAAGAAATTGGTTTAATAAATAAACCCGGTTTGGTTCAACTTGGTTTGGTTTGGTTTATTTAATAAAAACCCGGTTTATTTTGGTTTAATAATTTAATTAGTATTTAGGGCTTTAAAAATCCATCTGGGGTCCAATAAATTTCCGGAAAATTATCCTATGTCTGGTTTTCTATTTTACACCATAAAATATTATTTTCATAATATTTTAATATTATTTAATAACAGTTAAAAATCCTTTAATAATTAAAATACCTTAATTTAATTAGAGAAAATTCTCAGAAAATTCCAGAAATTCCAGAAAAATATAAAAATCCAAAAATTAAAATTTTCTTAAAAATCAGGGGGTTTACACTACCACGTCCTGAGGCCCGTAGTGAGTGGGATACCACTCCTCAGTGTCTTTTGGGAAAAATATATCCAGTCAGGAAAAGAGCAGAGTACATCTCTAACAGCAGTTCTAATAAATGATATAAACAATATAACAGTAAATAGATGTGAAGTATACAAGATGCAATATACAGATACAAGAGATATGCAATAAAGAAAATAGTGGAAATAAATACAAAAATAAACAATATGGAAATGAACAAGAAATACTAATGACTAAGTGAGTGAGTACCAGCTTTAACATAAGATCGGCTTGGGAACTTGATACAAGAATTATGGCCTGGATATTTATACGTTCGGTGTATGATTAACACTATTTAATGAACAAGACTTGATACAAGGAGGGTATGATCACATATCTATAGTACATACTCTCCGCCCCCGACTGGTATAGTGGATCCAACCATGGTACGTTATGACACGGATTTTCACAAGAAGGGCGCTACTCTTCTCATGAACCAATATCGGTATTTGTACAAGAAGAACAAGGAAACAAGGCTTGCACAAGATACACCATATATACCAAGGAATAATATCTCATAACAAGATTCAAATATACTAATCTGTGTAACCATCGTGTCAGGAATCAAGGATATCTACACTAGATACAAAAGACATAGAGGATATCATAAATGAGAAACTATCAGAGAATGTACTCACCTAAAATTCGGTAAAGAGTATCACAGATGTCCGATACGGTACCTCAAAGACCTAAATAGGGAATATTATATTAATACAAGATTTTGGAATGAAAATAAGTTAAACTAGTCAACTTCTTGGTCAAAAAGTTATTTCTAAGTCAAAACAGTCAAACTAGGTCAACTCTAGGTCAAACTAGCTATTTCTAGGTTATATGAGTCTATCTCTAAGATATTGGGTCCATACACTATGTAACTAGGCCACACTAGCTATACTAAGATACTAGGAAACCATCAAGATACCATATCGTAAGATACAAAATTAATAGATATAAAAATATCATAATATGTATATACAATCAACAATATCTAATATCCCTAACTAAACTAATGTTAAGTGGATACCTTGGCTTTGAACCAATGCGGTATCGTACCACTACACACCCATCTTGATACTCAAACCCAATACCTTGAGTATCAATCCAATACCTTAAGTATCCCTCAATACATTGACATTACCTTGGTATCACAAGGTAATGTGAATTCTAGTATATACTAACTACCCAATATACTAAACTATAAACTAACATGCATGAATTAATATAATACTACTAGCTATACTAACTACCAATATATATATACATATACATATACATATACATATATATATACATATACATATACATATACATACAACTACATAGCACTATTAGTAACAAGTATACATATATAACTACTAAATAACAATATGAATACATATATATATATATATATATATATATATATATATATATATATATATATATATATATATATATATATATATATATATATATATATATATATATATATAATTATATAATGTAGTAACTCTCTTAACTAAACTACTAACTAAACCATCAATAGGTATCAATGAACCAACTAATATCTATACATCAAGCTATCTAGCTAACTAAATATTAATTAAACTAGCTAGGAACTAACAAACTTACTACTGCTGATACACTGCTGCCCACTTGCTGTCCTCTTGCACCTGCTGAGTTGCTGAAGCTCTTGCTGTTGCTGCTACAGTGCACTGCCTTGCTGCTGCTACAACATGCTGGCTTGTTGTTGCTGCCACTACAGTGCTATGTTGCTGGCTTACCTGTTACAGTTGCAGCACTATTTTGTTGCTGCAACATGCTGCTCAACTGCTGCTGCTCTATGCTGTTCAAGCTGTGGCTGCAGTTTCTGCTACTGCCTATGCTGATTTGCATTTGCTCGATTCACTGCTTCAGTTGCAGCATGCTTGCTGAGATTTTAGTTCCTCGAACACCCTCCTCTCAACACACACTACACACAATTATATATATATATATATATATATATATATATATATATATATATATATATATATATATATATATATATACACACTCACACTCTATGCACACATATATATCTATTTATACACTTATATATATATATATATATATATATATATATATATATATATATATATATATATATATATATAAGTGTATAGATAGATATATACCTACTTGTATGAATATATGTGTGCATAGAGTGTGAGTGTGTATATATATATATATATATATATATATATATATAAAATAAAGATACATATACATATGTAAACATACACACATACATATATACCACTCTCTATGTATATATATAATTATCACCATACATATATATCTATGTATCTATATATACCTCTCCACAACTCTCACACACACACACACACACACACACACACACACACACACACACACACATATATATATATATATATATATATATATATATATATATATATATATATATATATATATATATATAAGCACCAATCCCCATATATAGATAAACAAATAATTTTAATACTCTAATAGCTATAAACAATTATAGTGAAATGCAAGGAATAAATACATGGAGTGCATCGCACCCGTATCACACTAGATCTATAATACGCTTGCGATACGAGTCCACCACACAACCAAACGTACCCCAAAGGACACGAGCAAGTCTAAAATAGTAAATATGAACAATACGAAGAGTTAAATACACAGCTCAAACCCCCGTGTCGGAAGAAAACCCCAAAATTAATCTGAATCTCCAAATTGACGGTATACGGCCTACACATATCCAATTGTGGACACGTCACTAACCACAAACAATTAAACATATGTCAATTTGGTCTAATTGACAAATATAGGATGTGTCAATCTCAGAATTCTTCCAAAATTGATACAAAATATCACATAACTTTCTACATAGGCCTCCTATGAACCTAATTCTAATTCCTATTGGTAGTCTTAGCATATGGGGTGGTTCCTAATAATTAAATCACAGATTTAGAGTCTATTTAAAGGAAAAAATTTGAATTGTACTTATTGGAAGATAGATTCCTAATAAAACCTCCAAATTGGGTAAAAAGAACCTTCAACTTGTAGATCCTTGCTCCTCCTTGTAGATCCGTACTTTTTCCTTGTAGATCTTTGCTTTAATAGCCTCCAATTATGATTAGGAAAAGAATTGGAAATAAATTTGGATCAAATTTGATATGGGAATGAAGAAATTTGGAACAGAAAATTCTTGATCTAGATTTGAAATAAAAATGAGGAGAGATAAAATTTCTCTCCCTTGAATAGTAGGTCGGCCACCAAACTCCCTCCCCAAGCTACTATGTAATATCTAAAATACCCCTTGGGGCCTCTCATGAAGAAATAATTAAGGAAGAAAGGTTCTAGTCTAATGGGTTTAACTTAATAAATCTTCATCCTAATGAATGAGCTATAATTGGGCTCAATTCTAACTAAATTTAAATATTGGTCCACAGATCTAACAATAAATAAATAACACAATAAATAAATATATAATATGCACAATATTTAATTAATTATAAAATAACCAAAATACCCTTTCCTAGAAAATGTGGTAGTCACAAGTCTAACCCCTTAAAATAATTTCGTCCTCGAAATTCAAAGACGAAATTACCCCAAAAAAATAAAATAGAACAGAACAGAACAGAAAGAAAAGAACAGAACAGAATCAGGAAAGAACATACCTCAAGGCACAAACAAATATGGGTAACGCTCTCGCATTTCATCCTCTCTCTCTCCCAGGTAGACTCTCCCGGAGAGTGATGCCTCCATGCGATGCGTAATAAGAAAATAGTCTGGTTCCTTAGCACCTTCTCTCTCCGATCCAGAATCTCAACTAGCTGCTCTGGATAGCTAAGAATAGGGCCCACCTATATCTCCGAGTGATCCAACACGTGACTAAGATCTGCCACGTACCTTCTCAACTGCGATACGTGAAACACGTTGTGCACTCCCTCAAATACAGGTGGCAAGTCTAGTATGTAGGCAACTGCATCGACCCTCTTAAGAATACTGAAAGGTCCGATGAATCGTGGACTAAGCTTTCCGCCTCTACAGAAGCGAATTGTGCCTCGTGTCGAAGAAATTCTTGGAAACACCAAACCACCCACCTAGAATAAAATACAACCTTAAGAACTTAATCTATAACAAACAACCAATATCAAGCACAAAATAAAAATCTAAAACTATACCTCAAACTCCAAAGGTCTCCGGTGGCTATCGGCCCAATGTCGTTGTCTGTCATGCGCCACTCGAAGTCTGTCTCTGATCAGCTTAACCTTCTCCACTGTATCCACAACCATCTCTGGCCCTAGCAAAATCTTTCTCCAATATCGTCCCATGAAAAAAGAGTACGACATCTTCGACCGTACAGAGCCTCAAATGGTGATATCTCTATACTAGCCCGGTAGCTGTTGTTATAAGCAAACTCTACCAAATAGAGATGGTCCTCCAAAGATCCCCTGAAATCTAATATACAGGTACGCAACATATCCTCGATAGTCTGAATAGTCCTCTCAGACTGCCCATCTGTTTGGGGATGATATACAGTACTAAACTTATGCTGGGTGCCCAAACTCGCCTACAAACTCCTCCAGAAATGAGAAGTAAAACGACTATCCCGATCCGAGACTATGCTGACGGGAACCCTATGTATCCTGACGATCTGCCTCACATACATCTCTGCTAGCTTATCTGTCATGCCCCAGTCCCAAAATACGTAGGACTAGGACACGTAAGCATGCCAGCCGCCTGTATATATGGCAACTCCAATATATGGAAACCATATATACGAGCGTACGCTGTATAATGAACAATAATTCACAAATGGTAAAACTATCACAAGTCACGGGGTATAATCTAAATCTCATCCACAGAAATCAAATATGAATAACCAATAACCATGTAACTAGATCTCAATACAGATATCTAAGAATGACAGTCAGATGGAAATAAATCTACTGTCGAAATAGAATATAAAAAGGAACCAGATACACACCATATAAGAACAACATCTGACAATCACGAGGCCCGAAGAGAAGACCTCCTCGGAATACAAGTAGCATGTCCGGATCTGCGCTCCCGCGAACACTCATGAACATCTATACCTGGCAAGGGACCAGGTCCTTAGAGGGACATAACAAGATACAAAAAAATAATATGCCATATATGTAAATACTGAATAAATAAATGGGGTGTGCTAACCATCTAAGTGAATGCAATTTGAAGACCTGGTAGTACGCATGGGAAAGTGTAGGCTAGACATATGCTGACGTAATTCGCCAATCGTCATGACTGGCTAGTATATGTGTCATATGCCCCCAAACGCATGGGCACTCTGCAATTGACCATCTCCGAGGAGAATGGTACGAAGGATAAAAACTCATGGAGGGGGGTGTCCCATACGCCTATTAGATGTCTTCCCCGCCCAATATAGATGTACAAGTCGTGAAAATAACTTGGACACCTCCTACTATGATGCAAGTCTCAATAAAATAACCAAGTAAGCTAAATACCGTTACACGTGTTGCTCACACTGATGGCCAGTCGTGCATGAGGCACGCGTCCCTACATGAATTCACTCTGTGACATATAATGATATGTGTCAAGGCCTGGGAAGTTATATCAATAACTTCACAACTTTTAGGTGGGTCTACTAGACACTAGGTCAGACAAAAGTCCTAACGTCAACGCCTTCGTTGACTGCACCCGAGTTTTCTCGGACGCGCACATTTATATTTAAAATAGATAAACATGTAACTAACAATAACTAAATTTAAACAGTACAACAAGGCAAGGTATACTTGCCTGGCAAGAGAGCTGTAAATGTAATATCCAGATGTCAAATACCAAGTGTCAGAATCTATAAACTCAGAATATGTCTTCGGATGCTGAAATAAACATCACTAACAGTCTCAGAAAATATCAAATAGCTAGAAACGCCTGTCCTTAAGTCCAATTTGGACACAGGAGCAAAAATGACAGTTTTTGGTCAAAGCGGGGTCCACATGTGGGCCGCTTTGCACCGAAAAATATGTCAGGGTCAAAGGTCTCTAAATTTGCCAAACTTAGTGTCAACAAGTCAGGAACGATGATACGAACCCAACGGAACTTGCAGAATTGGATTCCGATGAGCCGGTCACAAAATCGCCCGTCAAGTGGAGCCTGTGGGGCCCACGATACGGGATTTTATCAACGTTCTCAGAATCGAACCAAACTTGGATCATAGGACCAGCTTATTGCTACGAGTCCGATGGCGCAAGTTTCGTTTCGATCCGACGTGTGTACACAAAGTTGCAGCATGTTCCAGAACAGGCGAATACGGGACGTTGTCGGCGGATACGCGTTGATTCCGGTGTGCACGCACATCCAAATCAACTTCTATGAAATCTTGCACATCTGTATCAACGGCGCGCATGTTTCGATAAAGACCGCGTGCGACCAAGTCGTCCCGTTTGGCGGGGCGTACTCAGTTCCGGGGTAAATCAGGGTATGGTTTTTCCTGTTTTTGGATCGCGTGTCGCGATCGCCACAGGACGCGATGCTCCGAGCGGGTTACACGGGCATCGAGAGGGTTACATAGCCTACGTGTCATAATTGACAGAATTAAAAACAGAACTACGAGAAGATAGAACGGGTTACCTGAACAGGGCTCCGTGGAATGACTTGCGAGTGTCCGTGTGTCGATTAAAAATAGAACTATTCGAATAGAGAGGAGGAAGATGAATCATAGTCAATTGTGGATGATATCCTATACTCTAGTCCTAGGTGCAGGCTTGTTCGGTACAGTAACGTAACCGAGACAATATGCTCTCGACCTGCATGGGCCACCACAAAAACATGTCACGCCCCAGTCACAAAAATACGTAGGACTAGGACACGTAAGCATGCCAGCCGCATGGATATGGCAACTCCAATATATGGAAACCAAATCCATACGTACGCTGTAATATGAATATAAAATCCACAAGTGGTATAAAATGTATCATAAGTCACAGGGTAAAATCTAAATCTCATCCACCAAAATTATATAGAAATAAATAACCAGTATCTATGAAACTAGATCTCAATAAGAAGTATCTAAGGATGATAGTTGGATGGAAACAAATCCACTACCAACTCGAATATAAGAGCAAAAATAATATGAGTACAACACCACAACACAATATAAGAATACCAGCTATCCATCACAGCTCGAAGAGAAGACATCCTCGGATCACATGTAACCATCCAAATCTGCACTCCTGCAAATACTCAAGAAAAGATACACCTGGCAGCGGACCAGGTCCTCAGAGGGACGTAACAAGATACAGAAAATACGAGCCAATTTGAATACAGTAAACATGCATATGGTTTAAAAATAGATAAGTACGCTGTACATGATAATCTATATGAATGCAAATGAGGACAACTTTTCGACGTATGGGCAAGGGTAGTCTACTCGATCTAAGCCTCACAACTCACACACCCGTCTAGAACATCAGAAATCGACATACCTCTGGGGTAGCGACCAGCGCGACTCTACAGAAATCGACATACCTCTGGGGTAGCGACCAGCGCGACACACGCCCGTAGTGCGAACTATATACTACAGTTTACCAGAGTGGTTAAAAGCCCATACGCCTAATGATTGTCCTCCCATGATACTAGGTGCCATG
Source organism: Iris macrosiphon (assembly GCA_036927795.1). NCBI lineage: Eukaryota > Viridiplantae > Streptophyta > Magnoliopsida > Asparagales > Iridaceae > Iris > Iris macrosiphon. The sequence goes on along the minus strand of JAYESA010000005.1, from coordinate 149,272,684 downwards.
TGTGTGTCAACATATCTAATACATAGTAATGACTGAAGAAAAACTACACATGCAAGAACTATACAGAAATGAAATAAATAAAAAGAAATATAAATAGCATGCAAAGTACTGTAAACAATTTGGCAAGGTATCTTGCCTGGGGTTCTGCTGCTGGTATGAATCCGAGTCCAAGTCACAGTCCAAATAGCCTATGTATTACAAATTTATCACGTCAAAAAAATAATTTATTTTAATTTATTTAATTCTGGAATAATTACTCTAAAATCCTATTTTAATCTTATTATTCTGATTTTTATGTTAATTCCTAAATTTTGTCCAAAAAAACTGAATTTTATCAACTCGAGACTCATGACACGCAAATCGAGACGATCTGTTGACCAAAAAGTCAACCGACACAAACTCAACTTTTATGTATGATTTCCTGTAGATTTCAGTGTCAAAAATATGCTAGAATTTACAGCTCATCCGAATTCAAATTCGTTTGGAAATTATGGCACATACAAATTTTGTATTGTGCACCGATGGTTAAATTCTAACCTAGAAGTTCTACAGAATTAACAGTATATAAATACTTCGAAATAAATTCTGGGAAAAATATATGTCGATGATCTCGATATTAGCTTTCCGAAACTTTAAACGGTTCGTGATTCTGATTCCTGGTTCTCCCGGAATCGCGAAAACATCAAAATATGTCTATTTTCGGACATACTGTGCTCTACGAATTTTACAGAATTTAATACTCATAATTTAGAAAAATAATTTATATAATCAGAAATCTAACCTCATTATTGTTCTAACAAAAAAAACTAGGCCTCGTTTGGAGTCTAGAGCTAGGAGATATCGTCTTTTTAATTCGTCATAACTAGTAAAAAATGAGGCTGAATTTATGACGAATTTTGGCTATTTTTTTTGGACGAAAAAGAGAGGAATTTGGGGAAGAAAAATATGAAGGATGAGGTATTTATAATGGTGGACACTACTTAATTAAATACGACTAGGATTGGTTAATTTGGATAGAATTATGATAAATTTAAATAAGGATAGGATATGCATGAAGTTGATTTCCTATTAGGTTCAGGATTTGAATTAATTTAAAATAGAGTTTGAATTTATCTCAATAATTTATAATCTTAAATATAATTAAAGATAATACAAATAATTTATAAAATTTTATTAATATCTATTAACACTAAATTAGCATCTATCTAATATTAAGACTATATATATCCAAATAAATCCTAAATAATTTTAAAAAAATCTAAATAAATTTCTTAAATTTCTAAATAAATTACAAAAAAATATAATTAAATATTTTAAACTAAAATAAATATTTGGTAGGAACGACATGCAAGTATGGTCGTATAGTAAATCATAGAAGTCCTAAAAATTTATGTTTTCTAAGTTTTAATTACCAAAAATTCTAGAAAAATCTCCAAAAATCTAAAATAACCTAAAATAATTCTAAATGAATATTTATATAAGTAAATATACTAAAATTTTTATTTTCTAATTAACTAAGAGAATATTCTAAATAAATTCAACATCTATAATAAATATAATAATATAAAATATACACAAATATCTATTTTGGGTGAGGGAGTTTACAATCTACCCAACTTAAAATAATTTCGTCCTCGAAATTAAAGTAAGACATAATCTGTGAAATTCTTCACATTCGTACACAAGGTATGTCAATCGCAATCTCTTCCAAAAATTTAAATAACAAAATCTATTCGAATCTATTGCGATCACTTTAAAATTAATATAACCACTGTTTAAATCAAAATTCAACCTGTCGTAATCTCTTCTCGATTTTTAAATAATCAACATCCAAATCTAACTCAAGTCTATATGACATCCCACATCAAAATTTATATTATAATTTCCAACTATCATAATTTTCTCTAGACTTTGAACAATAAACAATTCTAATCAAATCTTATTCCTATTCTCAAATTAAGAATTTTGTACTCTTCAAATATTTAAACTCAATTTACATCCTCAATATTTCAAATAGATGACCCAACAATCAAAATTAAACTTTTAATTCAAATTATCAAATTGTAAAATTTAAATCTAATTCACCAGTTGTTCAAGTCTAAAATTCTATATTTATCCTAAAAATTTAAATCGATGATTCATCCTTCAATATTCAAAATTTAAATCATGTGCTCAAAGTATAAATATTGGATCCTCAATATCAAGATTTTTAAAATTCATTAAATCCTCATTATCTTAATCCTTCTTTTAAACTTCTCCATATTTAAAAGGACTTAATCTCTCAATCTAATCCTACTTGATCACAATCTAAAAGAATTCTTCTCAAGTTTAATAATACAATTTTTACCCAACTTAGAATTTACCCATCTATCACATAAGGCTCTTACACTTAAGAAAAATATTCCTCAATTTATTTTCTCATGTCATTCAATCCTCAAAACTTTAATACCAACTATACCATATGTGATATGCCCTTAATCAATTATAAAAGATAGTCACCAAATAATGTGATTGGCCTATGGGGTATATCTTGTACTATCCGTTATCACTTATATCCAAGCACGAGATTTCGTCTTTCCGAAATAAGGGAAGACGGAAAGCAACGGAAAAGAGTTCAAGGAGGGGTAATAGAATGGAAGCATGGGAATCAAAGCGTTTAAAGAATTCAAATGGGAATTGTCAAGACAGTTATGGATTGAAATCTTAATTTGGTAATTTCCTATTCACATGCTCACATCGGTGCAGTTATGTACTTGATATGATATGCTTTGTCGTATCTAGAGGATAAGTATATTTGTCTACTGGTCCACTATACATCAAAATCCACGTAAAATACTATTGCGAAGGGTGAATCAAGCGCATTATGGCTAGCTAGACCATAATACACTAATTCTGATTAGACAATTTGTATTAGTGTGGTTGATCAGGCCCCAATAACACATATGTCGTAAACAAGCTCGATATAAGATTAAGCTTGCAAAAAACTAGGCTATAATAGCAGCATAATTCAAGGTAGCACAGAAAATATAACGCTGGATTATGATGTGAGAAGTTACAAAATAATTCAAGTTCGCAAAAGCAAAAATAACATAAGCAATAATAATAAAAGACTCTACAATCTCTACAGTTATCATACAACCTCCTTATCTAAGTCGCTAGATGACCAAATAGGGCAAGGACCTCTAAATTCTATGGTCTGAATAAACACTGTCGTCTTTTGCTAGCATGCGATAAATATCATTCGGTTACACTTCAATTAATAGGTCAAAAGACTATGTGATACTAGGTGTCAAACATTATGGTAAAACTTCTAACTAACTCTAGTAGTGTCTATACTACTCTCAAGTCTTCTTAATACATCAAGGGGTAATGGTATAACAATCTAAAGATAAGGAATTCTAGGTTCACTAGATATTCTAAACTTAGTGGTGTGTCTATATTCTCGTTGTATTCTTAATAGGTGTGCTACTCTAATTATCATCCTAATAACAGGGGTTCCTATATTCTAGCAGAAGACTATACTCAAGAAACTATTAGGGAAGTACAGGAATCAAGCAGGATGCAATTATTCGAATAGAGAGGAGAAAGATGAATCATAGTCAATTGTGGATGAGATCCTATACTCTAGTCCTAGGTGCAGGCTTGTTCGGTACAGTAACGTAACCGAGACAATATGCTCTCGACCTGCATGGGCCACCACAAAAACATGTCACACCCCAGTCACAAAAATACGTAGGACTAGGACACGTAAGCATGCCAGCCGCATGGATATGGCAACTCCAATATATGGAAACCAAATCCATACGTACGCTGTAATATGAATATAAAATCCACAAGTGGTATAAAATGTATCATAAGTCACAGGGTAAAATCTAAATCTCATCCACCAAAATCATATAGAAATAAATAACCAGTATCTATGAAACTAGATCTCAATAAGAAGTATCTAAGGATGATAGTTGGATGGAAACAAATCCACTACCAACTCGAATATAAGAGCAAAAACAATATGAGTACAACACCACAACACAATATAAGAATACCAGCTATCCATCACAGCTCGAAGAGAAGACATCCTCGGATCACATGTAACCATCCAAATCTGCACTCCTGCAAATACTCAAGAAAAGATACACCTGGCAGCGGACCAGGTCCTCAGAGGGACGTAACAAGATACAAAAAATATGAGCCAATTTGAATACAGTAAACATGCATATGGTTTGAAAATAGATAAGTACGCTGTACATGACAATCTATATGAATGCAAATGAGGACAACTTTTCGACGTATGGGCAAGGGTAGTCTACTCGATCTAAGCCTCACAACTCACACACCCGTCTAGAATATCAGAAATCGACATACCTCTGGGGTAGCGACCAGCGCGACTCTACAGAAATCGACATACCTCTGGGGTAGCGACCAGCGCGACACACGCCCGTAGTGCGAACTATATACTTTGGTTTACCAGAGTGGTTAAAAGCCCATACGCCTAATGATTGTCCTCCCATGATACTAGGTGCCATGTGTGTGTCAACATATCTAATACATAGTAATGACTGAAGAAAAACTACACATGCAAGAACTATACAGAAATGAAATAAATAAAAAGAAATATAAATAGCATGCAAAGTACTGTAAACAATTTGGCAAGGTATCTTGCCTGGGGTCCTGCTGCTGGTATGAATCCGAGTCCAAGTCACAGTCCAAATAGCCTATGTATTACAAATTTATCACGTCAAGAAAATAATTTATTTTAATTTATTTAATTCTGGAATAATTACTCTAAAATCCTATTTTAATCTTATTATTCTGATTTTTATGTTAATTCCTAAATTTTGTCCAAAAAAACTGAATTTTATCAACTCGAGACTCATGACACGCAAATCGAGACGATCTGTTGACCAAAAAGTCAACCGACACAAACTCAACTTTTATGTATGATTTTCTGTAGATTTCAGTGTCAAAAATATGCTGGAATTTACAGCTCATCCGAATTCAAATTAGTTTGGAAATTATGGCACATACAAATTTTGTATTGTGCACCGATGGTTAAATTCTAACCTAGAAGTTCTACAGAATTAACAGTATGTAAATACTTCGAAATAAATTCTGGGAAAAATATATGTCGATGATCTCGACATTAGCTTTCCGAAACTTTAAACGGTTCATGATTCTGATTCCTAGTTCTCCCGGAATCGCGAAAACATCAAAATACGTCTATTTTCGGACATACTGTGCTCTACGAATTTTACAGAATTTAATACTCATAATTTAGAAAAATAATTTATATAATCAGAAATCTAACCTCATTATCGTTCTAACAAAAAAAAACTAGGCCTCGTTTGGAGTCTAGAGCTAGGAGATATCGTCTTTTTAATTCGTCATAACTAGTAGAAAATGAGGCTGAATTTATGACGAATTTTGGCTATTTTTTTTGGACGAAAAAGAGAGGAATTTGGGGAAGAAAAATATGAAGGATAAGGTATTTATAATGGTGAACACTACTTAATTAAATACGACTAGGATTGGTTAATTTGGATAGGATTATGATAAATTTAAATAAGGATAGGATATACATGAAGTTGATTTCCTATTAGGTTCAGGATTTGAATTAATTTAAAATAGAGTTTGAATTTATCTCAATAATTTATAATCTTAAATATAATTAAAGATAATACAAATAATTTATAAAATCTTATTAATATCTATTAACACTAAATTAGCATCTATCTAATATTAAGACTATATATATCCAAATAAATCCTAAATAATTTAAAAAAAAATCTAAATAAATTTCTTAAATTTCTAAATAAATTACAAAAAAATATAATTAAATATTTTAAACTAAAATAAATATTTGGTAGGAACGACATGCAAGTATGGTCGTATAGTAAATCATAGAAGTCCTAAAAATTTATGTTTTCTAAGTTTTAATTACCAAAAATTCTAGAAAAATCTCCAAAAATCTAAAATAACCTAAAATAATTCTAAATGAATATTTATATAAGTAAATATACTAAAATTTTTATTTTCTAATTAACTAAGAGAATATTCTAAATAAATTCAACATCTATAATAAATATAATAATATAAAATATACACAAATACCTATTTTGGGTGAGGGAGTTTACATATATATAGTAAATATATTGGTATATAATACATAATGATATATATATGTATATATATGTATTTACTTATAAATGTATTGTATGAATATATATATATATATATATATATATATATATATATATATATATATATATATATATATATATATATATATATATATATATATATATAATATGTATAATGTATATGTATAAAGATGCATAATTTCATATATACGTATGGTGTACATTTGTATGTATATATATATTGTATATTTGCATATAGGTGCAATTGTAAATATATGTATATATGTATTATCAAATATATACATAAAAATAAGTGGTATATTTGTGTTAAATATACATGTATATGTAAATGTATATTTTATGTAAATTTGTAATTACGTATATATAATGTATAGATAGTGTTATTTTTACATATATGCATATGTAATATATAATGTATTGTTACTATATATATATATATATATATATATATATATATATATATATATATATATATATATATATATATATATATATATATATGTGACTTATGTATAATAAAGACACATTTTCTTGAACTCCAGGGATGAGAGAATAGCTACTCTGGCGCAGCAGATTCGTGATTTGACTGCTTCTCCCCAATGATGTACTTTCTTGTTTCTTCTATAATTTCTCGGAGATAATAAAGACACATTTTCTGACTTTGTGGGCCCATCATTTTAGAATATGATAGGCTAGGGTGAAAGTGATATCAGAGGTATGATTAACATAACATTCTTTCGTTAAGGTTTTGCTGAATGTAAATCTATTCAGAGTTAACATGAACCTGAAAGAATATAATCCAACTAAATTTGTATACTAAACACTATCAGAGGTATCATTAACATGACAGGCTTACAAATTAGTTAAGGATATCTATTTGGAGGTCTCATGAACCTGATAGAATATGATCCAGCTAACCTTTGTGCATGATATCGTCAGAATAAGATCTTCGTCATACTCCGTTAAACGAAGGAGATCAAGTATAGTACTTCTTCGGGATTTTGCAGTTGATAGTAGCCATTGCCAAATTTTTATTAGGCTTGGCTAATCTGTAGGCGTCGTTTGCAAATATAAGGGCCCTCCCATTGCTTTATGATTGTTTATATGAATTTCGGATATTGTACTAGAGGTAAATGGACGTAGTACAATACCGTATTTGTTGAGGATATCCCACTGGGGGATTTTTAGTAGACCCATTACTTTGTGCGCATAAGAGTGCAAGTAATAGGTTTAAGACAAATCCTGACAGAGGCAATATAGACGCAATAAAATACGACTCTGTAGGGATGAATAGGGACTGACTCTTTCTTCGCTGGGAAAATGAGGATAGTTCAGAGGTGATATGGACATGAACATTTTATTTTTCCATTGTGGGCATTCCACAGGAAAATTTTTTTGTGGACCTATTACTTTTTGTACACGAGAGTGCAAGTAATAAGTTTAGGACAAGCCCTGCCAGAGGTAATATGGATATGACAGTTTTTGTGGACTCAACACCACTGGTGTACTTAGAGTTAAGTACGGGCGTTAAGGTGAGATGACAACCGATATCAGAGGTAATATGGACATGATAATCGATAGCCAAAAACTCGAAAAGTTTGTTTAGAGGTAATATGAACATGAAAAACTTTTGGATTGTGACTCCATTGGGGATGGAGGTACATATCTGCTCGTAGGTAATATGGACATGGCAGTTTTTGGTGGACTCAACACCACTGGCGTACTTAGAGTTAAGTACGGGCGTTAAGGTGAGATGACAACCGATATCAGAGGTAATATGGACATGATAATCGATAGCCAAAAACTCGAAAAGTTTGTTCAGAGGTAATATGAACATGACAAACTTTTGGATTGTGACTCCATTGGGGATGGAGGTACATATCTGCTCAGAGGTAATATGAACATGGCAGTTTTTTGTGGACCTAACACCACTAGCGTACTTATAGTTAAGTACGGGCGTTAAGGTGAGATGACAACCGATATCAGAAGTAATACGGACATGATAATCGATGGCCAAACCAGGAAGGTTTGTTCAGAGGTAATATGAACATGACAAACTTTTGGATTATGACTCCATTGGGGATGGAGGTACATATCTGCTCAGAGGTAATATGGACATGGCAGTCTTTTGTGGACTCAACACCACTGTCGTACTTAGAGTTAAGTACGGGCGTTAAGGTGAGATGACAACCGATATCAGAGGTAATGATAATCGATAGCCAAAAACTCAGAAAGTTTGTGCAGAGGTAATATGAACATGATAAACTTTTGGATTGTGACTCCATTGGGGATGGAGGTACATATCTGCTCAGAGGTAATATGAACATGGTAGTTTTTTGTGGACCTAACACCACTGGCGTACTTAGAGTTAAATACGGGTGTTAAGTTGAGATGACAATTGATATCAGAGGTAATATGGACATGATAATCGATGGCCAAACCAGGAAGGTTTGTTCAGAGGTAAATATGAACATGACAAACCAACTGGGGAGATAACGAAATAGTTTATAGGTAATATGAACATGAACTCATGTCCAAAAAATTCACTGTAGAGTGATTTTCTTGAGTGGGGATAGACCTGAAGAATCCACTGGGAAAACTTTAGGGATTCATCATCCGGTATTTTCTTGAGGGAGCAAATTATCACGTAAAAAGTGAAGTCAATTTGCGGTGATCGTACCCTCATTTACAGATGTTGAGTGATGACCTTGGCATCGATCAACTCCTGGATTCTCATTTTTAGTACATAGTAAGCCCTTGTAGGGTGATGAATGTACCGATGGAAAAGGCAATAATCAGGGTCATCAACTTTGCCAGCCCTCTCAGGGTATCTGATGTTGGGTAGCCGAAGTTTGTTTTCCTTCATCAACATATTGAAGATTTCAATGATGTCATCTTCATTGAAGGAGAAAGTCTCTTTCGACTTTCGGGCTCCCGATGTTTGAGTTTTACGGTCTTTCGGGAAGATCGCCATCGTTGCATCATCTTCGGACTCAGAAGGAAGTCTACCCCCAGCTTTGGATTATGCCCTATTTTGTCGAGGTAGGCTACCTCTAGACATGTCGTGGCATTTGTCCACTGAAGTTGATTTAGAAGGAGCTGCCTCTGGTTGTGCCGGATCAGACTCTCGAGGTTTGAAGTTTGTAATAGATGCAATGTACCCCAACCCAAAATGAGTTTGTTGACAGTAAGGATTACTATGCAATGGTGTTCGTCTGCCTTTTCCATAGTTGAGGCCTTGTTTCAACTTCAAATCATAACCCATGCTTTGTATAATCTTCAAAGCTTGTGGGCTATACCTGTGGATTTGCATTTTTCCCCCATCAGATTTGCGAGATTCTTCTTGTACAATCGGACTGTTTCGCATGCGACCGAAGACTATTAGATGCTGGTCGTCGCGAGTTGGGGGAATAATAAAGATGGAATCTTCATGTGGCCCATATGTCATGATGACATTAGATGTTGATGCATCTTTCCACATGATCTCCCCACGTTTGACAGTTAGGGGAACTGAAGCCTGTTTATGACTTCTGTCTTTGCGTTTCTGGATCAGAAATTCATGCAAGTCAGGAGTATTAATAGAAGAAGAAGAGGACGAAAGCTTGTTCTTCCTTTTTACATCAGTTGGAATGCTGATATTGGGCACCCCAACTCTTTTCCTGCCGTAGGAATATAGCAGTTCAGCCATATGAGCAGCACATGATCCCCGAAGAGCATATCTATCTGCAAACTGGACCTTCTTTACTCTGAGGGGCTGGACCTAGCGTAGTCTAGGATTTTGTTTAGGCTGGCGTAAACATGAGGAAGTCCTCGATCGGCCATCAGCTTCTTGCGTAATCTGGAGAGCGGGCAGCTTCTTATCTTGCTGGCGTAAAGACCGAGAAGTTGAGAAATCCGCCACTTGTTTTCCCTTGCGGAGATTATTGGGACTCTCTACCTTCTTTTGAGTGAGAGTACTATTTTTACGCGCGGAGCGTATTTGAATTTTCTGACTTGGCGCTGAGGCCTTGTCAGAAACTACGTCTGTCTCATCAGTGACGGGAGACGAGTTTTTACGCGCAATGCGCGATGTATGCTTCTGGATTGGCGCTGAGGCATTGCCAGAAGTTTTGTCTGCACCGCCAGCGACGGGAGACTGAGTTTTACGCGCAAGGCGCGGAGTGGACTTCTGGATTGGCGCTAAGGCATTGCCAAAAGTTTTGTCTGCCCCGTCAGCGACAGGCGACTGAGTTTTACGCGCAAGGCGCGGAGGGAACGATGCTACAACCTCATTGGTCGGAAAGATCAGAGAGTCGGCAGAAATGGTAGAAGATGTCTGGGGCATCCACACCTTACGTAGTTTCTTGTTGTCTTGGACAGAGAGAGAGTGAGAGCTACCCCATGTTCGAAGCAGGTCTTCGTAGGCAGATTGGTCGAACTGGACGACCAAGGTCTTCTTCATTAATCCTACTGCATCGTGTTGAGCAATTGCTTTCTCGTCAGATGAGAAAGATGTCCCCAGCAGAGTCGCCATCTTTTGTTTGATAATAAATAGAAGAAATAAAACTAGGTTTATACAAAACCCTTTCTTAGGTTTACAAACAAGAAGTACTATTAATCCTATACGAGGATGTTAAGTACAAATTTTAATCTGGGTAAATATTGATATAGGAGTCTGATCTGCAGTCGATCATTTTGTCCCTTGGACCACACGATGATAAATAAGTGCTGTAGAAGAAGAAGATGCTTCAAAGATTGTAAGAGGGAGTGGATGCTCGATGCCAAAATCGTCGATCGCTACTCTCTATCTGAGCTCTTCTTTCTCTGTTCTTCGATTTCTTTTAACTTTTTTCGACCCTTGTTCGACCTCGACCCTTCAACTCTGGAATTTGTGACCTTGGACCTCTGTCAATAGAGGTCTCTATTTATAGAGTTTTAGTGAAAGTAACCGTCCAGTCGGCATAAAAGCCGGACAGTGGAGAGTGTGGCACTTTTTATGCGGCGGTTATAATAACTGCCACCCACATATAGATGATCTTCTGAATAAGCATGTGACGCGTGTCCCATTAAGAGATAATGCGTATAACTGCTGCGAAGATCACGACATGCAAGTCACGTAGGTAACTGCCCCTTGCGTAGAAAAGGTTGGCGTAGAAGCCAATAACTGTCACCATGGCGTAGAAACCAAATAGTTGTCAAGTTGGCGTAGAAGCCAAGTGGTTGTCGAGTCGGCATAGAAGCCAAATAGGAGTAGAAGCCTTGTAGGCGTAGAAGCCTGATGCTGCATGGATAGGTAGCTAGCGTAAAAGATAGCTGGTCCTCCTTCTTTGATTGAGGCCTTGAGCGTATTCTGGACCAAATAGCCTTATCACGCACAAATGCAAATATAGCCTGAGTTGGCATATTTCAAGGAGATAGCGTACAGCGTACTCCTTATAGCTGAAAATAGCCCGGTGGCATATTTCAAGGAGATAGCGTATAGCTTTCTCCTTATAGCTGAAAATAGCCCGAAGGCGTATTTCAAGGAGATAGCATACAGCGTGCTCCTATTGCTGAAAATAGCCTGATGGCGTAATATGCAAAGGTGATGATGTGGACGTATTAGCCGTAATTATGGCTCGCCTAGTCTTTAAAAATATAACCAAATCTCGTACATTTAATGTAGAGATCTGCCACCATTCTGAGCATTAAATGCAGAGACGTGTCTCGAGCTCTGTACGAAGATCTGCCACCATTCTGAGCATTAAATGCAGAGACGTGCCTCGAGCTCTGTACGAAGAGCAGATTTTGACGTGGCAGTTCGTTTTGTCTTCTGCTGAGCGTAAAAGCTCACATCTGCCTGTGTAAAACTAGGCAGCGTATTCCCTTGTATGCGTAAAAACACTTTTGTATCAGGGAAACGTCACTAAATGACGGTTTGGGTCTCTGTGCCACACCATCATTACAGCCGTCGTCTGGATAGCTGTACAGTACTCATTGTCATGAGTCAGGTTCACTGCATGATTTGACAGATTCATCCGAGGAATACGAAGCATTCCCCGTACAACTTTCCACCGCATTAAAAGCAGATGAGTTTTATGCCAAAGTAGCGATGTAACAACCCTTTTACGCTGAAGCAGCCTGAAAATACTGCATTACGCGGATTGTCCTGGAGCTTATATTTTATGCTGTACCAGCGATAAAGCTCTGTTTGTACGCCAATGGCTCTGAAGTCATGTTTTACGCCACCCAGCACTAAAATACTGCGTATAACTCTACAGCTTATTTTGCATGCTTCTACAGTGATAGCATGAATATTAGTGATGTCATAATGTTAAATATAATAGATTAACCATATTCAAAAATATAGTTAGATCATTGGGCTAACAATCTCCCCATTTTTGATTATGGCAACTCAGTTCTATTTAAGATGGCTTTAATAGAAGATCATATCACTAATATGTAAATCAATAAGCATATATCACTAAAGGTGGAAGAAGAATATAAATGTTATAGTGATTTTATAATTGGTTAGTGATATTAAACGGTTAAACTTAATCGATTCATCATATTTAAAATATGATACAATCATTGGGCTAACAATCTCCCTTTTTTTTTAATATGGCAAATCAATTAAGTTTAAGATGGATACAATAGATGTATATGTCACTAATATATAAAATATATAAGCATACATCACTAAAAATATATTACTTAAATAACTTCTACCCATTTTTAAACATAATAGTACATACTTAAACTTACTTCTCCCCCATTGACATGAACAAAAATAAACTCCCCCAATTAGTAGATGCAAGGAATTTAATCTCAAGTAAATAAATTAGAGCAGGAGGAAGGCATAGACAATCATGATCAAGATCAGTTATGAAAGCAATAGGAGAAGTGCGTAAAGACAAGTTTTAGAAAATACACAATTAATGTATAATAGCAATTGAAATATAGTTAGATCATTGGGCTAACAATCTCCCCATTTTTGATTATAGCAACTCAGTTCTATTTAAGATGGCTTTAATAGAAGATCATATCACTAATATGTAAATCAATAAGCATATATCACTAAAGGTGGAAGAAGAATATAAATGTTATAGTGATTTTATAATTGGTTAGTGATATTAAACGGTTAAACTTAATCGATTAATCATATTCAAAATATGATACAATCATTGGGCTAACAATCTCCCTTTTTTTTAATATGGCAAATCAATTAAGTTTAAGATGGATACAATAGATGTATATGTCACTAATATATAAAATATATAAGCATACATCACTAAAAATATATTACTTAAATAACTTCTACCCATTTTTAAACATAATAGTACATACTTAAACTTACTTCTCCCCCATTGACATGAACAAAAATAAACTCCCCCAATTAGTAGATGCAAGGAATTTAATCTCAAGTAAATAAATTAGAGCAGGAGGAAGGCATAGACAATCATGATCAAGATCAGTTATGAAAGCAATAGGAGAAGTGCGTAAAGACAAGTTTTAGAAAATTCACAATTAATGTATAATAGCAATTGAAATATTGCTTGTCAAAACACAAGATAGTTGGTAATATCAATGTGGAAAGATGAAAATAATGCAATAATATGTTTACCAACTAGAAATCCAAGGAAGAATTCCAAAACACAATATGATATGAAATATTACTCTACTTTGGATAGAATAGATTTAAAAAAAAACCCCATAAAGATTATATATTTGCAAATATAATAGATAACATGAGAATAATGGAAGAAACAATAAGAGGTTTTAACAATGATTAAGTAAACAAATATGATTCATAATTTTCCCATACAAATTAGTAGATCAATGCTATACAAGGAGTATAATCATTGAAAAGAAATCAAATAGATATACATGAATCTTCCTATTTGCAAGATCTATTCATTTTTCCAAGTTCATGCATTTGAAATCAATTACCATATCATGCTATAAGAATATCCTTTATATAAACATGGAGGTGAAGGAGAAAAATACTTAAGACGGAGAGATCCAGTCGACTTGAATGCTCCCCCTCAAAGTATGACCAATCTAGATAAATCATGAATTTTGGGTAATGCAAAGCAATGAAAGCCAAACCAATTAGAAACAAACAAGGAAAGCCAAAGCAATAAAAGCTTAATAGAATAATCAATAAGGATAAAGAAGTTATTTTAGAAAAATTCTATCATTAACCCATAAATGAGAGAGAAACAAGATAATAAAGACAATTACATACACTCTCATAACCCTTCATGAATCATGAACACAATTAAATAGATATTAACAATAAGAAATATGAGTTCATGTTGAGCTATTTATACCACATATTAGAGGATGTAAATGAATTGAACCAATTAATTTGCCCCCCCTAAGAATATGTGTATCTAGTTCCAAAGCACTTATAGCATAATAATAGATAAATACAAGATCTAGGAGATATATCAACTATAGATATTTTTTTCCCTTACTCAATGAATATAAGGCAAAAGAATAGTCACAAAAACAAAAACTATCATCTTTAAGAAAAGTGAGAACAATGTAAAAGGCACTTAAAGATAAGCAGCATAAAGAAATATCCAATAAAGCATATAAATCAAAAGATAAGAAACATTGACCTAAGTAGGATAAACTCATAAAGAAATAATTTAGGTCAATATATATTATCTTTTGAGAAAAAGTCACCATGAAGATAAAAGTATAATCAATCAAATAAATAAAACATGATAAATGTCACAATATAGCTCAAAAATATAAAAAAAATATGTCCATGATTAACTAATTAAGCAAGAATTAATCAATTTATTACTTTACATGGACCTAATGGGCTTTACCACATATATAAATCAATCAACGGTAAGGACCAAATCTTGCTAATACTTAGATGAAAACCAATTAAGTTCAAATAGCAAAGGCTCATATATGGTAATCCATGAGTAGTCAAGGTAGAGTAAAAATATTTGACATGAAGCTTACATAGTTAGATAATCTTGAACTACACAATCATTAGGATCATTTTCCAAGAGAGACAAATAAAATATGCATGATCCAAAAAATCTCTTTACTAAACTTCAATAGAAATCCCAAGTCCATACTATAATAAAAACTCACAAATCAATAAAAAAAATGAAAAAGAGTCAATCTTATTTGAAATATTATAAATTTAAACAACATGAGATAGAAATAAGGATATGATAAAATCATGACTCAAAGGTGAGAGAATTTCAAGATATACTAACCATAATGAATCACAATCCTCAACATGAAAACAAGATTAAATCAAGGATTTGTCAAACTAATATTATAGAATAAGCATATCTATCTAATGTAGAAAATAAATCACATCAAGATAATTCATAAAACTTATTTTTATAAACTAGCACAACATATATAGAATGGAATGAAAAATAAATAGCTAGATGAGTAAAAGTGAACTAAGATTATATAGCTTAACACTTATTATAATAGCGTAAGCTATATAACCAATTAGGATTAATAAGATAAACCATTAACAAGATAAATGTGCTCATTAAAACTTGAGCCACTAATACACATGATACTTGCTTAAGCTTAGAGTATCCAATAAGGTCATACATTTTGAAAGATCAAAATAATTTATAGACTCTTCACTAAGCAAGGATAAGAGCAAGAATAAACACAACATATAAAAAAAGGCTCTTATCAAATCAAAGGCTAAAATATTTACAAGAAGATAACAATAATACAAATCTTTTTACCAAGTATTGAGAATAATCCATGACAATAAAATTATAGGTCGATCTAGAGAATGCAAAATATTATTACCATAAAGAAATAAGTGTATTCTCTAGAATTGGATAGATCTCAAAACTAGTGCTCAAACATATAGTAGCAAAAGGCATAAGGTATTTGATGTACCAATTACATGTATCCTTATGTGCTACAACATCATTGGAAACAATAACTACAAACCAAGCATAAAATCCAAGGAATGAACAAAGAAAGATCACCAAGATCGAGAAAGTTAGATGCTAGAGAAAGCAAAAATATTTTTAAAAAAACTTTCATAGTGCAAAATAAAAATAAGGTTTTGAAAGAGTGCACTAATAACTGAGATAAAAGAAAGATACACAAGTTAAAGTACAAGTATATGTGATTCTTAAATAAACATCCATATATAGTCATGAGAAAGACAATAATAAATATTTTCTCTCAACAACTCGATTTCAAAGATAGATCAATTTGAAAACTCAAAATCAAGGAATCATCAATGTATATATAAAGCTATATATATCATAAATAGGCATACATGAAAAGATTCAATCAAATAAAAGCATGTATACACATTGTCAACCAAAAAGTCAAGAAGATAAAATCAAGAAAATGACTTTAAGGAAGAAGCTAATTGATTCAAAGAAACATGCACAAATTTGTCAAAAGAATCAATAGCTAAAATATAAGATAAGCACAAGTTTAAAGATACAAGTATAGAATACTCTTCAAATTAAAGTAAAATTTGAGCTTAACCATATGCCAATATAAAGATATTTACACAAAAATATATAACAATATAGGAAATACATGAATATCATATGAATATAAAAGATTAATTATATAGTCATGTTTTATTAATGAAAGTTAAAGTACAATCACAAAATCAAACATGTTTAAATAAGCTTTATTAGGCACAACATAATTGATTCCCAAGAGATTTGTCAAAAAGAAGCACAAGAATCAATAGTGAATATATTATGCAAGCACAAGGTTAAATCAAAGTATAAGTATATAATTTTTAAGCAATAAGAAACTAGTGCTAAACACATATATTCACAAGAAATGATTATATTAAATATGACATTTAAAAATAAATCGGCGATGAGTAACTATCTCAATGATATAAAGAGAAGAGACAAAAATATTTACTCGATTCAAAGTCTCAAGATCCTATGGACTAGAGTAATATGCATGCTTTATAAATAAGGACTAAAAAATTATAACATGTATATATAAATGTGTCACACTAATAGAAAATGATTGATAGACTACATAGTATAAAATAATCATTCCGCTGTCGAACCTATTCCAATTCCAATAAGTCGGTATATCAATATTAATTAGATCCAAAATCTGGGTCACATTTTATTCATGAAATGGGTTGGATTGGTATTATTCTGGATACGGCATAATCATTCTAATAAGTACGTATATTCAGACTTCTTGGGTGCTATGATCCAAAGTCGAAAAGATATGAGTTGTTATATGTAAAGGTTCCCCGAACCCCAACGGATTCAATAAATTAAGGAAAATCTAAATTTTAGAAGACGATAACTGAAGGCTGACTTTCGACATCAAAACTAGGAATAGTCTCGAGAACCCCCGCGATGGTCTTGAGGTCAACTGGGAATCACTCCCTAGCATGGTAAGACTTCATATAGCTTCGATGTACTCTTATCTTCAACAACTGGCCCGGTATTCAATGAGGGTCCAGTAACATCCCTTCCCGTCTCAGCTTATCCACCACTACCTTCATCACCAACACCAGCTGCAGAGACGGGTTAAGCAACTAGTCATGCTAGATGAAAGTGATTACAAGAGAAATACACAAAGCATGCTAGTATCATATATCTCACATTGATTCATACAATAAGCAACTAAAAGAAATCAATGAGAGCTATGAGCAAGACATAAAAAAGAAATATACTAGATTCTATACATATAGATAATTTAGGAAGAATCGTTTAGCATGTTACCAAAGTGTCTCTAGTGGCCACGTTTGTGTTGGTGCAATTACTTGAAAGATGACCATTGTAACTTTGCAATCACCAACACGCTCCATGGTGCTATGTCCCGGCACAAGAAGCTCTACCTACAACATGAGATGAAGACTTTGGTATCCAAATAAACTTGGATCCATATTTGTTATCCTTCGGAACCCAAATAGAATTTAATCTAACATTGGTAATAAAATTCCTACGAATAGGGCAAGTAAAACTCATGTGTCCAATGCGGGAGCAATAGAAACATCTAATGCTAGTGTGTGCATATGTATCAGAATGAGCATGGTTGTGATCATGTGACCTACTAAAATGATGAGTATCTCTAGTGTGAGCATGAGAATATTTGGTTTTAAGAATATCATATTTTGACAACAAATTATCATGCATACAAGTAAGAGAATTAAATTTAGCATTTAAAATATTATTCTCTTATTTAAATAAATCAATTCTAGAGATAAAGATATTATTTTGTTCCTTTAAAGCATCAATAGAAGAATCATGCAATTGAGATAACTCATGAGTTTATTTCTTGAAATCTTCTATTGATGAGGAAAGAGTTTTGATTTTCAAAATCAAAGCTTATTTTAACTCTTTAAAGAAATACACGATTAGTTTTGAGAATCAAGTCTAGATAATAAATTATGGTTTTTATTTCTCATCAACTCATTTTCTTCTTCTAAATAAATAACCATTTCTTAAAGTTCTTCATTTGTAGAATAAAGGTCATCAAGAATCTCTAAGGATTGATTAGCCATAGTTTTTCACTTAGAGCATTTCTTGCATTTAGAAGAAACATGATTGTCTATGCTACTAGAAATAGAACCCTCTTTATCGGAGGAGGAATATGATGCCATAAATAATAATGATATACTCTAAGGATGTTAAGCCAAAAGAAATAGAGTCCTTGCTCTAATACCAATTGTAGGAACCCTATAGGGGGTGAATAGGGTCAAGCTAATAAATTAAGCACAAATGATTAATAATAGATAATTTAAAAATTAAGTGTGCAAGAAGTAAAGCAATAGGAATACTGACACCCGATGTATCCTGGTATCCTCCTCGAGGCACTCCTGTCCCAGAAACTCTTGTCCGACTTGAATCCACTATTAGCAAAATAGTTACACCACGAGCTTTGATCCGAAGGCCCGTTAATTTCTTACATAAGAGATTTGATCCGAAGGCTCTCTAACTTTACACAAGCTTTGATCCGAAGTCTTGTATAATTCAACCTCTTGCAAGATGGTTTTGATTTTCTTACAACAAATAAAAATATCTAACTTTTACAACTCAAGAACACTCTAACATAATTTGTGGATAGACAAATGAAAGCTTTGGTAGAGTATTTGTGGATGATCTTTGATAGATAGAAAATTTTTAGTCTCAAAAGATCAACCTTGAAAGAAGGGGTTCAAGGCTTTATATAGGCCAACACAAAGAAAGAGCAAAAATATAACTTTCAGCCTGCGAATGGTATACCACTGGTATACTACAGTATACCGTTGGTATACCGGTCTACAGTAACAACGGCTATAAATATGACTGTTGGGATCATTTAATGCACATAATTCGACCGTTGGATTGTCAACTGTGATAAACCGGTATACCGTCGGTATAGACAGTATACCATCGGTATGCCGGTCCAAACGACAGAGAGCAACATTTATATAAAATTGGTATACCATCGGTATACTCCAGTATACCATCGGTATGTCAGTCCAAACGACAGAGAGCAACATTTATATAAAATTGGTATACCGCCTATACTCCAATATACCGTCGGTATGCCGGTTTTCAGGCCAAAAATGATCTTGGGTTATTTTTTATCCTAGCTTTCGATTTTGCCATCCATTACTTATGTTTACAATAATTCCTAAGACTTATTATAGACTCTAGACAGACTATGGAAGGTGCAGGCTTCTTCAGATTCTATAAAATATGATGGCATAGCTTGGTTTCTTCACTTGATAGATGATGGCTTTTTTCTTGACGACAGTTGTCCTGAGATACCTATTTTAGGAAATATCAATACCTTTCGGGGCTTCGTCTCTGAACTCCCATAGGGGGCTTTTTCCTCAACCCATGTCCACTGACCGGGCAGCGAAACCCCCGAGTGCGTGGCTCCGGAGATATCGTAGGCGGTTCAGAGAAATCTTGTGGGATGATGTCGTCTTTGGTCCATCATAATTTTTTCATTGCATATGTCCATGTTTGATCTTGCTTATTGCTTTTATGCAAATACAAGTTAGGCAAACAAAGCAATATACATAGTAGCAAGTATGATAATATTTAATGCATATTTGAACTATGCTAAGTTTAAGTATTCAAAGTAGTGATAGCATAAATATTAGTGATGTCATAATGTTAAATAGAATATATTAACCATATTCAAAAATATAGTTAGATCATTGGGCTAACATATATATATATATATATATATATATATATATATATATATATATATATATATATATATATATATATATATATATATATATATATATATATATATATATATTTCTTAAGAAAGAAAGGAGAAACCATTAATTAGGAGGCCCGAGTAGTAACTACTAGGATTGGAAATAGAATGGTAGTTATGTAGGATTGATAATTAAACCTCACCCATTTGATGATTACTGAGATGTATACCTACTTCGAGGTTTAGACTATGCATTGATTTGCTAAGTATTCATAAGATGAATTATTTGGTCAAGTGGATAAGTTACAAAGATAAAACAACGAAGTTGGAATGTGGATTCACTACACCAAAAGAGGAATTTTTCAACATAATATTTTTTATTACTAATGAGTTTTTACCGTTACTAATTACTAATGGTCAAAAATAGTTAGTATAAATAGGAAAAACTAAAACTTAATATAAATAACACATAATATTAATGTTACAATTTTATAACCGTTGGTAAATCTAATAAACAAATAAAAAAAATCCAACCATTGTCTTTCACATAGTTAAAATAAGTGTTAGGGGGGAACACTTTTCGTTACCCCCATTTTTTTTTCGTAAGCCCATAAGACCTATTCGGCTATTGCTTCCCCCCCCCCCCCCGCCCCAAAGTGAAGAGTTCTCTTCTCTTCGGCTAAAGTTTCTTTCGTATGCTTTACCAAGAGTTCTTTTCTTTTCGGCTGGAGCTTCTCCTGTGTGCTTGCTGGTGCTTCTCTTTGGTTGGAGCTTTTTCCATGTTACTTCTCTTCGGTAGATGCTTCTTCCGGCTGGAGCTTCTTCCATCTACGTTGGTGCTTCTCTCGGCTTTGAGTACCTTTCTCTCTCTCTCTCTCTCTCTCTCTCTCTCTCTCGGAAGGTAAATATCTCTCCCTCTATGAAGTTAAAGCCCTAAAAAATTTCTATTTCGCCTATTTTTAGGGTAAATATAATTTTAGGACAAAATTTCTAAACTATAGAAAAAGATTTTGAAGGTATGCTAACATAATCTGGTTTAAAGATATTTTATTGTTATTTATGTGAACATTTTCATAGTTTCTGTTGGTACTCACATGTCCGATCTTTGGTACTACAACGTGGAACTCCAACTCTTGCTTAGCTCAGTGAGTTATGGTTTAAAAATGATATTTTTAGTTAGAAATCATGTTTAATATGTTATGTATCGATGAACTTCTCACAATTAATTAATATGTTGTGTCTTTATTTTGTAATGTTCTCCTATGCTTTAGGTTATGTGTTTAATTGTATATTATTTATCGTAGACTATATACTAAAATTATGATGCAGTATCAGTACTGCCTGTATGTTTATGCATATTTTTATTTCCTGTATGCTACTTTGTTTTTACTTTGTGCTTAGTGTATCTCATGGATATAACTTTATTTCCTTATATTACACTATTGCTTTATTCTTCTATGCATTTAGTCTTAACTTTGATATATGTTATGTTATATCTGGCTTTATTTCCTTGGTTGAGACTCCTATATTTATCTTGTTTCGTCATGGTGTTGCTACTAAATAGGCTTTTTTCCTGATACTACTTTCTTTTTGTATCTGATCTTCTTCCTTACTGTATATGATTGCCATGTCATTGTTTCTATAAACCTGAATATGAATTGGTTATTCAGTTACTATAAATATTTAGTTGATAATGGTCTTTTAGTTTGGTACGATGGGTTTATTGTATTAGTTGAATCAAATTCCTGGTGATATTATATGTACCCTTTTTTGGCTAAGTTACAAAGAGGGATAAATTATTTGTTGATTTCTATGAACTATTTATGTGTACTACATATTCTGTTTATGAGAATGAATCAATATACAAATTCTATTAATGCCATACAAATTCTATAGTCCTATACAGGAGAATGCCATACAAATCAATATACAAGTCTGAATGGTAGTGATGATATCACAAGCTTAGAAGACTTTGAAAGTTATCATATTGTTGAAGTTTGTCTGAGAAAAAGAAGAGTCAAAGAGACATCGAAGACCTTCGTAAATGGAAATAGAATTACAAAACCAAGTAACTGATGTTATGACTAAGTTTAATTTAACGACTTCTGCCTTTCTAAATATGTAACAGAATATGCTACAAAATATGAATATGTAATAAAATCAATTCGGAGGTAATGTGACACCAGGGACTGAAGTTGCCTCCAACACAGAGAAGACTCTAGTTGGTCCTGATACCCATGATGATAACGTTGCTAGCCCTTTTATCTCGACCAATAATGTTGGATCATCTTCCAAGGGAAAGAAAAATATGATCTTACCCTCACAAAATTTGAAGGAGGAGGTAGAGAAAGGATATCTCGCAACACTCACCATATTTCTCATCATTGAGAGGTGTTAGATGACTTAGATAATAAGTTAGCAGGTATCTTTCAAATCCTGGAAGGATACATTAAAGTGTGGTCAAGTGGATTCTACGATACCATCAGGGCTTTGCCGATTGGAAACTTTCTTTTAGTGGTGACGAGCCGAAGCTGGTTGGGTATACCGACGCTGATATAGCTGGAGATATAGATACGAGACGATCGACTTCGGGCTATGTGATGATGTTTGTTGGTTGAGCGGTATCGCAGCAGTCGCAATTGCAGAAGTGTGTTACCTTGTCGACGACAGAGGCAGAGTACATCACGGCGACGCAGGCTTGCAAGGAGTTGCTGTGGATGGAGAAGCTGTTGCAGGAAATGGGGCTAAAGCAAGAGCAGTACCCTTTGCTTTATGATAGCCATAGTGCAATTCACTTTGTGAAAACCAGATATTTCATAGCCGATCTAAGTATATTGATACCCGATATCATTGGATACAGGATGTGGTTAAAAAGAAGCAAGCATCGCTTGAGAAGGTTCATACGGATGATAATAGAGCAGCCATGTTCACAAAGATTCTTCCAAAAAAAAAATTGAGTACTGCAGGCGGATCATCAGGATGACGTCCCCCTCCACATAGTTATGAAGGGGGGACTTTGTTGGAGTGGGTGGGCTTCCCAACCTATGTGGAAAATACCTTGAGTTAGATTGAGTATTCATACATATAATAGAAATATCTCAATAGATTTGGATTAAGTATTCCTATATATAATAGGAATATGTCAATAAATTTAGATTTAGATTGGTTATTCCTATAATAATATGAATATATCAATGGGTTTGGATTTGGATTGGGTATTCCTATATATATAATAGGAATACTAGTTTTTGGTTTGAGGCTATATATATTAGGTGTCTCCTAGCCCTAAAATATCTCGAAAAAATATTACAAAATGAGACAAGAGTGCTTTTACAACATTGAAGAGGAAAAAGAAAGATTAGAGGTCATTTCAGAGAAAGAGACCAATTTGGGATATTTCTCATTGTCTAAGAAGGATTAGAGGCCATTTCGGATAAGGAGATCAATTTGGGATATTTTTCATTATCTTTTTTCTTCGTGGTTGTAATCTATTTTCTTTTCCAAACAGTTATGGTGATCCGTTCGGATTTGTCATGCCCCAGAACAAAAATACTGGAGAGCGGGAGAATGGCTTAGCCAACCACACCTTACGGAATACCGAAGCAACTCGCAATGTGTTAAAGTTGTCTAGAGACAAGGGGGTACATACTATAATTGTCATGCCCCAGTCCCAAAATACGTAGGACTAGGACACGTAAGCATGCCAGCCGCATGGATATGGCAACTCCAATATATGGAAACCAAATCCACACGTACGCTGTAATATGAATATCAAATCCACAAGTGGTATAAAATATAATACAAGTCACAGGGTATAATCTAAATCTCATCCACCAAAATTATATAGAAATAAATAACCAGTATCTATGAAACTAGATCTCAATAAGAAGTATCTAAGGATGATAGTTGGATGGAAACAAATCCACTACCAACTCAAATATAAGAGCAAATACAAAATAAGTACAACACAATCAACCAAAATATAAGTATACCAGCTATCGATCACGGCCCGAAGAGAAGACATCCTCGAAGCATACACAACCATCCAAATCTGCGCTCCTGCAAATACTCAAGAACAGGTACACCTGGCAGCGGACCAGGTCCTCAGAGGGACATAACAAGATACTTAAACACATGTCAAATAAGTACTGAAATAAATATCCAAAGGGGTCGCCTAACCGTCTAAGTGAATGCAGTTAAGAACAACTTTCCCCACAAGTGAGCTATCTGGCTGAAAACTGGGATTTGGCATGGTTCTCTTTTGTAGATCTAGGGGCCCAAAGGCACGTCGTCTTTTGAACGGCGGAGGCCCGCCAATGTACATAATATATATATATGGGTCATCACCGCCCGAATCTCCAGTAGAGAATCCGGGTGCACAGAAAAAAGTGCAAAGGAGCTCAAATGCGGTACTTGTTGTTCTCCCCACCCCATGCTCTAAGCATGTCATGTCCATGACACGATAAACCTCTAATAACTGCCAAGTCTACTAGCATGCAAAGTTTTTAACAGTAGTTACTCTTAACGCACGGCCCATACGTACAGGAGGCCAGACCTGCACGTAAGTCCGTGATCTACATGAGACTCACAACTCGTGTAACAACTGTGTCACGGCCAATGAACCTAATGGTGCTACATAATAATGGGGTAGTCTCGAGAATAAGGTCAATGCAATACATAAATAAAAACATATCGCGACGACACCGTCGCGTGCATTTTATATAACAGTTAAAATATATGAACTAAAGACAAAAAATAAAGATGCATGCAATCATATGGAATAAGAATAACAGTACAATGGCAAGGTATACTTGCCTGGCAAGGAGGCTGCAATGTACCAATAATCTGCTCCAGTAGTCGCGCAGAACAATTTCAATATCCTATGTACACGTAAATATAATACAATAAAATTATTAGTCATTACACCACCACATTTATACTGGACTCAGGGGGATACTAGGGGTGGCACTAGTCATCTAATACGATCAATTACGAGTTGAATTATGCAGGGTCACATCTTCAAGTGTTGTACACAATCAGACAGTAAGCTGACAGGTGTCTAAGCCAGTGCGTTAATGTACGCAAGGCAGGCAATTCACAAGTTCTTAGGGTCAACATGGTCAGGGTAAGTACGGGACAGTCCACGGTGTCCTAGGGTCGCACAGTCTGAATATATAGTCATAATTATTATTTAGCATAGTATTTAATTACTTATAATTTATGTACATACCATATATTTATATATTTCTATATATAACACCCAAATATACATACCAATTGAATACGTGTACTAAATATATATACTAAATGAATAATATACGCATATGCGTACATATAGGTACACGCCTTTGGGTTCGCCGACTCAGGACCTGATGTCAACTAACAGTCAATAAGAAATACTAATATCCTACAGGCATACACACAAGCACACATAAAAGAAGAAAATGTACAGGTTCGTACCTCGGGGTACGCGTACGGGTACAGCGGCGAGGCTGACGACGATGATGATGATGGTGACGACTATAATGACGATGATGGTGAGGATGGCGGTGTCTGTTATAGGATATGATTCGAAAACAACTTGGTATCTAGTATTTCCTTGATTGTCCTCAAGGTTTCAATATCATAAGGTGTGAGCTTTCCTACTCGGACCTTAGAAATGTCCCGTGGGCCCAGAGCACAAAGAAGAAACAGCAAACCCTGGTGTGTTGAGTCAACCACTCCGTGTTAATATATCTCCTTAAATAGCATAGAAGCAACTTGAACACCAAGTTCTTTAGGTGGCATCAGCACTGGATTCTGATCCGAATCCTCAGAGTCTCCATCTCATCAACTTTTCGTCGGCAAATAGCGTAATCAGCTGATAAGAAACAGCCAGAATCTGTTTCTGCAAATAGTGATATACCATTACCATTTGACCTTCCAGCAGATGGTCCAGATCTATGGTCCTCCTCTATACGAACATCAGGAAGGAATGGATTAAGGATTCCTCGCACAGCATACATCATCCTATGATCAAATTCAGGGGATACCTTGGTAGTGAAAGTTACCCCTCTGATTCTTTTAACCAGCCCTTCATCTACCCAATTAATAGCAGATAAGCTATTATGAAGAATAGGAACTCCTAGAATAATCTCTCCGCCTCCAAGAGGAGGAGCTCCCCGACTTTCAACTTTTAAAATTAGTTCTCCTTTAGGAACACCAAAACGTTGGAGGATACGCAGTGTGGTATGACAAAAAGTATCAGTACTTGGGTCTTTCGGATCATTTGTTATTCCTCTGAGTTTAATTAATAACGGTTTACTCCCCAAGAGCGCCAGAACAATCAACGGCTCGAGATAGTAGCCAATGGCCTGGCCGACGTCGCAGTCATGGACGTGGTTCTTTCCGCCGATCACGCCCCCGGCTTGTAATTGAGCCTTGCCCCGGTGGGGCTGATCTCGACCTTGCATCCACTGGTGACCCTCTCGAAGAGGCGGAGAAGGGAAGCCTCCGGATGGCTGAGGCCGACCGGACTTTCGTTCTCTCCTATGTTATCGATGATGATCGGTCTCCTGGAGAGCGTCGAAAGGAGGAGTCACTGCCGAAAGTTGCGGCTTCCTCTCAGACGAATATAGTTCGTCTTCTCCATTACAATTCTAATGGCTTGTCAAGAATGCGAGATGGAGGAGGGAGGAGGTGCCTTAGTCGGGTACTGGTGGTGACGAGACCATTCCGGCGAGGGGAAAGGGTGGCTCCGGCGGGATTGGATGAAGGAGGAAGGAGAACAGGGAATAGGGTGTTAATGGCGGTGGTGAGTGGTTGCTCCGGGGGGTTGGAGCTCCGGCCAGGAAGGGTGAGAAGGAAGAAGAACAGTAATGTAGGGAGAGTCGGCTGCTGAAAATTTAGGTTTGAGTTTAGGGTGATTTTGAGAAAAGGAAAAAGGGAAGAAAATTTGTATTTATACACATGTGGACTTTTGGGTTTGACCTAGGTAAACTTGACTTTGGTCAACATCTCCTTGGGATGGGCCTTGGGCTTGCCATGGGGTGTTGGGGCTATAAATTACATTATTTAGAATGCAAGGATGGGGTTTAAAGTAAATGGGGGGCGATGTGCGCGTTGCACATCCAGAAAATTATGGAAAAAATCCATATGAAGGGAAAAATAGGTTTCTTCACATATCGTCCAACGGTGGGGACACTAAAAGATATTTTTACATAAAAGTCCCCCAACAATTAGGAAATTGCATAAAGGCAGAAGTTAGATTTAATTAATTAAATCGAAACGCACACGAGATTCTAGAATTAATTAGGAGTACATGGGATTAAATTTAGGCGGGCCACAAGTGTCAAGCGCGTTGGGGGTACAGTGTAGAATATTAATAAAATTCGGGTTGCACAAACGGTCAAGGTTGTGTTTCTAATTTCGATTGGGACGCACAAGGATACAAAATTAAAATTTATATTGAATTAAAAAATAACGTCCGCGACGTTTATTGTGCGGCTAAAATATAGCATTAGAGAGTAATATTATAAGTTGCACAAGGATCAGAGTAGTAGGCGGACATGTCTAGGATGAGATCGTGAAGTTTCTAGATAGGCAATGGCTAGTGAGGTACTCCAATTATCGAAGCACGGTAAGGTGCGCTACACGTTATTTAATTATTGCATAATTAAATAAAAGCCGCGTTCTAATTCTAATTGGTTTAATCTAGCCCTAGTTTCACTATCTAAGCAAATTAGGCCTAAATTTTTGGTGAGGGGGTTTACAATAATCAACTCTCCTAGGGTCAAGAACTTCTATTGTCTCAATCATTCAAACAAGTATCAGTAACATAGAATATTTTGGAGTAAGCAGTAAGGCGTCCCAAATGCCATATCAGAATATTCTAGAGATCTAGCAATACTAAATGATATGTCAGATACAAGATCAAAAGTATACATGGCAGTAAATCAGCAGCAGTCTGAATATAATACAGTCATGTAGGAAACTAGTATCCAGATTCTTCGGCTAACACGTGCCGGTTGTCTAAACGCCCAAAAAAATATAGTTTACAACAGAAGAGCAGTGAAACAAGAAACCTACTCGTGACCCTCAACAACGATCCTTCTGGTGCGTGCCATCAGTGAGAGAGAAGTAAGCTTGATCCTCAAGTGCTGGCTCTAAACCTAGCCAACGAAAACCAGTGGGGTCAGACCCCAAATAGCAAGTACTACAAAGAAAGCACGAAATAAAGAAATAAATTCCGTTTTATAGCATGAGATGCGTGAGCCAACAATCAATGACATATGTCCCATCCATGACAAAATATGATACCCCTTCACCAAACAAGGACATGAAATGCCTTATCACATCAAGATAGAATGTCCCTTGATTAAGGTCAAGCTAAAATATTTCTGCTTCATAGTTTCAGTCCACAGCCTATCGTAACACAACAGCGCAATCCAACAACCAAACAAGGATATGAGTGAATTATTATGCCATAACAGCCTGTGTCCCTAATTTCACTCAACAGAAGGCACAATACGCAAGCAGAGATACAATATAAGAAATAATATAGCTTCGGTCCATGGATTATTGTAACATAACTATGCAACCAAACAAGAACATGGGTCTTAATCATCAAACCACGATAGCCCACTTTCTTGGCTAGATATATAATATAAGCAAATTAGATGGCCAATCATGTATTATGTCTTGATATGTGATCTCTAGGTTATCCCAATAATACAATATATGAGTATTCTCAGATCGTGCCATAATCGAGCAGAGCTGGCTGAACTAATGATATACGACAAAGTATATATGTAAAATGATGCACCAGTCCCTTGCAAGGGCATTAAGCTAATTATTAATCAGTAACAGTTTCGGATTTTCTATAGGAAAGTTACTGGCTCGGTCTTATAATTAAATTAGATACTACACTCCACTAGTACAGATGATATACAATATTCGTGGTGGCCAGCCTTTACTCCCACCTAATTTAGGGTGATTCAACATGCACGATCTCGAGATAACGTTCCCTCCTAATGCTCTACAAATTAATTTGCCTAGTTTATCTTAGGTTAATTAGAATCTCATGCCGTGGTCACATGAGCATTCCTTCTTCGATTTTGTACTTTAAGTATGGGCACTCTTGATACAAATCTATATTGTCACTCGAAAGTTAAATCTAGATTCACCCAAGTGTGATGCAATAATCAGTACTATCTAGCCACGACTAAAGTCACTGTCCAACTACCAGATCTGTGCATGGAAATAATTATATATATTACGTAGCAAGAGTGTGTGGCATGACGACTTACCATATTTATATCTATCAAGTAGCACTCTCGATGCGATCAAGTATATCAGTACAGATACAATAGTCAGGGCAGAAACAAGTTCTAGAATAAAGATCATGGATAAGTTATCACGTAGCAAGTTATTCAGGACAGGACAGTCCATCATTGGTCACATTAATTATCACTTTATTATATCGATAGATAAGGATAAGAGTAGTACAAGTACCCCTCAAGATCAGATTTATAATCCTTAAGCCAAACAAGGACCGAGATTGCAGAACATCCCCCGAGTTGAACTATGCCTCTTATTCTATCTAACGTATAATATGGTAGTCAAGGAAAAGTATTTTAATTAGCAAGTTAGTACATATAAGGCCACATTTACAGGGCTCATGTCAGGTGCTTAGTCAAATTTAGCACATTCTCACATCTGGGTCATACAAGTTATTTCTATATTTAACACATAACATCACATTCAATCAATCAATTGAAAACATAAAATCAAGTGAGTATCCATATGTGCAAGAAACAGGGTGCCGCATAGGAACAATAGGCGCATGGGCAAGCTGCCGCATGATGCAGGGTGCCGCATGAGATAGGATATCGCATGAAGTCATAGGCGCATGCAATCGAGGTTGCATAGTTGGCTTGGGCGCATGGGCAAAGCAAAGTCCACTCTTCGAGAAAAGTGCAATGTGACCATCGATAATTGAAAGTCAGAAGAAGTGACATAAAGTGACTGATATGACAAGCAATAAAGTGTGTCAGGAGAAAAAAAATACAAAGTCGTGCCAAGTCGGTGAGAAGTTATGCATCCAGAAGAAGAGAGACGCATAGCTCCTGGTCGCATGGTCGACGAGGTCGCATACTCCTCTTGGCCGCATATACACTTGGCCGTATGAAATCTTTTGGGACTAAGTGAAATTTCTTCAACTTGTGAAGTTTTATTCGTCCAAGTTCATACATTTGGTCAAGGAGAACATGTGCAGGTTTAGTCATACGTCCAACAAGGTTGGTCGCATGCTAATTCGAGATGAGAAGTCTAAGTCGCATAGCACTCATTCGTCTTCCAACAGCAGCTTTTTGGCCATGGCCAAAAGCTCAAAAATGAGAAATTGTTTCTTCCATAGAAACCTCAAATAATATCCAAATCTAGGAAAATAAAGTTCTAAACTGCTCAAAATTAAATGCTTAAAAACATAGAACAATAAGTTTTCGAAAACATAAAGTTTTAGGAGATCAAAACCCAAGAAAACTCAAGAATATATGAAAAGCTTCTAAACTAAAAGTCCAGATCTACACTAATCCATCCACCAAAACCAAAAATATTAAGTTCTAAATGTATGGGGAAAACATATAATAAACATAATGGAACAATAAAATAGAGGCTTTCTTCATTCCTCATGCAAGGTGTACTTGCCTATGCTGGGAGAAAGAAAACCTAGGAGAGAGAATAGAAGGAGAATAAATAGGAAGAAAGAGAATAAAGTTGGGTTATATAAGGAGGGTTTGAGGTTTGGACTAAGGTTTCAACTCATGATCAAACCAAACCAAACAAATAAACTAAGAGCCAAGTGAACCAAAGAATGGGTCTACTCTCTCTACAACATACAACTATGCTAGCAATAAAATTAAATACGCTCCAAATACGAATATCGGGAACGGTGAGTGACAAGATCGGTGAGAACTTTGTAAGGAGTCGGTATATTTCTTATACCATTAGTAGAGGCTTTTCAGGGTTGGAATCCGATCGTCCCGTAGTTTTTTTCTTCTAAGGATTTTCTACGTCAAAAATTTCTGTGTCTGCGATTTGTGTTTGGCATTTTTGGTTTATGTGTTTTGCTCAATTTTCTTACAGGTACTCTCTGGTTTGGGGAACGGTTTCCGCTTTTGCATTTTCAATAAGTGGTATCAGAGCTTTGGGTTCAAAGAGGTGTCAGGGTTGACAGGCAAACTAGAGAGAAAAGATGGACGTGAAGCTAGTGCGCATGGTAAACCTGAACGGTACCAACTATTATTATTGGCGGAGCAAGATAAAGGATTTATTATTTGTCAAGAAGCTGCATCTTCCAGTAATTGCGTCTGAGAAGCCCAATGACAAATTCGAAGAGGACTGAAAGTTTGAGCATATACAGATGTGTGAATATATCAGGCAGTTCTTTGATGAGAACGTATACAATCATATTGCCAATATTGAGCATGCAAATATATTATGGGATAAGCTGGAATCTTTGTATGCGAAGAAGACCAGGGTAAATAAATTATTTCTGATCCAGATGATGATGGGTCTGTGGTACAAAGATTGGACGTCTATTATGGATCACTTGAGTGAGTTCCAGGGCATGCTGGACCAGCTATCCTTGATGAAAGTCAAGTTCGACGATGAAGTACATGGACTATGGTTAATGTGTACATTTCCAGACTCGTGGGAAATCGTACGAGTGTCTATGATCGCTTCTTATCCGGAAGGCATGGTCAGTCTGGAGTTTTCCAAGAGCGGGGTACTGAATATAGAGATGCAGAGATATTTTTAGGGCACTTCATCCATATCCCACTCAGAGGCACTAGTTTTAGAGATCCACAAAAGGTGCAAGAGCAGGGTCCAAGTGGAGGCAGAGACAAAAGCAGGTGCAAGTCCAAAGGTTGGTACGAGGACTCGGAGTGTTACCATTGTGGCAAGAAGGGCTACATCGAGCAGAACTATTTTGCTTGGAAAAGAGTGAATAAATACAACAAGGGAAAGCCAAGTGAGAAAACTACAGTGACAACCTCGGTATATGGAGGCGACGTGATCATTGTAGGTGATGAGTTAGTTATGAACCTTGTCTGCGATGACAACTCTTGGCTGGTGGACTCAGGTGCTTCAGTACAAGTATCTCACAATATGGTACTATTTGCTAATTACATAATCGACGACTTTGGAGTATTGAAGATGGGCAACAAAGATGTGTCAAAAGCTATTTCCATTGGAGATGTGCATTTGAGGACAAGGACGGGTGTATTTCTTGTTCACAAAGATGTCCGTCATGTCCCTGATATTCGTTTTAACCTGGTGTTGGTTGGAAGGTTGGATGATGAGGGTTTCTTCAATCTCTTCAGAAATGATCAGTGAAAGCTTTCTAGAGGTTCGATGGTGATTGCCAGAGGAAGCAAGAATTCTGTACTCTATTATATGGAAGAAAACGCACATAGGGCACAGGAGGTGAATACGGCTACTGATGCATCAACCAAATTATGGAACAAGCAGCTCAGTCATATTAGCGAGAAGGGGATGAGCTACTTAGTAAACATGAAGGTGATTCCGGGGCTAAAGCCTACAAAGTTGGAGAGATGCATGCACTATTTGGCAGGGAAGCAAAATAGGGTATCTTTCCAAAGTCACCCAAATTCGAGGAAGTCGACGTTGCTCGAGTTGATTCACTCGGATGTATGCGCTCCTATGAAGGTAAAGTACATTGGTAGTACTTTTTATTTTGTGATTTTTATTGATGATTGTTCAAGGAAGGTTTGGGTCTTAAAGAACAAGGATCGGGTGATATCCACTTTCAAAGAGTTTCAGGCCTTTGTTGAAAGGAAGACGAACAAGAAGCTACTATGTGTTCGGTCCGACAACGACGGTGAGTATATTGGTCCCTTTGATGCATATTGCAGAGAGAAAATAATACGACACCAGAAGGCTCCACCAAAGATACCGCAGCTCAATGGTATAGCGGAGCACATGAATAGGACGTTGATAGAGAGGGTACGGTATTTGTTGTCAGAAGCAAACTTATCGGACAACTATTAGGGTGAAGCACTTTACACAGATACGTATGTTATTAATTTATCTCCTAGTGCTCTTTTGCAAGCTGATGTACCTGATAAAGTATGGTACGATAAAAAGCCGTCATACAATCACCTGTGAGTGTTTGGTTGCAAGGCCTTTATGCATGTACCGAAGGACGAGAGATCCAAAATTAAGCCGAAGATGAGACGATACATCTGTGTCCGCTGCGGTCGGGATAAGTTTGGCTATAGACTCTACGACCCAGCGGGAAGAAAGTTATACAGAAGCAGGGATGTGATATTCGTCGAGGATCAGACCATGACCAACACTCAGGATTCTGAGATGCCTTCTGAGGCTGGGGAATTGCCTGAGTTAGAGTTATTTTGCTTCGAGCAATTTTTAGAGGATATCACAGAGGATCCAGTTATGGGAGAGCCACTACATGGAGTTGCTTCCAACCTTGATCATCAGCCTGCTGATGGTGGTCACGGAAACCCTCAGGAGGATCAGCATACCGGGGAGGCAGTTCTTGAAGGGGAGGAGGCTGTTGATATACAACCAGCACTAGTGGTTCCGTTGAGGAGGAGCCATATTGAGCGTCGACCATCTACAAGATACTCACCGGATGAGTATATGATATTGACTGACGGGGAGAGCCAGAAAGTTTTACAGAGGCTATGGAAGACGAACACAGGCAGGAGCGGCTAGAGGAGATGAGTTTATTATATGCCAATTCTACTTATGAGCTGGTACGGTTTCCAAAGGGCAAGAAGGTTTTAAAAAATTGATGGGTGTTTAGAGTGAAACAGACATATGATGCTAGTCGCCCTCGATACAAAGCGAGGCAGGTAGTTAAAGGCTACGGTCAGCGGAAGAGCATGGATTACGATAAGATCTTTTTGCCAATCGTCAAGCAGTTATTTATTCAGGTGGTGCTAGCATTGGCAGCCAGTTTCGACTTGGAGGTCGAGCAGATGGGCGTAAAGACGACATTCCTTCACGATGATCTTGAGGATAAATTGTACATGGAGAAACCAAAGGGATTATATGAGAAGGGCAAGTCACACTTGGTATGCCGATTGAGGAAGAACTTGTATGGTCTGAAGCAGGCTCCGAGGTAGTGGTGCAAGAAGTTCGAGTCATTTATGGGAGAGCATGGTTATGCATGGACAACATCGGATCACTGTGTATTTGTGAGGTACTTTGCTGAGGATGATTTTATTATTTTACTGCTCTATATTGATGATATGCTACTGGTGGGTCAGAATGCCACTAGGATAGCGGAGTTGAAGCGCCAACTGGGCGTGGCCTTCTCTATAAAGGATTTGGACTCAGTGAAGACTATTCTTGGGATGGAGATCAGCTGAGAGAGAGTCCAAGATTCTACACTTGTCCCAATAGAAGTACATTCACCTGGTACTTCAGCATTTCGGGATGGACTGTTCGAAGAAAGTGATTAAGCCCCTTGCGGCTCATTTTAAGTTTACAGAGGAGCATTGTCCATCTACCGTGCACGAGAAGGAAGATATAGAATTGATTCCATATACTCAGCTGTGGGAAGTCTTATGTATGCTATGGTATGTACGAGGCCAGACATGGCTCACGCAGTTTGCATAATTAGCAGGCATCTTTCAAATCCTGGAAAGATACATTGGAGTGCGGTCAAGTAGATTCTACGATACCTTCAGGGCACTGACTATGGAAGACTTTCTTTGGATTCTACATATAATAGGAATACCTCAATACATTTGGATTAGATATTCCTATATATAATAGGAATATGTCAATGGATTTAGATTTGGATTGGTATTCCTACATATAATAGGAATATGTCAATGGATTTGGATTTGGATTGGGTATTCCTATATATAATAGGAATACTAGTTGTGGGCTTGAGGCTATATATATTAGGTGTCTTCTAGCTCTAAAATATATCTCAAAAAAATATTGCAAAAGGAGGCAAGAGTGCTTTTACAACATTGGAGAGAAAAAAGAAGAATTATAGGTCATTTCGGAGAAGGAGATCTATTTGGGGTATTTATCATTGTCTTTTTTTCTTCGTGGTTGTAATCTATTTTCTGTTCCAAAGAGTTGTGATGATTTATTTGGATCGATGAAAAGTTTATAAGGAGTCAGTGTATTTCTTATTCCATTAGAGGAGGATTTTCAGGGTTGGACTTCGATCGTCCCGTGATTTTTTTTCTCGCAAGGTTTTTTACGTAAAAAATCTCTATGTCTGCGATTTGTGTTTGACGTTTTTGGTTTGTGCATTTTTCTTATTTCTCTCACAGGTACTCTCTGATTTGGGGAATGATTTTTGCGCTTTCGTTCCCAACATAATGTTGTTTGGGTGACAGAGGTAATAGATCTGGAAGTACTAATTTTTGATGGCCCGCAAAATGGCAATTACAAACTTTGTGATAATTTGGCCAAAGTATCGCATGCGAAATATGTAGTTTTTTTTTTACTTTTGATATAGTTGTTCCAACTCTATTGAATTTATGTTATTTAGATTTGTTTAATATTCAAGTACTTTTATCAAGTTATATATTGAACTTAAATTTCTTTAGATAAATATAGTGGTTAATTGAAATGATTTACTTATTTGATGATGTATAATCTGATTGGTAGTCTGGAATTTGAATTGCAGGTTTATGGCAATATGAATAAATTTTTATTGTAACAATTATTTAGTATTAGGAAATATATTTTTCCAACATTTTTTTATTATTTTTCCAATATTCTTTTATAATTAATAAATTTATTCTCTCAATTATTTTTACCGTTACTAAAGTTATTTTTCCAATAATTTTTTACCGTTAGAAAAATATATTTGTCATTGGTTACTTACCATTAGTAAATTTAATTTTCCAACGATATTTTACCGTTAGGAAAATTAATTTCCTAACAGTTTTTACCGTTAGAAAATTTACTGTTAGCAAAGCAAATCTACCAACAGTTTTTACCGTTAGAAAAATTTCCAATGCCATATTACCAACGGTAAAAAACTGTTAGCAATAATTTTTGTAACGCTTATAGTCATTAGAAAATGACTATTTTGTTGTAGTGGATGATAAACCTAGACAATAAGCTCGAATGGATATGAGATCCTGTCACTACCACATTTTAGGAAAAAGGGTATTTTAGTAATTTCCTATTTAAGTAAATATTGTGCATGGTAAATAATTTTTGTTGTATTATTTAATTGTTGTTGGATGTTATTTAATTATTTTGGACTTATTTTAGTGGACCCAACTAGTTTAGTTTGGACCCATGGACCAACATGAATTAAATAGTTAGATTTGCCCCATTTAGAAAGTCCATAGTTAAGGAGATGGATTAAATTAATTAAATGATTAGACTAGAAGCTTTATTCCTTAATTATTTCTTCATGAGAGGCCCCAAGGGGTACATTGGATATTTTACAATTGCTTGGGGAAGGGGGCATGACCGGCCTATATTAGAGGGGGAAAATTTCTCTCTCCTCTCATTCTCATTCCAAATCTAGATCTAGAATTTCTTACTCCCAAATTCCCTCCATTCCCATTCCAATTTTCCACCAAATTCATACCAAATTCATACCAAATTCATCCCAAATTCTTCCCAATTCACCATAGAAAGTTAAGAAGCAAGGATCTAGAAGGAGGAAGCAAAGATCTACAAAGAGGAGCAAGGATCTACAATTTGGAAGCAAGTTCATCTCAATTGGAGGTTTCATTGGGAATCCATCTCCCAATAGGTATAATTCAGTTTTTTTCCATTAAAATAGCTTCTAAATCTGAGATTTAATCATGTAAAATCAACCCATATGTATGTACTACCCATAGGACTTTGTTTTATGTTCATAGGAGACCCATGGAGAAAGTTATGGTGCTTTTTGTGTCAATTTTGTTGGAATTCCGAATTTACATTTTGTTGTGTGTGTCAATTGATCCTATAGATCAATTGGGCATGTGCTTATGTGTTTGGGGCTTGTGTTGTGTCCATATTTGGGTACATGTGGTTCGTATCCCAACTATTTGGTGATACGTGTCATTTTGGGGGTTTTCCTCCGACACGGGATTTTGAACATGTCGTATTTTGACACGGACACATATATCTACTTTTGACACTTTGATTTGTTCATAAATATTATTTGTGACTTGTTTGTGTCCTTCGGGGTATATTTGGTTGTGTGTTGGACTCGTGTCACATGCGTATCCTAGATCTAGTGGGATACGGTGTAAAACTTTCCAATTTGGTGTATTTATGTGTAGATC
Source organism: Iris macrosiphon (assembly GCA_036927795.1). Lineage (NCBI taxonomy): Eukaryota > Viridiplantae > Streptophyta > Magnoliopsida > Asparagales > Iridaceae > Iris > Iris macrosiphon. The sequence continues at coordinate 149,235,096 of JAYESA010000005.1, read as the reverse complement.
TAATTATTTATGCTTTAAATTCTTTATTTATAATTAGTAAATATATATAGATATTATATATTATTTTAGTGTATTTATTATGATATTTATTGTAGCATAGATCTATATATATTTCTATGTGTTCTAATGTGGTGTATAAATATATGTATGTAGCTTTCTTGCATGCAATTATATATGTACTTATGTTAATAACATAATTTATACATAAATATTTTATAAAATATATTTATGTGTTTAAATGTGTAATTATATTATTTATAATTATTATATATTTAATTTTTAATTTAATGAATGTATTTTTATGTGTGCTTCTAGCCATGTAAAATACGTACATTAATATGTGCATTGTGTTTTGTAACTAATAGTATTTAATTGTATATATATAAGTATATATATTTATCTAATTGTTTATATATATATTTTGATTTATATATATATTTATATATATATTTTTTGTGTTTTTAGTGACAGTAGGATTAATGACAGAGAACTGTCATTAATTAGACGGTTACAGCAGCAGCCGCTGTAACAGTGGCGGCGGGTTATTAATGACAGAGCCGCCACTGTCATTAATAACCCATGTAGTGGGCGGGATTCGCAGTAGCAGTGACGAACTTTTCTGTGACAGTTGAGAACTGTCACCAATAGGTGACAACAGTGCAGTTTGCACAGCGGCTTTGGCGACGGTGGTTTCAGTGACAGTAGGAACTGTCACTGAAAGCTGTTTTATTTAATTTGTATTTTTAGCTCACTATTTTCAGTGACGTTTTGGCAGATTTAATTTATATATTATATATTATATTTGTATATATATATATATGTATATATATATAGGTGTTTTTATGAGGTATAATACTAATAATAATATATTATTTTATTTGTATAAATATTGGTTTGTATATACATTATTTAGAGTGTGCATTAATTGTATTATTAGTATACTTTGTGTGGGTATCATTTGGGATCTAATTTGATTTCCTAAATTGTTGTATTTTATTTTCTATATTTTTTATATAGATTTCTTGTGAGGTTGACCTTGGTTTGACCATGTTTGACTTTAGTTGACTTTAGAGTTGACCATAGTTGACTTTTAACTTAGAATTTATTTATTGACCTAGAAGTTGACTAGTTTGACTTGTTCTCTTTCCGGGACCTTGTATTAATGTGGTATTCTATATCTAGGTCTTCGAGGTACCGAGTCAGACATCTGTGAGACTGTTCTTTGGACTTCAGGCGAGTACATTCTCTGATAGTTTCTCATTTATGATATCCTCTATGTTCGTTGTATCTAGTGTAGATATACATGTTTCTATTGATACTATGGTTACACGGATTGGTATATCCGGATCTCGTCATGAGATATTATTCCTTGGTATATGGTGTATATGGTGCAAGTATTATTTTATTGGTTATCTTGTACATATACAGACACCGATTTTCGGGAGGAGTCGCTCTTTTCTTGGGGAATCTAGTGCCATAGCATACCGTGGTTGTATCTATTATACCAGTATGGGTGGGGAGTATTAGTATAGATATGTGATCAAATCCCTATTGAATAAAGTATTGGTAAGCGAATAGTGTTGATCATGCACCGCACGTATGATTAGCCAGGCCGCATTGTATCTTGCCCAAGCCGATCACATGTTAAGCTAGTACTCACACACTTAGTCATTAGTATTATTGTTTCATTGGCATATTGTTCATTATTGTATTTCTTTCCAGTATTTCCTTATTGTCTATATATCTCTTGTATCTATTTTGTGCATCTTGTTTATCCACAGCTATTTACTATTACATAGTTTTTATCATGGATTAGAATTGCTGTTAGAGATGTACTCTGCTCCTTTCCTGACTGGATATATTTTTCCAGATGATACTGAGGAGTACCCTACCTATTATGGACCCCAGGATGTTGTGGGTTTAGATTCGGAGACCCTGGCTCAAGAGGGACTTATCCCAACTGAGACAGTTGACCCTGGAGTGTAGCTTTGTAGTATGATAGTATTCTTTTGTACTGGATTTGTCTCCAGCTTATTTTGTTACTCTTCAGACTCCTTGGTATATTATTTTAAACTCATGAGTTGTATGATGACTATTCTATTCTTATCTGATTCGTGCTCATTCTATCTTAGTTCTGTGATTGAGTATTCTATCATTATTGGTGGTTCATTACCTTAGATAGACTATCTAGACAGCGTTCTACCGCCGATTCTACGACGTAGGCTGGGCGTTATTTCCGACTAGTATCCTTACATCGGGTACGGGTCGTGACACGTTTTTGGTGGTGGCCCATGCAGGTCTAGCTTCACAAGTTTGTGATGTCGTGGTAGTGCGACAACTTAGTTGTACTACTGCGAGCCTGCGATAGGATATAGGATATAGGCTGAGATACTCAATCACATCTAGGAAAATTCTTTTGATTCAACTATTCTCCTTTGACATTGATACTTGATCCCTTAAACTGTCCTTTCCTTGATGTCTTACATCTTGTGCCATATTGATTCTTTCTTTCGCTTTGTCTCAGGATGCCGCCTAAGACTAGATCACAGCAGGGGAGAGCAGCTTGTGAGAGGTCTGCGATATCCCGAGGGCCTGCACCAGTCACTTCTCCGGTGATTGGAGTGTCAGCTGCTTTCGGAGGTCCAATACCTACTCAGAGGACTGTGCCAGCTATATCTGAGGGGCTTCCATCTCCACCTCCTGTGCCAGCAGAGGCGTCACAGATGTTTACACTGTTTCGTGAGATGCTCGAGGCACAGAGGGCTCAGTCAGAGGCACATCAGAGGCAGACCGACGTCCTACGGCAGGGCATCGAGAGTGCTCATCAGCTTGCTCGTGCTGTAGTTGAGAGAGGAGTTCCAATCCAGCAGCAGGTTGTTCCTCAAGTTGCTCAGCTTCGGCCAGGCAACATTCAGGACTTCAAAAAACTGGAGCCTAGGGTTTTCAAAGGGACGGAGGGCATCGTCTATGCTGATGATTGGCTCGAGGACATTGAGCGTCTTATGAGGGTATCCCGTCTTTCTGAAGATCTGAAGGTTGAGGCGGTAGGACTTCAACTGTTCGACGTCGCTCGCACTTGGTTCAGGAATGAGCCAGTACTGGTTGACGCAGGACAATCTTGGGAGGTATTCAAGGACCTTTTCAAGAAAAAGTTTTTCGCTCGGATAGATAGGCTTGACTTGGGGAGACAATTTGAGAGTCTCATTCAGGAGAGCATGTCTGTGGAGGAATACGCTGCGGAGTTCGGTAGGTTGAGCCGATTTGCAGAGTATTTGGTGAGAGAGCCGGAGGTTCGAGCTATTCGTTTCCGAGAGGGTCTAAACTGGGAAGTGAAGATTCTCATTCCGTCTCTTTATGAGACATACTCGGAGATACTTGCGGAGGCACGCAAGGTTGAGCGGGATCTGGGTTTGAAGACCAAGAGAGACCGTGATTCTTTTCTGGGGGCCAACGGCAGTGCAGTATCTGCCAAACGTCCTTATTTCCAGTCCAGACCTTTCCAGCAGCCACAGCAGAACCAGACTCCAGCTAGAGCGCCTTTTCACCAGGCACCTCAGCAGCAGAGACAGTTACAGCAAGCTCCATACAACTTTTGCAAGAAGCTTGGCCACATCTGGGAAGTTTGCCGGAGGAGGCTAGGAGTTTGTTTGTATTATGGTACTGAAGGGCATCAATCAAGGGAGTTTCCTTGTCGTGCAGTTCAGGGAGCAGCTCCAGCTCCGAGGACACAGACGAGACCACCTGCAGCACAGCCGAGGGGACCGCTTCCGACACAGCAACAATGTTTTGTCCAGCATCAACAGCAGGGAGGTGCTCGGCAGGGACGAGCGTTTGCTATGACCGTCGAAGAGGAGGAACCCACAGGAGATGTCATCGCAGGTTCTATTCTTCTTGATTCCATTCCAGCTTTAGCTTTGTTTGATAGTGGTGCTTCCCATATTTTTGTATCTGTTTCTTTTACTCTGAAGCATGGTTTGGTAGCTGAGTCTTTGCTTAGGACTTGCAAGATCATGACCGGGGGAGGTATTATCCTGGTTAATGATATTTGCAAAGATTGGAGAGTTACTCTGGGAGGCCGGGAGTTGACTGCGTGTCTACTTGTAATGCCACTTCCAAGCTACGACATTGTACTCGGGATGGATTGGTTGAGTAGGCACCGTGCTAGCATAGACTGTAGAGGAGGTAGAGTTTTGTTTGGTTCACTAGGAGAGCCAGAGTTCGAGTTTGCTAGAGGAGCTGCGGAGCAGGAAGAAGGCATTATTTATGGAGCTATGATGGAAGACAAGGAGTTGCCGCATCCGTTGATAGCAGAATTCTTGGATGTGTTTCCTGAGGAATTGCCAGAATTGCCACCAGATTGAGATATTGAATTTTCTATAGACTTGGTGCCAGGTGCAGAACCAATTTTGCAGCATGTCTATAGAGTAAACAACAGCGAGTTGGTCGAGTTGAAGAAGCAGGTGGACGAATTGCAGGATAAGGGGTTTATCAGATCGAGTTCTTCACCATGGGGAGCCCCGGTATTGTTTGTACCAAAAAAGGATGGATCGGTGCGTATGTGCATTGATTACAGGGCTTTGAATAATCTCACTATCAAGAATAAGTATCCTTTGCCACGGATTGATGATCTGTTTGATCAGTTGAGTGGTGCGAAGGTATTTTCTAAGATAGATTTTGAGATCAGGCTACCATCAGGTGAAGGTGAAGCCGGAGGACATACCGAAGACTGCTTTTAGAACTCGGTATGGTCAGTTCGAGTTTATGGTGATGCCGTTTGGTTTGACTAATGCACCGGCAATATTTATAAACTTGATGAACAAGGTGTTCCACCAGTACCTTGACAAGTTTGTGGTGGTGTTCATCGACGACATACTCATATACTCGAGGACACCGGAGGAGCATGAGGAGCATTTGAGGATTGTGTTGGATGTGCTGAGGAAGGAGAAGTTGTATGGAAAGTTATCCAAATGTGAGTTTTTCTTGGACAATATAGAATTTTTGGGGCATGTTGTGACTGATGATGGTATTTCAGTGGATCCGAAGAAGATTTCAGCAGTGGAATCTTGGAAGACTCCGAGTTCGGTAGCAGAGATCAGGAGTTTCTTGGGATTGGCAGGCTACTACAAGAAGTTTGTGCAAGATTTTTCGAGGATTGCCGAGCCGATGACCAGACTCACAAGGAAGGATGTGGAGTTTGTTTGGACGGAGGATTGCCAGGTTGCTTTTAAAGAATTGAAGAAGAGGTTGACGTCTGCTCCTATTTTGACGTTGCCATCAGGGTCCGGAGGTTTCACTATTTATAGTGATGCATCGGGAAAGGGTTTATGTTGTGTTCTTCAGCAGCATGGGAAAGTGATTGCCTATGCATCCAGGCAATTACGTCCTCATAAAAAGAACTATCCTACCCATGATTTGGAGTTGGCAGCTGTCATATTCGCCCTGAAGTTATGGAAACATTATTTGTACGGAGAGCGTGTGGAGATCTTCACAGACCACAAAAGCTTGAAGTACGTTTTCACGCAGAAGGAGTTGAACATGAGGCAGCATCGGTGGTTGGAACTGATGAAGGATTTTGATATCTCTTTGTAATATCATCCTGGGAAACCCAATGTAGTTGTCGATGCTTTGAGCAGGTATCCGGTAGCTATGTTCTTGACGCAGGATCGATATTTGTTGGAGGACTTGGAGAGCTTGGGCATTGAGGTGATTGTTCCTGGGTGTGCCATGCAGATGTGGGGACTGCAGATACACTCAGATTTGATGGATAGGATCAAGGAAGCACAGTATTACGATGTATCTTTGAGGAGTATCAGAGCTCAGGTGAGAGCAGGATTGGAGGATGATTTCACTATTTCAGAGGATGGATCTTTGAGGCATGGAGTTAGATTGTGTGTGCCTAGTGGGGAGTTGCGTGAGGAGGTGTTGCAGGAAGCGCATCGCTCTCAGTATTCCATACATCCAGGTGCTAACAAGATGTATCGGGATATGCAAGAGAGTGTGTGGTGGTATGGCATAAAGAGGGAAGTGGCACAGTTTGTATTCAGATGCTTAGTGTGCCAGCAGGTGAAAGCCGAGAGGCAGAGGCCAGGAGGGTTACTTTAGCCATTACCCATTCCAGAGTGAAAGTGGGAACACATTACTATGGATTTTGTGTCCGGACTTCCACGATCTCCAGGAGGGAAAGACGCGATTTGGGTCATTGTTGATAGGTTGATCAAGTCGGCCCACTTTTTGCCTTTCAAGGTGGGTTTGTCTACGGAGAAGCTGGCAGAGATATATGTGAGGCAGATCGTTAGGATACATGGAGTTCCCGTCAGCATAGTCTCAGATCGAGATAGTCGTTTTACTTCTCATTTTTGGAGGAGTTTGTAGGAGAGTTTGGGCACTCAGCTCAAATTCAGTACTGCATATCATCCCCAGACAGATGGGCAGTCAGAGAGGACTATCCAGACTCTCGAGGATATGTTGCGCACTTGTGTACTAGATTTCGGGGGTTCTTGGGAGGACCATCTCCATTTGGTAGAGTTTGCTTACAACAACAGTTACCAGGCCAGTATAGAGATGTCACCTTTTGAAGCTCTATATGGTCGGAGGTGTCGTACTCCTTTGTCTTGGGACGATGTTGGAGAGAGAGTTTTGCTTGGGCCAGAGATGGTTGTGGATACAGCGGAGAAGGTTCAGTTGATCAGAGACAGACTTCGAGTGGCGCAGGACAGACAACGGCATTGGGCCGATAGCCATCGGAGACCTTTGGAGTTCGAGGTATAGTTTAGATTTTGTTAGTGCTTTTTCTTGTTTGTTATAGATTAAGTTCTTAAGATGGTGTTTTGTTCTAGGTGGGTGGTTTTGTGTTTTTGAGGATTTCTCCGACACGAGGCACGATTCGCTTCGGTGGAGGCGGAAAGCTTAGTCCGCGATTCATCGAACCTTTTACTATTCTAGAGAGGGTCGGTGCAGTTGCTTATAGACTAGACTTGCTATATGCATTGGAGGGAGTGCACAACGTGTTTCATGTGTTGCAGTTGAGACGATACGTGGCAGATCCTAGTCATGTATTGGATCACTCAGAGATAGAGGTGGGCCCTACTCTTAGCTATCCAGAGCAGCCAGTTGAGATTCTGGATCGGAGAGAGAAGGTGCTGAGGAACCAGACTATTCCTTTGGTATGCGTCGCATGGAGGCATCACTCTCCGGGGGAGTCTACCTGGGAGAGAGAGGATGACATGCGAGAGCGTTATCCATATTTGTTTGTACCTTGAGGTATGTTATTTTCTAATTATGTTTTGTTCATTAGTTAGTTGTGATTCTTTAGTTCTGTTCTGTGATTTTCTGGGGGTAGTTTTTATCTTTAAATTTCGAGGACAAAATTTTTTTTAAGGAGGGTAGACTTGTCACTACCATATTTTAGAAAAATGATATTTTAGTAATTTCCTATTTAAATAAATATTGTGCATGGTAAATAATTTTTGTTGTATTATTTAATTATTGTTGGATATTATTTAATTATTTTGGACTTATTTTAGTGGACCCAACTAGTTTAGTTTGGACCCATGGACCAACATGAATTAAATAGTTAGATTTGGCCCATTTAGAAAGCCCATAGTTAAGGAGATGGATTAAATTAATTAAATGATTAGACTAGAAGCTTCCTTCCTTAATTATTTCTTCATGAGAGGCCCCAAGGGGTACATTGGACATTTTACAATTTCTTGGGCAAGGGGGCATGGCCGGCCTATATTAGAGGGGGGAAATTTCTTTCTCCTCTCATTCTCATTCCAAATCTAGATCTAGAATTTTCCACTCCCAAATTCCCTCCATTCCCATTCCAATTTCCCACCAAATTCATACCAAATTTATACCAAATTCATCCCAAATTCTTCCTAATTCACCATTAGAAAGTTGAGAAGCAAGGATCTAGAAGGAGGAAGCAAGGATCTACAAAGAGGAGCAAGGATCTACAATTTGGAAGCAAGTTCATCTCAATTGGAGGTTTCATTGGGAATCCATCTCCCAATAGGTATAATTCAGTTTTTTCCATTAAAATAGCTTCTAAATCTGAGATTTAATCATGTAAAATCAACCCATATGTATGTACTACCCATAGGACTTTGTTTTATGTTCATAGGAGACCCATGGAGAAAGTTATGGTGCTTTTTGTATCAATTTTGTTGGAATTCCGAATTTACATTTTGTTGTGTGTGTCAATTGATCCTATAGATCAATTAGGCATGTGCTTATGTGTTTGGGGCTTGTGTTGTGTCCATATTTGGGTACATGTGGTTCGTATCCCAACTATTTGGTGATACGTATTATTTTGGGGGTTTTTCTCCGACACGGGGTTTTGAACATGTCGTATTTTGACACGGACACATAGATCTACTTTTGACACTTTGATTTGTTCATAAATATTATTTGTGACTTTTTTGTGTCCTTTGGGGTATATTTGGTTGTGTGTTGGACTCGTGTCACATGCGTATCCTAGATCTAGTTGGATACGGTGTGAAACTTTCCAATTTGGTGTGTTTATGTGTAGATCTAATTATTTATGCTTTAAATTCTTTATTTATAATTAGTAAATATATATATATATATTATATATTATTTTAGTGTATTTATTATGGTATTTATTGTAGCATAGATCTATATATATTTCTATGTGTTCTAATGTGGTGTATAAATATATGTATGTAGCTTTCTTGCATGCAATTATATATGTACTTATGTTAATAACATAATTTATACATAAATATTTTATAAAATATATTTATGTGTTTAAATGTGTAATTATATTATTTATAATTATTATATATTTAATTGTTAATTTAATGAATATATTTTTATGTGTGCTTCTAGCCATGTAAAATACGTACATTAATATGTGCATTGTATTTTGTAACTAATAGTATTTAATTATATATATATAAGTATATATATTTATCTAATTGTTTATATATATATTTTGATTTATATATATATTTTTTGTATTTTTAGTGACAGTAGGATTAATGAAAGAGAACTGTCATTAATTAGACGGTTACAGCAGCAGCCGCTATAACAGTGGCGGCGGGTTATTAATGACAGAGCCGCCACTGTCATTAATAACCCATTCAGTGGGCGGAATTCGCAGCAGCAGCGACGGACTTTTCTGTGACAGTTGAGAACTGTCACCAATAGGTGACAGCAGTGCAGTTTGCACAGCGGCTTTGGCGACGGTGGTTTCAGTAACAGTAGGAACTGTCACTGAAAGCTGTTTTATTTAATTTGTATTTTTAGCTCACTGTTTTCAGTGACATTTTGGCAGATTTAATTTATATATTATATATTATATTTGTATATATATATATATGTATATATATAGGTGTTTTTGTGAGGTATAATACTAATAATAATATATTATTTTATTTGTATAAATATTGGTTTGTATATACATTATTTAGAGTGTGCATTAATTGTATTATTAGTATACTTTGTGTGGGTATCATTTGGGATCTAATTTTGATTTCTTAAATTGTTGTATTTTATTTTCTATATTTTTTATATAGATTTCTTGTGAGGTTGACCTTGGTTTGACCATGTTTGACTTTAGTTGACTTTAGAGTTGACCATAGTTGACTTTTAACTTAGAATTTATTTATTGACCTAGAAGTTGACTAGTTTGACTTGTTCTCTTTCCGGGATCTTGTATTAATGTGGTATTCTATATCTAGGTCTTCGAGGTACCGAGTCAGACATCTGTGAGACTGTTCTTTGGACTTCAGGCGAGTACATTCTCTGATAGTTTCTCATTTATGATATCCTCTATGTTCGTTGTATCTAGTGTAGATATACATGTTTCTATTGACACTATGGTTACACGGATTGGTATATCCGGATCTCGTCATGAGATGTTATTCCTTGGTATATGGTGTATATGGTGCAAGTATTGTTTCATTGGTTATCTTGTACATGTACAGACACCGATTTTTGGGAGGAGTCGCTCTCTTCTTGGGGAATCTAGTGCCATAGCATACCGTGGTTGGATCTATTATACCAGTCAGGGTGGGGAGTATTAGTATAGATATGTGATCAAATCTCTATTGAATAAAGTATTGGTAAGCGAATAGTGTTGATCATGCACCGCACGTATGATTAGCCAGGCCGCATTGTATCTTGCCCAAGCCGATCACATGTTAAGCTAGTACTCACACACTTAGTCATTAGTATTATTGTTTCATTGGCATATTATTCATTATTGTATTTCTTTCCAGTATTTCCTTATTGTCTATATATCTCTTGTATCTATTTTGTGCATCTTGTTTATCCACAGCTATTTACTGTTACATAGTTTTTATCATGGATTAGAATTGCTGTTAGAGATGTACTCTGCTCCTTTCCTGACATAATATATTTTTTCAGATGACACTGAGGAGTACCCTACCTATTATGGACCCCAGGATGTTGTGGGTTTAGATTCGGAGACCCTGGCTCAAGAAGGACTTATCCCAACTGAGACAGTTGACCCTGGAGTGTAGCTTTGTAGTATGATAGTATTCTTTTGTACTGGATTTGTCTTCAGCTTATTTTGTTACTCTTCAGACTCATTGGTGTATTATTTTAAACTCATGAGTTGTATGATGACTATTCTATTCTTATCTGATTCGTGCTCATTCTATCTTAGTTCTGTGATTGAGTATTCTATCATTATTGGTGGTTCATTACCTTAGATAGACTATCTAGACAGCGTTCTACCGCCGATTCTGCGGCGTAGGCTGGGCGTTGTTTCCGACTAGTATCCTTACATCGGGTACGGGTCGGGTCATGACAGATCCCTAGTGATCGATGCAATTATAAATTAATCAAGATAGTGAGAAGATTCTGGGATGTAATAGAATGGTGTATGTAGAACGATATTCGCAAGAAGAAGAAGAAGGAAATTTGAGGAATATATAATATAATGGATTAGTGCAACTTATCTATCCTTGATGTGTTAGACATATAGCTAGAGTATTAATATTAATGTTTTGGTTAAATAAATTTGTTTGAACCTAGGCTACAGATCTTGATTAGTCCATTATTGAGAAAAAATGGGACCGAGTTGATAAGTTACTATGTCAAAATGATAAAGAAAACCTAAGGTGGAATTGATGAAACGAAGAGCAAGAACTCGAGTGGTGGTTATGATAACTTCAAACGATGAGAGATATGAGTTTGATTGATAAAAATTGAGCTGAAGAGGCTTAATCCAGGATACCAAGGGCTAGAAGAGATCCTTAGATAATTGTTCAAGATATTATATACTAGTTGCCTAGCCATCGTTCCTCCTGCACGATGGATTATAGTTGATTCTAATTTCAAGGATGAAATTATTCGAAGGTGGGTAGGATGTAAGACTCCTCCCAATTTATTTGTGATTGTGTAATAATTAAATTGAAATATTGTCCCTTAAATATTATTGTATCAATTTTCGAGTATATATATTTCCTAAACAAAAAAATTGACTTGGTAATGGTATTACTATTAATACCATTATTGAGATGATTTCTTATTGTATTTAAAAGCCATATATATATATATATATATATATATATATATATATATATATATATATATATATATATAAAAGTAAGTAAGTGATTATATATTTGTATAATTAGAATGCACCAACTTATAAAATAGTTATAATTATATATATAATATATAAGTATTAAGCATATCCTTACATATTGTGAATATATCATCATATAACAAGTGTCATTTGTTAGTCTATGTAAATGTAAGTATTAGTTATGTATTAACTATATAAATGTATGTAATAACTTTAATAATTCTTAAGTATATATATAATGCTATGGCAGATCTATATTATTATTTTGGTATTCTAAATACCTACATAAGTTATATTTTTCACGCCCCAAATCCCGAAAGGGTCATTCGTCCTCGTCGGATCCTTTACGGAACCGATTCGTCCTCGCTAGGGGCATGATGCCGTGCGAGCCTGGGGTTGCGCTCGCACAAGGCAAGAACTTGCAGTTTTAGGAACCCATTTTGAAACACAATTGATAAAACACATTCACAGAGATTTGAACACAAATGCAGAAGAAACATGCTTTTTCATTGATAATTCAGAGTAATTTACATAGAGTTTACATTGATGCGCCTTCTCGGCTATTGAATTATATTACAAAAGATAACTCAAAATGCAGGACGCGCTCCGTCAGATAGTCCACGTCGTTTGCACATTACGCCCTTGTATAGATTGAAGTCTCTGCCTCCAAAATGAACTGACTCCAGCTATACTTCAAAATAGAGGTGCTCCTAACGCCTCCTCGCTAACGCACTAGCGTTGTACTGTCTGATTGCCTGAAATAGTTGCCCATAACGTGGGTCAGTACTCAACTTGTACTGGTGAGCGGGATGAATCCCACTCGACTAAATCGACACTAGCTTGTTAGGGGCGAGCATGCATTAAGATAGCTTCTATAAGGAAGCAAGTAAAATCAATTCATATCAGTTGCATATTTTGATAGGAATAAAAATAGCATTGAATCCAACCAGTACACCGATTGCTTACTCAATCGATGCACGCCTTTCCTGCAACGAAACACACGTATACTTACCATCTGCACAAGACAATAATTAGCATGTGTTCCATTCTTTACGTTCATTGGTGTGATCGACACCTTAGGGACATATTTCCAAGCATTAGCGGCGCGCCCTATCAGCCCGGGTAGCAAGCCCTGCTGGAGGTCCCGCTAAGCATCGTGACTAGCACGAATCGAATATTTCACTCCGGATCGATACGGTTCCAGTGCCCCGGAAGACCGTTTCGACGAAATGCCAAACCTTGTGCACAATTTGTCCCAGACCATGCAAATGCATGAATAATTTATATCTCATACAATGCATCGAAACAACAGAAGAAGTAAAGCAGCAACATATATATCTCATGCAACAGTTCTTATTTTCTCAAGTGGTATTCCGATTTTGGTACCCCGTGGATCCAAACTCTATCCGAGGCACCAGGCCGCCACCAACGACCAACTTTCTTTTCTCAAAACCTCAGTTTATAATATGTGCAAGCATATAATAAAAAATAGTCTATAATTCCCATGTTCCTTTCTTAGTGGCTGACATGCCTGTGGCTAAGGATTTCCTAGGCGTCCAACCGGGCATCATCGAGTGAACGATTGAAACTTAGAGATGTTGGCATGAAGAAGTAGGAAAGAAGGGACCAAACCACTCACTGGTTAAGGGAAAAGAGGCTAAAACTAGGAATCCTGCTAGCGACGATCAAACATTAGTTACGCGGACCTGAAACAGCACAAGCACCGAGTTAGAAATCTTGCCTATCCTTCCTTGCCGAACTCCCCAAAACCTCAAGCTCCAAACGATAAAACTGACAGCGAAAACCAAGCAAATCGAAAGCAACACAAATCCAAAACCTCAAAGCGACAAGCAAGAAAAATCCAAGCAAAACTAAGCTACCAAAACACGAAAACTATTGGACTCGTTTCAATAGAGGCCTTTCCATGAGTTGGAAAGGATCATCGTATTTTGTCCGTGGCAAAAAGATGCCGAGATCTAAGTTATGACTCAGACGGACTAGCCACAAGCCCAATTACGTAGTGCTCGTCCCGGTCGGATCGGAATTTGAGGCATTACATAATATACCACTAAGAAAAAGTTTCGCCCCGAAACTTAAGAACAAGGCCGACCCAAAACTTAAGAACAAGGCCCTACCTCCGACTGAAAGAACAATGAAGGATACTTCTCCTTCATCTCCGCTTCCAACTCCCAAGTTGATTCCCTAACTGTATGGTTCTGCCACAGCACGCGAACCAAGGACATTGTACGGTTGCGAAGTACTTTTTCCTTACGATCCAAAATCTGCACCGGTTCCTCCGAGTATGACAAATCCGTGCATAATTCTAGCTGTTCGAAGCTAACTACATGACTCAAGTCATGCACATACTTTCGTAGTTGGAAAACGTGGAATACGTCATGCACTCCAGCCAAGGCGGGAGGTAGTGCAATTCGGTATGCCACAGCTGCCACCCGTTCTAGTATTTCAAAGGGCCCGACAAACCTGGGACTCAGTTTGCCCTTCATGCCGAAACGCATCACTCCACGCATCGGCGTCACTTTCAAGAAGACATGATCCCCGACCATGAACTCCAAAGGCCTACGATGAGTATCGGCATAGCTTTTCTGTCGGCTCTCCGCAGTGCGAAGTCTTTCCCGAATCAAGCGAACTTTCTCGACTGCCTGCTCCACCAGTTCTGGCCCGAGTACCTGTCGCTCGCCGACTTTGTCCCAATAGATTAGAGATCGACACTTGCGCCCATAAAGTGCTTCGTACGGTGCCATCTGGATGCTCGATTGGTAGCTGTTGTTGTACGCAAACTCCATCAACGGAAGGTGCGTGTCCCAACTAGTCTTTAAATCGATCGCACACAGCCGTAACATATCTTCAAGTATCTGATTTGTCCTCTCTGTTTGGCCATCAGTCTAGGGGTGGTATGCAGTACTGAACTATAGCTTGGTTCCCAAAGCAGACTGTAGGCTAGTCCAGAAACGAGATAAGAAACGTCCGTCATGGTCAGAGACGATAGAAGCGGGCACTCCTTATAATTGGACAATCTCGTCTATGTAGATCTGTGCTAACCGATCGACTCTCCACGCAACTTTTATGGGTAGAAAGTGGGCTGATTTGGTCAAACGATCAACTATGACTCAAATCGCATCATGCCCCCGTGGCGTCTTCGAAAATCCCACAATAAAATCCATAGTGATGTTGTCCCATTTCCACTCGGGAATAGCGATGTTTTGCATCTCCCCGCCGGGCCTCTGATGTTCAGCTTTTACCTGTTGGTAGGCCATGCACTGTGACACAAAGGTCGCCATATCCCGCTTCATACCTTGCCACCAAAAGGTACCACGTAAGTCCTTGTACATCTTAGTGCTCCCCGGATGCAAAGAATACTTCGCGTAGTGTGCTTCAGCCATAATTTTCCTTCGGAGTTCAGGGTCGCTAGGGACGCATAGCCTTCTTTTCATTTGTAATGCCCCATCTTCGCCTGCCACAAAGTCAGACGTCTTCTTGCCGAGATCAATCCGCGTACTTTCGCTAGGAACTGATCGCCCTCCTGAGCTGACTTGATTCTATCTCGTAAACTCGGTTCAAGATAGAGTGGTGCCAGCTGCACGCCTTGATGCCGAACTCAAAAATCGATGCCCATCGTCTCAAGATATCGAAGTAAACGGTTGTTTATAGATAATGAGCCTATATGCTTTCGACTCAGAGCATCAGCAACGATGTTTCCCTTGCCCGGAGTATACGCGATCGTTAGATCATAGTCCTTAATAAGTTCTAGCCAACGCCGCTGCCGGAGGTTCAATTCCCGTTGGGTGAATAGATACTTGAGGCTCTTGTGATCTGTGAAAATTTTGCAAGCAACACCATAAAGATAATGCCTCCACAACTTCAATGCAAATACAATCGCCGCCAATTCCAAATCGTGCGTTGGGTAGTTTTTCTCGTGCGGCTTCAGTTGCCTGGAGGCGTACGATATTACCTTATCCCGTTGCATGAGTACACATCCCAATCCGAGTCCTGAAGCGTTACTGTATATCTGAAACTCTTTTACCCCATCTGGAAGTGCTAAAATCGGAGCTGAAACAAGACGCCGCTTAAGTTCCCGAAAGCTAGCTTCGCATTCATCACTCCATTTGAATACAATCCCTTTTTGAGTAAGGTGAGTCAAAGGCGAGGCCAGTTTAGAGAAATCTTTCACAAACCTATGGTAGTATCCTGCTAGGCCGAGAAAGCTTCGAATTTTGCTGGCTGACGCAGGTTATTTCCAGTCCACCACCGCCTCTATTTTCTTCGGGTCTACGGCGACGCCTTCTCCCGAGACGACATGACCAAGAAATGCCACGTTGTTCAACCAGAACTCGCACTTGCTGAGCTTCGCGAACAACTTATGTTCTCGTAATTTCTGCAACACGATCTTCAGGTATTCCTTGTGTTCCGTCTCATTCTTGGAATATATTAGAATGTCGTCGATGAATACGACGACAAACTTGTCTACGTACGGCCGAAACATGCGGTTCATCAGATCCATGAAAGCTGCAGGGGCGTTCGTTAAGCCGAACGACATCACGAGGAACTCATAGTGTCCGTAACGGGTCCTGAACGCAGATTTTTGAATATCTTCGGGTTTGATTTTCAACTGGTGATACCATGACCTGAGATCAACTTTAGAGAAAACTGTTGCACCTTGCAGTTGATCAAATAAGTCATCTATCCTTGGCAAAGGGTACTGATTTCGCACGGTCGCCTTATTTAATTCTCGGTAGTCAATACACACCCGCATGGATCCATCCTTCTTTTTCACAAACAGTACCGGAGCACCCCACGGAGAAACGCTTGGACATATGTATCCTTGGTCCAACAGATCTTGTAACTGAACCTTAAGTTCTTTCAGCTCTGCTGGGGCCATTCGATAAGGTGCCTTCGATATCGGTCGCGCATCCGGAAATATGTCGATACTGAATTCGATCTCACGATCAGGAGGCATTCCAGGCAGCTCGTCGGGGAACACGTTGAGGAAATCTGCTATAACATCAGCCTGAGCTGCATTTGTACTTTTCTGTCGGGTGTCTCGAACCGAAGCTAAGTACCCTTCATAACCCGAATGCAGCATACACCTTGCCAAAATTGCTGATATCACCATTGCCGTCTTCGGTGCAGCACTGCACGAATAGTAGAAGTCTGCCTCGCCGGGTAGATGAAATACGACTCGTTTCTTCGCGCACTCAATTGTTGCATGGCAAGCACCCAACCAGTCCATCCCGAGAATAATATCGTAATCCTTAATGTCTAGTACAATGACATATAAGGAAAGCTTTCTTCCTCCGATGCAAATATAACCATCCCTACAGATCGCATGGGCGTCATGTCGACTCCCGAAGGTGTGCTTACGCAAAGGTTCATAGTTAAGGGAGTAGAAGCTAATTTATGCTCAGCAGTAAAATCAGCAGATATGAAACTATGCGTAGCACCTGAATCGAATAAGACTCTAGCGGACAATTCTCTGAAAAGTAATGCAACTGTCACGACCGTTTCAGAGACAGATGCCTCATCCCGAGTCAATGCATAGACTCGGCCTTGAGCACCTTGGCGTTGTGGATTTACTGGCACAGCATTGGCATCACTTACTGGAGGCCCCTTGTTCTGATTATTCCCGTTGTTCCGGTTCCCGTTGTTCCGATTTCCGTTATTCTGATTTCCGTTGCCCTCACGACATTGAAAATGTTTGTGGTCCAGACGACCACATTTAATACACCCTCTAGCTCGGCACTCATTCATTCGATGCCCTAGTCTGCCGCACCTATGGCAGTACGGTGCCTGAGACGGACCCCTATTTTCTGATGTGTGCGTACGTTTTTGTGCTCCAGACCCTCTCGTTTCCAGAGGTCGTTTGCTGTTGTTGGTACGGGGGGTTTGCACATCGACCTTTGGGTGATTGTGCCCAAAGATCCGCTCGCTATTCAGAGCTGCTTCGTAGCATTCCCTGTATGTTTGGCACCTCTGGTTGATGACGTCCCTACGCAACTCGTCATTCAAACCTTTTTTAAAAATGATAGCACCACGCCTGCTGGTTAGGCAGGAAGTGCCCAGCAAACTTTGCCAGCTTAGCGAACACTGAGTCGTAATCGTCAACAGACAAACTCCCTTGCACCAGATTGCTGAAGTCGTCTTTCTTTTGTTGACACACGGCTCGGGGAATATACTGTTCAATAAAAGCTGATTTGAACATTTCCCAAGTAATTTTACAGTTGGGATTGGCATCGTAAATCCCTTGCTTAGTTGCCTCCCACCAATCATGCGCACGCAGTTCCAGTTGAACCGATGCACAGACAACTCGCTTGGATCCCCGGATGCCAACCAGATTGAACAGTCCCTCCAGCTTAGCAATCCACCCCATCACCACGTCCGATTCTGCTCGTCCGTTGAACATTGGCGGATGCATCTTAGTGAACTCTGCTGCTCGGCAGGAGTTCCTTGCTGGAGGCTGAGTCTCTTCTGACTCATCGTCTACCGCCATTGCCGACGACGTCGCAGAAGTCACAGTGGCAGTCCCGTTGCTTGGTACCAAGGATGCAATCAGTTGCATCATGGTATCCATCTGCTTCTACTGAGAAGCAAAATGCGCCTGTTGCGTAACGGCTTGTTGTTGCTGCACCTCCATGAGATGCATAAGCCATTCCGCCATACCGGTTGAACCCGCTCCTCCGGATTCTCCAGAACTTGTCGGATCGCTCTAGATAGGCTAAGCACTGATTGCAGTGGCAGTGTTTTTCTTAGCCATTGCTACAAAAAAGAGTAGCTTGTTAACACCCCAAATCCCGAAAGGGTCATTCGTGCTCGCCGGATCCTTTACGGAACCGATTCGTCCTCGCTAGGGGCGTGATGCCGTGCGAGCCTGGGGTTGCGCTCGCACAAGGCAAGAACTTGTAGTTTTAGGAACCCATTTTGAAACACAATTGATAAAACACATTCACAGAGATTTGAACACAAATGCGGAAGAAACATGCTTTTTCATTGATAATTCAGAGTAATTTACATAGAGTTTACATTGATGCGCCTTCTCGGCTATTGAATTACATTACAAAAGATAACTCAAAATGCAGGGCGCGCTCCGTCAGATAGTCCACGTCGTTTGCACATTACGCCCTTGTATAGATTGAAGTCTCTGCCTCCAAAATGAACTGACTCCAGCTATACTTCAAAATAGAGGTGCTCCTAACGCCTCATCGCTAACGCACTAGCGTTGCACCGTCTGATTGCCTGAAATAGTTGCCCACAACGTGGGTCAGTACTCAACTTGTACTGGTGAGCGGGATGAATCCCACTCGACTAAATCGTCACTAGCTTGTTAGGGGCGAGCATGCATTAAGATAGCTTTTATAAGGAAGCTAGTAAAATCAATTCATATCAGTTGCATGTTTTGATAGGAATGAAAATAGCATTGAATCCAACCAGTACACCGATTGCTTACTCAATCGATGCATGCCTTCCCTATAATGAAACACACGTATACTTACCATCTGCACAAGACAATAATTAGCATGTGTTCCATTCTTTACGGTCATTGGTGTGATCGATACCTTAGGGACATATTTCCAAGCATTAGGGGCGCGCCCTATCAGCCCGGGTAGCAAGCCCTGCTGGAGGTCCCGCTAAGCATCGTGACTAGCACGAATCGAATATTTCCCTCCGGATCGATACGGTTCCAGTGCCCCGGAAGACCGTTTCGAGGAAATGCCAAATCTTGTGCACAAGTTGTCCCAGACCATGCAAATGCATGAATAATTTATATCTCGTACAATGCATCGAAACAACAGAAGAAGTAAAGCAGCAACATATATATCTCATGCAACAGTTTATATTTTCTCAAGCGGTATTCCGATTTTGGTACCCCGTGGGTCCAAACTCTATCCGAGGCACCAGGCCGCCACCAACGACCAACTTTCTTTTCTTAAAACCTCAGTTTATAATATGTGCAAGCATATAATGAAAAATAGTCTACAATTCCCATGTTCCTTTCTTAGTGGTTGGCATGCCTGTGGCTAAGGATTTTTTAGGCGTCCAACCGGGCATCATCGAGTGAACGATTGAAACTTAGAGATGTTGGCATGAAGAAGTAGGAAAGAAGGGACCAAACCACTCACTAGTTAAGAAAAAAGAGGCTGAAACTAGGAATTCCGCTAGCGACAATCAAATGTCAGTTACGTGGACCTGAAATAGCACAAGCACCGAGTTAGAAATCTTGCCTATCCTTTCTTGCCGAACTCCCCAAAACCTCAAGCTCCAAACGATAAAACCGACAGCGAAAACCAAGCAAATCGAAAGCAACACAAATCCAAAACCTCAAAGCGACAAGCAAGCAAAATCCAAGCAAAACCAAGCTACCAAAATACGAAAACTATTGGACTCGTTTCAATAGAGGCCTTTCCATGAGTTGGAAAGGATCATCGCATTTTGTCCGTGGCAAGAAGATGCCGAGATCTAAGTTACGACTCAGACGGACTAGCCACAAGCCCAATTATGTAGTGCTCGTCCCGGTTTGATCGGGATTTGAGGCATTACAATATTATATATATATACATGTAAGCAAGATATAACCCTAATAAGGGCCTTGTTAGATATATGTGTGGATATGTGATTCTTGGTTGTATGTCTTGGGTTGGTAGATTACTTGATGACTGTAGCAACTTTAGCACGTGGTTAGGCATGGACCGGACCTTGTTACTTATAGTCTCAGCACCACTTTGGACAAACCCTTGGCAAGTATACCTTGCATACTTGATTTACTATATTTATCTGTTCAGCATAGTTCATTGCTCGCATGTCATATTGTTGATTTATATGCTTCTTTTCAGTCTCATTACCTGATATTACATGTTGACACTTATTAGGCATGATACATTGAGTTATGTTGCATGTATCATGTTAGACTTGCTAGTTCCGGAGAGAATTATGTCGATCCTATTTAGGCTACACCCGTCCATGCGTCGAACGTTGTCCTTAAGTGAATATCACATAATTTGGTTCTAGTGGTTTCTCATTCATCAGTTGGTTTCTTACATGATTTATAATTTATCAGTTTTGGCTTTTGTATGACATTTATTGTTTATCATTATGACATGTATATTATGTATCTTGCTACGTCTCTCTAAGGACCTAATTTTATTTTAGGTTATTGCTGAGATTTGATATATGATTATTGGGGGTTACTTCTTCGGGATTCATGTATTGCCAGATGATGCCTTCTTTTCTATTCTACCGAAGTTATTTTATGCTTTTTATTTTTATTATTATAGACATAGTTGTGGATGTTATTATGGATTTTATATTGGATTTGATTCTGGACAGCATATACGTAGCAGAGTTGGACTAGAGTCAGCTCGAATACGTAGCTGGTCATTGTCATGTAGCATGGTCCCTCATATTTTGGGACTAGGGTGTGACAAGAAAAAAGGTATCCCAAAATACATATTATATACGATCATGAAGCTAGTAGGACAAAATGCTATACTAGCATATTACAAATAATACATAATCATAATATAAGCTTAGATATAATATATACGACCATGCTGACCGAAGTTAGTGGAAATAAGCTCCAAAAAGAATTGGGCTAATACATGCCCTGGCTAACGCCAGAAAAGAATATGAACTACAAGTGGTACAGAAAAGAAATCCACTTATATGTTGGGACCACTGATCTAAGAGTGTGAGCCATCTAGATGAAGGTACGACAGATCCTCTAGCTCCTTAAGCAAATCTAGCCAAACAAAACCAGTAGGGTCAGAACCCCAAGCAACTTGTACCACAAAGGAGGTCCAAGGTGAATGACAAAACTCAGCAAAACTAAACACAACAACAAGGCAGAAGTAAATAACGTGGATCGAGACTTGTGCGGTACCAACACATGCATCCCGGGAATAAAGAAGACTGAATTAAATATTGAATTGAACTAACTAAAAATAGGAAGAGAACAATGATCGATAAGAGAATATAGGAACTAATCAAAAGCGGGGCCACAATCCTCAACCAAACAATGACTAGAGTTGAAGACCGTTTTCTGAGCAGAACTTAGCCTCTGGCCACTCACAAGCACAAAGAACAAGACATGAATGTAAAGATAAAGCGCAACCAAAAGTGCACGGCCAAACACTCACTATGGCTTGATACAAGTTAACTAGATAGGGTATCACAAGGCTTAATTACTAAGAATGCAAGTCGAGGAACTTCACTACCACCTGCACTGGGTCTAGTACTCATATATATATATATATATATATATATATATATATATATATATATATATATATATATATATATATATATATATATATATATAACATAAGCAAGTAACGAGTGAAACATAACATATGGAACATGTAATCATGAAGTTTCGCAGCACACAAACTTAGTAGGTCATGGAGCCCATGCAAATCGGGGTTGTCCATGCCTCCTAGGGACCTTAGGGATCGGAATTGCTTGTAGTGCGAATATCCTCCCCTCCTAATGTACTATATGAATTTAACAGTTAATTATTCTACAAAGTTTGCCTTGTTCCGCTCTCGCCGCTACTTTTCGATTCTTAAGTCGTAGAAACTAGATAATTACCCTAGAATGACATACACCAGCTACGGGTTATTTTTGACTTATTACTAGCGAACGTTCTCGTACCCTGCAACATGCGATACACTGGAAAATTCTCACACTTGATTGTCCAATGCCAAGATGCAATTGGTTAAGCATACAACCAATCCAATTAATTCCACGGAGTCATGGAGAACATGAACTTGTGCCACTGAAAGTGGGAAATACATTTCCCAAAACTAAAATTTTTATCCAAAATTAACACATAAAGTTGAAGCAAACATACAAAAAATATATCAAAGAGGTATACCAGTGGTATAGTGAGATATATCAATGGTATATCGGCTAATGAAGCAACATATTTCAACACATGAAAATGGTATATATGGTATACCACATATGATGAACAGGTGCAGAAAGGCTCGAAAATTGGGTTTTCGAGAACCAAATTGTGTCCCGATTTCACCCAACTCAAATCCAACCAAAAATAAAGCTAGGGGTAGTCTCATATAGTACATATGAGTAAGTTTCAGAGGAAAAACTTGATTATCGCATCCAATACTATTATGCCCTAGTCCCAAAATATACGGGACCAGGTCACGTGGCAATGGTCAGCTACACACTTAACCAGACTTTTGTCTGACTCGAATACGTATAAGTTGTCATAATCAGATAATGTGTCTAATCATCCATATATATCAAAAATTCTAACTAAACCACTAAGAAACTAGGACTAAAAATGAACTATAGAAGAACGATAAAGAAGGTACCATCAAAAGATACCTAGATCTCGAAGAAGTATTTCAATAGTCCTATGTCAGCACACAACAATAACCTGGAAAGGAACCAGGTCCTCAAAAGAACGTAACAAGATACATAGAAATATGTCATATAAAAAATAATAACTATCATGCAAAGAAGTAAATAGGGGTCTACCTACAACTAACCACAACCAGTCTATCCAATCTATGTGATATGCAAATTGGGAACATCACTCATTTATGCGGGCTGTCACGGTGTGCTCCGAAGATCACATAAGTAACTCTGGAAACTATGATGAATCTGTAGTCCCTATAAGAAAAACTGTGCTAACTATTGAAACTCCGAAACTCTGGTAATGAGGCAACAGTAACAATGTAAAAAAGAAATGCGCACTTTATGTTCTCCCCTCCCCATACTACTGCCCGCATCGCATACACGATACGACCAATTCGACTACTAACATGTGATAAGTCTAAAAAAAAAAAATGTCTAGGGACAAGTACATTATTAAGTAAACATCTAGAATCATATACGGGTCACCTAGCATGTTATGCAATGTAAATTCGTGCATCATGCCTATGTGTCAGCAATAATAATCTTGTAACCATACATGTAAAAAATAGGTGAAACATGTAACAGTATATCCAAAGTAAATGACTGGTAAAAAAATTATGCATGTAAGTACTGTAAATCAGTAGGCAAAGAATACTTGCCTGGGGTTTGTCCAATGTTGTTGAGACTGCGGCCCAAAAGTCTAGTCCAGGTCTAGATACGAGCTAATGCTACTATGATCCACATGGAATCTACAAGAACCCAACAAACAACCAGGTATTAACAAACAATATATATATACATCTATATTTAGGGGACGTCCTTGTTAGGGCTTAATATAGTATAAGGTAATAACCCTACTACAAACATGAATATGTGTATATATAAGAAAACACTTTTCTTTTCTTTTTTACAGAAATTTTTTATATATATAATTAATAGTTAAGCATTCAAAATTACTAAATATGTACTTATGTGAAGTTACTTATAAAAATATATACCAAAATACTTAACATACAGATACGAAACTTATGTACAAAAATATATCTATACTTTTATAAATAATTTTTTTTATACATACATACATAACAAGTATTTGCTAAGAAATAATGGTAAATAATACTTACCAAGTATTTGTTAATAAAATAAATGTATATAATACACATTAAGTATTTGGTAACAAAATATGGGTATATCATATATGATAAGTATTTGTTAACAAATATGGTATACAATATATAACAAAATATGGTATATGATATGTAATAAGTATTTGATATGAACTCATTAACAACTACTATTTGTTTCCTTCTTAATACTTGGGTTAATTGGTTTCTATCTCACCCACACCCATGCATTAAGGACAATGCATTCATTGTATTTATATTGGCTTTAGTCACAACACTTAAGAATGGGAGAGGGATAAAAGAATTTTACTTATATATAATTAAACCCTGGAAGTCGTTGCTGTTATTGTCGCTTGTAAATCAATGGTGAGAGAGAGACGCAGTGACGGGAACCCAGGGTCGTGGTACAGTTGGACCATTGGCTGACATTGTCTGCTCGGCATAGTACTGAGGGCAGCGGGACAATAGCTGATGCGTCGAAAGGCTCATGCATCCACGAGTTAGAAGTTGAACACCACTACGGCAGCTAGGTCCAGTTGGCCTCGCTCCATACGTAATGCCCCAAGGAAGAGGCTCGCGTGGACTGGCTCGGCGGTGCAGGTTCTCGGCTTGACACGCCGGGATATCACCTTCTACAATGTCGTTGATCTGGTGACAGTCGAGGATCGTGAGCAATGGTGCTTAGTTCGTGTATCTGGTTCCCATCTTACCGACGGGATTAAACATACAAGCCATAGAGAAGCCGGCCCATAATCTGTCAGATCTGCTAGTGTTGTCGTTGCTCGAAAGTTTGATTCGCTGAATCTCCAACCACAAGCTCAAAGGAGGATGTCTAGGCAGTGGTTCATTTGATTATCGGTGGTGAGGTAGACAAAAGTGGCACTGGCCAGAGGTATCTTCTTGAGCAGAGAGATGACTTACAAAAAAGGAAGCTCGCAGGGTGTCCATTAAGGAGTGAGGAATAAGCGAGTTCTGAATATACCATGGTAATCACAAATACCACTCGAACTCTGCTCAGGATTGACATGAGTGTAGGTATGATGAGATTGAGGTAGCATTCTTGAGGTATACTCGAGTCAGCGCCAATCGAAGAACTCGTGGATGGTGTCTCAGAGTGCGTGCGGCTAGAAGCTCATTAGGGTGAGCTAGTGGGAACGAATGGCGGCACGGACGATATTCCTAGGCCGAACAGCAGACGACGGTGTGTGGCCGCTGCAACTGTTCTAGAGGGAGAGGTAAGAGTAAAAGCATCAGTGTCGGAGCGGGCACTAGGGTGGTGTAGGGAACTACTAGATGGGGAACAACATTGAATGGGTGGTTTTGGGGAGCCATGGGAATGAAGGAGGAAAAGAAGAAGGGGAGATGAAGACAAGAGGCGTTGGCGGTGTTGGAAGAAAAAGTGTATGGGGATTGAGGAGAGACGGTTGTTCCATCTAATAGAATAGTACCAAGGTTAGGGTTTCTATAGTTATGATATTTGTAGTGTAATGAGTGTGGTTTGGGTCGGTTATTCGGAGCAGGCCAGGCACACACGAGATAAGTTATGTCTGGGCCTTGAGGAATTCTTTATGAAATGGATCAATACGAAGGAAAAGCTATATATATTAACATGTATTATATTAGGCTTCTAAGAAGAAGAAAAAAGTCTAATTAGGAAAGGGTGGGGCTTAGAAAATATGGAAGGAAAGGGAAAGTAAATTACTTAGTCGTAGGCTTAGGTCCAAAACCATTAAATACGCCTATGGGCTTTAGGACCCAAATAAAATATAAACCATATATAGGCTTTAGATCATCCACCAAGTCAAATTTCATTTATATATATATATATATATATATATATATATATATATATATATATATATATATATATATATATATATATATATATATATCATTGAACTATTTTATCATAAAGTCACCAATTTAAAATTCTTGCTACAAAAAGATCTAAAATTTTAGTTTACTATTTAAATAAATTTTGGGAGGGGTCTTACATCCTACCCTCCATAGAATAATTTTGTCCTCGAAATTCAAAATTATAATCAGTCTAGCTATTCAAACAAGTGCAATTTTAACCTCATCATAATTTAATGAGTCATTTTCCTAGTCGATTGGAAACCTTCAACACTCTTGTGCATCTAAAAATTATCACCCTTCTCTCTATATCTAGTATTCTAATTCAAAGGTAACACTGGTAGTGTCACGCCCCAATCTCCCACAAGTTTGATCGTCCCTGCTGGACGTGAGATCACCACGCTAACTCTCATGTAGGACAATCGTTCTCATCGGGGCATGATATTGTACGAGCCTAGAGTTGCGCTCGCATAAGACAATGATGTCAAACGTCATGGTTATCATCGAAATGATCAAGTTGCAGCTAAAGCCAAGTATTGTTACAAACAAGATCACATCAGAGTATACGCAGTGAAGCTCTCGAAGGGTCCAAATGAAAATGCCACAAAAGATAATGCCACAATGGCTTGCAACACTTTTGCTCTTTCTCTTGCCCACAAAGGTACTTACCGTTCCATACATCATATCCCGTATATCCAAGATGAGCCACTACACCTACGTACCTAAAAATAATGACCACAAACGTGGGTTAGTACACAGCGGTACTAGTGCGCGGGGTAACCCACTCATCTAAACTAACACTAAGTAAATAATGAATGCAAGCAGTTATTACATGGTGATCTTTCTAGTTATTTACTTAGATCAAATCTATATCCTGGCATAACATGCATTGAAAGAAGTAAAACAGGTTAAGCATTAAAATCATATAAACACACTAGCATGCAATCGTCTATTCGCACAAGACACTAAGCCTGCAATAGGCTAATCAAAATCGCAATGATAATACACGAAACCTATCAAACCACGCCACAATCCGAATCTCGCTATTCCATCAATGCGCATACTCTTGCCCGAGGCAAGGTGGCCGCCAACCGCCTACTCAAATGCAACAATCTCAAACCAATACCTATCTATATGAAGGTCACTGGCCAAGCCATAATGTACTATTCTGAGGTATTTTGACCCGATCCAGCGTTGAGTTGCAAGTCAGCCTGGTGGTCTCGAACTGTAAGTATTCTGATTGCCTGATCTGTCCGAGGTATCAAGCCTCAATAGTGGGTTCACAACACACATGCTTCCAAAGCACGTTCTAATATTTCCTCCATGGCCGAACGGTTCTGGTGTCCCGGTGCCTATCTCGTTCGAGGAAATCAAACCCTGCGCATACAGGTTGTCCTTGACCATGCAATGCTTCGATAATGTAGGTACAACAAGGAACATGACATCTCGCCCCATCAAACGTTACTCGCCCCATTCTATCTAATTCTCCATAACTGTTCTCAAATTATAGCCCAACGCAGCATTCTCAATTCATCTCCACTAGGCACCATGTCGCTTCTCGACACAGTGCTTCGATTGGTACAACACCTCGCTCTGAATGCTCCGTGGCTCAATGCCCCAACAGTGGCACAATGCCCTCTCCGAAGTAGTTGTCCGATTTTGAACCAAAACTGCACACTTTGCTTGACAAAGCATTCCAACTTGATACTTTTGCGCAATGCACGCTCGCTCGATGAAGTATTCTCACTGGTCCAAATCGTACTGATTAAATTAAAGCCCCAACTTCTATCCTTACAAACGACGGACACTATGCATGCCACAGTACAGTATTTCCCATATTCCAGTCCAAGTGTCCAAGAGATTATGTATTTTTTAATTGTTAGGCATGAAGGAGTAGAGGAGAAGGGATAGAGCCCACTCACCAAGTTCAAATCCGCTAAGCACTATGCATTGTCGATACGGCTGATTCCATAAATTCGTGGTCCAATACGAAGCAAAATTTACTCAATTGGTATGACTATACGAGCTGGCCGTGCTCTCCAAATCATCTGACCAGATCAGAATAAAGATGAAGGCATTATCGCTCCAAATTCTGATATCTTTGTACTTGCTCCAAACGAACACACCGATTCCATGCCTCAGCCCGTTGCGAAGTGCTACTCTGATCCCATTGAACTTATTACGCGATTTGTACATAAAACTAACTCAAATTAATACTTGATCCCAAATACAACTTATTAAAATGCAACCAAACTTTTGTCTCATTTTAATCTGACTCAGCATAATGTACCGTGCGGGTGCAGGGCATTACATAATATACCACTTAGAATAAGGTTCATCCTCGAACCAACCTGTACTCAATCCTTTCTCGTATAGGTCTTGACCGTTTCATAAACTCTATTCCATATAACTCATATCACTGATCCAGACTCAACACTTTGGTGCAATACCTTGCTCTGAATGCTTCGTGGTGCAATGCCCCAACAGTGGCACAATGCCCACTCCGATGCAGTTGTCCAGTTTTGAACCACAACTGCACGCTTTGCTTGATAAAGCGTTCCAACTTGATACTTGTGTGCAATGTATGCTCGCTCGATAAAGTATTCTCACTGGTCCAAATTGTACTAATCAACTAAAAACCTCAACTTCTATCCTTACAAAAGATACACACTCTATGCATGTCACAATATAATATTTTCCATGTTCTAGTCCAAGTGTCCAAGATATTATGTATTTTCCAATTGTTAGGCATAAAGGAGTAGAGGAGAAGGGACAAAGCCCACTCACCAAGTACGAATCCGCTAAGCACTTTGCCTTGTCGATATGGCCGATTCCTTGAATCCGTGGTCCGATGCGAAGCACGATCTACTTAATTGGTATGACCATGAGAGCAGGCCATGCTCTATAAATCATCCAACCAGATCAGACTAATACATACGACATTATCGCTCCAAATTCCGCTATCTATGTACTTGCTTTGAACGAACACACTGATTTTAATGATATCGTCCATGCCTTAGCCCATTGTGAGGCGCTGCTCTGATCCCACTGAACTATGTACATGATCTGAACATAAAACAAACTCAAATCAATACTTGCTCCCAAATCCAACTTATTGAAATGCAACCAAACATTTGTCTTGTTTCAATCCGACTCAGCGTAATGCACCATGCGAGTGCGGGACATTACAGGTAGCAATCTTTCTATTTAAGTTACACAATTATACATAATCTTACCTTACTCAATCTTGAAGTATTCCTAATGTTTGATAATTCACTTAAATCATAAATAATTTTCTAAAGAAGAATTCTTTAAAGATCAAGAGACTGATTCTAAGTCGGACAAGGCCCATAATCAAATTGTCTATCTGGACAACTCGTACATTCTGCTAACCTTTCTTATTTTAAGTTCACTTGCACCCAATACTATTTGTATCCACATTCTTCATATCATTAATTTCTTACCTCAATTTCTTACTGTCCAACTTTACTTTTGGCACGCCTAGAACCATAATATTGGAGAGCAGGGGCAGACAAAGCCAGCTACATATCCCCGAGTACTCAGTACCCTGACATACGGTCACGACTGTCTAAGATATATGGGGTTTAATCTACAATCCATTGGTCAATCCTGGGTCAAGGAATCCTAAGTGTCTCAATCACAGGCAAGCAACATGTTACAAGATATATAATCATCAGACATACAACAGTAAGGTGCCCCAAACTATACATACATAGATGATGATGAAGCTAATTGCACAAAAGGAGAAACTAACAAGAGTCTAAGTCATACATGATCAACTCTATCTATAGTCTAGAATATGTTAATCATGTTATGCCCTTAGGCTGAAGGTTAAGACCAAAATACGAGCTAAATACGTGCTCGATGGCTAAATGCCTCAAAAGAATGATATAAATAGATGCTAGTTGGTGATGGAAGAAGAAACCCATTCATGGCCTCAAGTGCTCCGGGTTGTTACCATTTTGAGGAAAGAATGGAAGATACTGCGGTGCTACTCTAAAATCTGGCCATACAAAATAAGTGGGGTCAGACCCTAAAACATCAAGTATCACAAGGGAGCCAAACTTATGAACTAAAACCAACATAACAATACAAGGCAATAATGATATTAAAGCAGTAATAAAATGAGCAGGTATAATCTTGTAGGATATAACTCAAGATTTATAGACTGGATGATTCTTGACAGGACAAGACTAGCAAATCAATCAATCACGACCAATCATATCTTACAACTTGCTATCATTAGCTAACTAGGGTTATCACAATCCTAATTACTAACACATGCAATTAAAATTTTGTACAGCCACATGCCCCTGTAGACTATCCAGGTTATCCAGGCAAAGTAATTACATAATATAATTAACATATATAGATATTTTTACTTATAATGCAACATTCGTCGGTGTGCTAAAAGTGTGTCCCTCACGACGGAGAGCTCCAAATCCATCAGATATGGCCGAAATAAAGGGATTGCATGTAGCCCAAAAATTTCGCTAAATGATTCTAGGTTATCAATCTAGTTAATTATCCTGAACTTGTTATTTCAAGAAATTTTGACAGTGGTGCTCGAAAATCTGCCTTAAATATGATGTAAGACTGGACAATAGCTTGACCAAGCATAATTAGGACAGGAGCATAAAATCAACCACAAGAATGCAATCGAGTAGTACAAACGAGTTACGGTTTAGTAATATGGAATCATGAGTGCGCTACGTTGAGCCACTATAAGGATATCAGGAATACTTGATTGATACAGTGTAAGGCCTATAAGCCAAGCCAAGAACTAAGATTAGCATCAGGTACAACATAATCGGGTTCAAAAACTATCATAGAAACATACAATCATACAAGAGTACATGAGCAAGAATTATTAAAGTTAAAGAAGGTACGCCATTAGAAAAAATACTAGATCAAGTCATGATAATTAATAAAATACGCCAAAAGTAAACTTGCCCAATAATACGCCTGCAAGAATGGTTCGCTGAGAAAAGTACGCAGGAACGAGTCTAGGTGTATTTTATTACTGGAAGAGGGGATGACGCACTTTTATAACAATTTTCTTTTGAACGAGCGGTGTAGAAAAGTACTCGAGGAAATGTCTACTAAATACAACACACAATCAATAGTGGCACAACAATCGAGAAAACACAATAGTCAAAAAATACAAAATTCAAGGCTCGTCCCTCAAGAAAAAGCACAAGAGGAAATTATATGCCAACGTGGGCTTAGACATACTTTTCTTGATAAAGGAGAGTATGGAAAGAACACTCAAAAGTGCGTCCAAGAACTTACCTCGCAAAAGTGCACCAAAGCTCCTCAGAGAGCCCTTAGCGTACTTTTGTAAAAGAAAAATAATGCAGTACAAACTACATGCATGATCAAAGTGCGCCCAAAACTTACTTAACAAAGTACGCCCAAGAGTTCAGAAAGCCCTTGGCGTACTCTTGCAAGGAATGAATGGACACCGTACAAAATATACTCATAACTGAGCCTACATAAAGCGCACTAAGGAGTTCTAAAACTATTATTTGTACGCCAAATGAGCTTCTCATGCATACTTTTCGTATGAACTATTCAATCTTCTTCTCAGGCCACCACTCTTGGTGCTCCGACTTTGTGGCTTCTTTAAAACTCTATGTGAGCTCCAAAATCAAGTAGAACCAAAACCAAAGCTTAAGGAAAGACAGTTCTAAACCCCATGATAGAACTAGCCCACAAAAATCCTAAGTTACATTGGATCAAAGCTATGAAAACTCAAGAATTAACACAATTACAATATCCACAATTCATAAAACTGCAACTATGGGTTCACTCGGTTGGCAAAATATACTTGCCTACGGTCAAGTTTTACACCTAAACACTAACTACCACCAAGGCCAGTAAACATGCCAAGCTCCAAGCTCCGGTGAAGGCTGGGAAAGAAGGAGAAGGAGAAAGAAAAGAACAGAAAGTGAAGGAAAGAGAAAATATTGGCTTATATAGCCAAGGGAATCAATTATGACCGTTGGATTGTGATCCATGCCACACCTGGGTTAATCTATGCTGTCCAAAGAAAAACCAAGGGACCAACGGTCAAAAGCATGCATTTAAAGAAAATCTTACAAAAACAACCAAAATAATCCATAAATTAGAATCTAGAAGAAATAAGTTATACGCGTATCTTAGGTATGAATACTGGAAATGTGCGACAAGTCTCACAACTTTGTCCTATCGTTAGTCATTAGCTGCAATATATTCTAGCTTACGAATGTGAAATCCATTATATCATCCTATTAGGATTTTCCTCAACAATACATATAGTAACATATAGACAATTGATTCAACTTATAACCCAAATATATATATATATATATATATATATATATATATATATATATATATATATATATATATATATATTCTTAATAAAGCAATGATATGGAACTCACCAATGCGGTAATCCCCTATCTTCTTAAGCTGGCCTTTTTTTTTCAACTTAATATTGTCTTATTGCTAGTCTATAATAGCCTCGAGTTTAGGGATCTTCGAATCTAGCATATAATTTTACAAAAATCTTCCTCAATGACAAGGATTCCATTCGTGAGCATTAAGGATTAAGGATTTCATTTTAAAAAATTAATATACATTACCCGTCATAACCTTCGTCAGTTATCGCAAATATTAAAGTGCAAAAATCCTTTGATTTATAATCTCATTTACTAAACATTCCCTATATTATAGTATACTAAACCTCAAGACTTATGTTTTCGTCGTTCCTCATTCTTCTTCTTATCAATAAAAAATCGTCGAAGGTCTAAATTCGTTAAAATTTCATAACATTCATGTTGAGAAATAAATTGTTCGTATACCCATTTGTAGTTACTTGTATGACTGTCAAGTCATTATTTTTATATCTCCGTTTCTTAATATTTGATCTCTCCTTTAATTCCAATATCACTAAGTTTCACTAATTCTTATTGTCATTTACAACTCCATCAATTCATAAAATCTTCTAGAACTCGTATTCCTATTTGACTAAAGGATTTATTACGATCTATCTTCTACTGATTTTGATCCCCTAGTATCGTTCTTATCACGCCTTGAGGTTTATCCTCATCGCTCATCATCAAGTCTCGATATTTCTCTTTTCCTATTTGACTAAAGGATTTATTACGATCTATCTTCTACTGATTTTGATCCCCTAGTATCGTTCTTATCACGCCTTGAGGTTTATCCTCATCGCTCATCATCAAGTCTCGATATTTCTCTTTTTATAATCAAGTTCTACTATCTAACAGTTCTCCCTAATTCGTCCCTGACCCAGGATCCTTTTATCTGAAGCTTACTCTTATCTATCAACAAAAAATCTATCTAATACTATGAATCATATCATAAAGTCATATTCTTAAACTACTCAAACATCACAATCTCACTGATAGCTTTATCTTAATTATGTTAGGCAATCTTCTGCTAGGGTCTATATAGTCCACTCATTTAATAAGTAACAAAGTAGCAGGTACCTATGGCTGTGTCAAGCAATCAATACCAATGTCAAATAACGTAGGGGTCAAGCAAAGCAAGAAGGAAATATATAAAAAAATCACCGATGACGGTATAAAGTCAACCAGGATGTATATGACATAATGTAGGCAAAACCCGAGAACCATATACCTCAGTGATCATGTCACGTAAAGTTAGTGCCACGCCATGGTGCACCTGGCTACAAATAACTTCCTTGTTTCATAATATAACGGATGGTTGCACTGCACCACTGCCACACTAGATAATAAAGGTTCTTGAACTTGGTTTCAACTAAATCCATAAAATATTTCCAAAATAACTTTTATGAAATAAGCTAGAATATGATATAGTCTAGATAAAATTCAAAAAATATATACATCCGTGATCCCATTATCTGAAGTTCTACCAAGCCAATATGCCTCTGGGGACAAAAGCTCCCGATTTTGTAATACAAGGATAAAATATAGTTTCTCAAACTTTTCCTTAATCAAATCCATGAGACATTTTCAATATTTAAAAAAGAAAGATGAGTCAACCCAGAGGTTAATAGATAGATGTTCATGCAAATTATAGGATGAGAAAAGCACGAATGCAATCATGTCGAGAAGAATAACACAAAAGTAATCACGCTGGAAGGATCTTAGAGAATCATATAACCCTAGTTGTGGATGTATCCTCAATTATTTAATTCGTCAATAGGTCACAGGCTCGCAATAGTACGACTAACCTAGGTACTACAACGACTTTGTATAGTATACGAAGATGAGACCTGTACAGGCCACCACAAAAATAATGTCACGCCCCAGTCCAAAAATATACAGGACAAGGCCACATGGCAATGACCAGCTACACATTCAACCATGCTCTTGTCCGACACAAATACATATAAATTGTCCTAATCATATAATGTGTCCAATCATCCATAATATACATCCATAATTTTAATTAAACCACTAAAAAACTAGGACTAGAAATAAACTATAGAAGAACGATAAAGAATGTACCATCAAGAGATACCTGGATCCCGAAGAAGTATCCCAATAGTCCTATGTCACCACTCAATAATAACCTAGACAGGAACCAGGTCCTTAGAGAGACGTAACAAGATACATAGAAATATGCCATATGAAAAACATTAACTATCATGAGAATAAGTAAACATGGGTCTATATACAACTAACCACAACCAGTCTAACCAATCTATGTGATATGCAAATTGAGAACATCACTCTTGCACGCGAGCTATCATGGTGTGCTCCGGATAACTGATAAGGAACTTCGGTAACTATGATGACTCTACAGTCCCAATAAGAAAAACTGTGGTAACTAATGAAACTCTGAAGCTTTAGTAATGAGGCAATGGTAACAATGTAGACCAAGTGCCCAGTCTATGTTCTCTCCTCCCTACGCTACTGCCCGCGTCACATCCACGACATGACCAGTTCGACTACTAACAGGTGATAAGTCCAAAAAAATATGTATAGGGACAAGTCCATCATCAAGTAAACATCTGAAATCATATACGGGTCGCCTAGCATGTCATGCAATGTGAATCAATGTATCATGCTTATGTGTCAGTAGGAATAATCATGTAACTGTTTGATAATAAACGAAAGAAATAAAATTAGATTTATACAAAAACCTTTCTTAGGTTTACAAACAAGAAGTACTATTAATCCTATGCGAGGATGTTAAGTATAAAATTTAATCTGGGTAAATATTGCTATAGGAGTCTGATCTGTAGTTGATCACTTTGTCCCTTAGACCAGACGATGATGAAGAAGTGATGTAGAAGACGAAGAAGCTTCAAGGATTACAAGAAGGAGTGGATGCTCGATGCCAAAATTGTCGATCACTGCTCTCTGTCTGTGCTTCGACCCTTTGACTTCTATTCTCCAAATTTTTGACCTTGGACCTCTGTCAATAGGGGTCTCTATTTATAGGGTTTTAGTGACAGTAACCATCCAGTTGGCATAAAAGTCGGACAGTGGAGAGTGTGGCACTTTTTATGCGACGGTTATAATAACTGCCACCCACGTATAGATGATCTTCTGAATAAGCTTGTGACGCGTGTCCCATTAAGAAATAATGCGTATAATTGCTACGAAGATCATGGCATGCAAGCCACGTAGGTAACTGCCCCTTGCATAGAAAAGGTTGGCGTAGAAGCCAATTACTGTCACCATGGCGTAGAAGCCAAATAGTTGTCAGGTTGGCATAGAAGCCAAGTGGTTGTCGAGTCGGCATAGAAGCCAAATAGGCGTAGAAGCCTTGTAGGCGTAGAAGCCTGATGCTGCATGGATATGTAGCTAGCGTAAAAGATAGCCGATCCTCCTTTCTTGACTGAGACCTTGAGCGTATTCTGGACCAAATATCCTTATCACGCACAAATGCAAATATAGCCTGAGTTGGCGTATTCCGAGGAGATATCATACGGCTTACTCCTTATAGCTGAAAATAGCCCGGTGGCGTATTTCAAGGAGATAGCGTACAACGTGCTCCTATAGCTGAAAATAGCCTGATGGCGTAATATGCAGAGGTAATGATGTGGACGTATTAGCCATAATTATGGCTTGCCCAGTCTTTGGAGATATAACCAAATCTCGTGCATTAAATGCAGATATCTGCCCCCATTCTGCATATTAAATGCAGAGACGTACCTCGAGCTCTGTATGAAGAGCAGCTTTTGACGTGACAGTTTGTTTTGTCTTCTGCTGAGCGTAAAAGCTCACATCTGCCTGTATAAAACTAGGCAACGTATTCCCTTATATGCGTAAAAGCACTTTGTATCAGGGAAATATCACTAAACGATGGTTTGGGTCTGTATGCCGCACCATCATTACAGCCGTCTTCTGGATAGCTGTGTAGTACTCGTTGTCAGGAGTTAGGTTTACTGCATGATCTGACAAATTCATTCGAGGAATACGAAGCGTACCCCGTACAACTTTCCACCGCATTAAAAGTGAGTAGGTTTTACGCCAAAGTGGCGATGTAACAACCATTTTACGCTGAAGCAGCCTGGAAATACTGTATTACGCGGATTGTCCTGGAGCTTATATTTTACGCTGTACTAGCGACAAAGCTCTATTTGTACGCCGATGGCTCTGAAGTCACGTCTTACGTCACCCAGCACTGAAATACTGCGTACAACTCTACAGCATATTTTTTATGCTTCTACAAGACCCCCTTCAAAGTTTTCAAATTCCTCGTAATTTGAAACACTTTGAATGAAGCATAAAACGGTCAAGTCTGACTCGTTCCTCGAGGCTGATTTTTGGCAAATTTTTGGGGATTTGTTGGGATTCGGTGTGTTCTCTTTTGCCTATATAAAGGCTGATGAGTTAACCTGTTCTTCTCACATTCCCTTCACCACACAGAGATGATTATCGGAGTTCGTCGGGTCGACTTAAGGAAGAAGAAGATCATGCTCTTCCAGCATGTAAGGAGCCAAAAAATAAGGCATCTTCGAGCAAATGTCCTCTGCAATGATGGATCATGGAAGGATATCATAGCTTCCTTTGCTCGGGATAATCAGCAACTTCATATGGCAATTCGTCCGGGAGAGAGGAAGGGTCACATTAGACCATACAGCTTGTAAGCTGTATTTTCTTTCGTTGTTCATGGACAAGGGCAGACAAACTAGCCCTGTCTTCCAGTACTGAGTTGGGTTTAACACCTCAACTCAATCTGTCATGGCGTATGGAGGATGGGCTCTTGAAAAAGATTTCTCATTTTCATTTAGGATCACACCAAGAGTATGTTCTGCCAGATTCTCGTATTGGTGGAGATCTTTTTTCGTCTTCTACAGCAGTTCATCGACTTCCACAGTCGATGAACAAGAAAATAATTAATGGCGGGAGGATACACAACTGGGCCTGTATAATATGTAATCATATAATCATGAAGATGAAAAATCCTTTATAGACTGGATTTCCCTCATATGTAATCATGATTAATAAAATTGTCTTCTTTTACACATCTAATAATTTGCCATATTCTTTGCTGTGATAAAGTCTGAATATGTGTAGCTTCGCCACGTCTGAAATAACTTTACGCCGACTCTGATAAAAAGAGTATCTGATCTCGTCCCATATTTTACGCGTAACTGAGGACGCGTAAAAAATTGCTTAGCATTTAAGTCGAATATCCGAACTGTCATGCTGTTTTGAACGATGAATTGTGTGGAATTCTGAACTTGTCACTTCTCTGATAAGAAGAATTCTTGTTCAGACCATCATATTCAAGAATGATTTCCCGGAAATCCCTTGAAATAGGGCGAGAAATGGCTGTCAAAACTGAGTCGCCGTCTTGAACTGTAGAGAAAATATTCTGACTGGATTTTGGATAAACTTCCAATCGACCCAAGAAGAAGAGTTATTTTCCATGCTAAACTCTGTATACTTTGCGTACTTGGGATATTTTGAGGCCAAGAAGGAGTATCTTCTACGTGAACCCTTGTAGTTTACCGTCATGAGAATTGTTCAGATATACACATACTCTGGCCTGTGTATTTTAAGATATGCGGAAATTCATAGATCGGTAGTGTAGATGAGCGTAAAATCGTAAGTTTGTAGCCTCTCGAGCGTAAAAGCTGCTGAGCATAAGAGCATCCGGGCGTAGAACTGTAGATTTATAGCCTCTGAAAAGAAAACTTTCGAGCGTGAAGTCGTAGATTTGTTGCCTATGTGCGAAAAAAGCTTCTGAGCATGAAATCATAGATTTGTAGCTTCTGAGCGTGAAGTCGTAGGTTTGTAGCCTCTCGAGCGTAAAAGCTACCGAGCGTAAAAGCATCCGGACGTAAAACCATAGACTTATAGCCTCTGAGCGTAGCTTTCCGAGCGTAAAAAGCTCCTTGGCGTAAAATCATGAATCTGCTCTGCACGAAAACTTTTTAAATTTGCTGACTGTCCGCCTTCCCTGGATAATAGGCTGACGTAGTCCCCAATCATAACCGAATATTAAATATTGGATTTTATTAGGGATTCGAGGAGTACATCTGAACTCTATAAATATCCCAAGGCCTTCAGAGAAAAACTTTTCATCTGTCTTTTGCAAAAGAAAACTTTTCTCTCTTTGAGTATTCTCTTTCGTTTCTTCTCTGAGCATTCTGAGTTTTTAACAATGGCACCAAAACCAATCTCTTCCTCTAAGGGAAAGAAGGCTGCCTCCTCTTCTCGCTCCTCTGCCCAAGCAAGAGTGATTCCCATAAGGCAGGGCGAACCTCGCTCTGAACGAAGTATCACACCATCAAGCTGTGCACCGGGCATTATAGGTAAAGCTTTTGGGACGACAGAACGAAGAAAATCCTTCGCACACGTTGTACGTGAACGAGCTAGGTCATCTTCTGTGCTGAACGTCTCTTCGAGGAAGATGATGCACAGAGATGTTTCATCTTTTATGCCCATATTTCTAATGTGTCAGCGTAAAAACTCCATATTTTTGCAGTCTGGCGTAAGAGCTTTGACTGTCAAAATTTGGCGTATACTACAAATTTTGGGTGTTACGCTCTGGATTAAAACTCCGGCATAATAACTCAAACTTTGGCAATTTGGCGTAAAACACAGACTGTCAAATTTTTTTGTATACTGCCAATCTTGAATTTTACGCCTTTGAATGAGATTCCAGCGTAAAAAGTCAAGTTTTTACAGTCTTGGCGTAAAAGCACAGACTGTTGCTCTTTGGCATAAGCTGTAAGATTATGAGGTCTAGTATAGAAACTGACGTATTTTTCTTGCACTTTGTAGTTAACTTACATATATCTCCGTTGGCTGAGGTGATGGATTCTGCTGCTGGGATGCTGCACTCCAATTACCTGGAGGATTTGTCCCATGTGACATTTTCTATTTTTGGACCCCAATATCCTGAAGGAAGGGGAATCCTGATATCGTCTCAAGGAGAGCGAATGCTGTTGAGCATGATCAACGGAGAGCCCCTGGCGTACATAGACGGGGAAAATACATAAAACCAGCTTTCCTCTTCGGGGATATGATCGATAAACAATCCCAGACGAAGCCCAAGAAGGAAGACTGGATTTTTACTGTTGGGGGCATGGTCATGTACCTGCCCAAGATGCTGAGAGATTACCCTATCTCGGCATTCTTCTATGCCACGCATCCCAGGAGGATGTCGTGGACTCTAACCCCTAATCTTCACGGCCAGCCGGAGAAGATATTTTATCAGAAAGGGTCCGACCAAGGGTTATTTGTAAGCCGCCCTTCCGGCCCGGTCATGCCGTTCAGGGGATTGTATCCGGGCAGTATCCCGAGTGAAGTCACTTCACTGCTCCAACCAGTCCAATTATCGACTTTCTGTAATGACTTCATGGGGCATGGAGAAGTATACCCCAAGGTTAATCCTCGGACCAATGGGTAGGTTATCCCTACAAATCTTCGATGGGATCATTTAGCTGCCTGGGTCCTGAAGCATTTTCAGACTGAGCTGGAGAGCATTGGTCTGTACGCGGCTGTGAGTGCTATTAGTGTTGGGTTACCTCTCAACCCCAACCTGTTTTTGGCTTTGATGGAGCGATATATCTCGCTCACTGGGACTTTTGCTACTCCACTGAGGGAGTTAGGATTGGCCCTTTACGAAATAGTAGAGATTTCAAGACTGTCGATGGGGGATACTCCTTATGAAGAGTATGTTCCCACAAACCGGGAGCTGGTGGATACTAACCCTCGGGTAGTGGCAGTGTACCAGGAGCTGATGAGCCATTATCTTGCATACACCGCCTTCTATAATGAGCCCTCTAATTTGGCTCATACC
The DNA here is from genome assembly GCA_036927795.1 of Iris macrosiphon. Lineage (NCBI taxonomy): Eukaryota > Viridiplantae > Streptophyta > Magnoliopsida > Asparagales > Iridaceae > Iris > Iris macrosiphon. The sequence goes on along the minus strand of JAYESA010000005.1, from coordinate 149,194,860 downwards.
AACAAATGGGCGTCCTACCTCTTCTTCCATCAGGCTAGAGATGCTAAGCCAGACAAAGTTGTGGATAGCAGGGATAGGCCTTTGAGCCTTCTGGGCGTGCTTACTGCTCAAGTAGTCGATGGCCTTATTAAAGACGTTGGGGCTTCAAATCGAGTTCTCGACGAAAAGATAGGGAAATATCCTGCAGAAACTAAAGCCTACAGTTATTTGAGGCATTGCCGCAGGCCTCTGTCAAGGGAAGCTCAACTGGCTGGCTTCCTCTCTGTATGGCTGCGCCGATTGGTAGTACCAGGCATTGCATCTTCCGATCGCATTTACCGCAACACCTTATGGCCTGCAGTGCGTCTGGTGTTCGGGGCAAGATTGGGCCTGCTCCCTGTTATGGTATGCCGCATACAAGCTGGCCTGAGGGCCATTACTGATGGGCTGCTTGCCGATGAAACACGGCATGACAGCTTTCCCAGGATAGAATTACCGTTCCTGTATTTGATGGGATGGTTAATTCTCCATAACCCTAGGGTGATATCTCCAGGCTCTGGCAGTAGTTCGGGGAGTAATTTCTTGTTGAATTATAAGAATTCCACCTGGAACGTGACCACAGTTTTAGACTGTCGGCGAGCGTTAAATTTTGCTCACAGCTAGAAGCTCTTTTGCACCGTCCCTACTGTACATGTCAATCAACAGGGGAGCAGGCTTCAGGACTCAGGTGAAGGGAAGACCGTTCTTTCTCTTGAAGCTTTTAATTGGTTGGTCTGCATTAGACCTTCCCATTTTTTGTACAGAAGTGAAGACCAATGCTTCTTGGAGCCCTACCTGCCTAGTCGGTTCGCCAGGCAGTTTGGGTATGATTAATTGCACGTGGGCAATGCCGTCACTAGCTTCAAGTCCAGGGGTGGACTTATTGATGGAGCGAGAGGATGGTGATACTTCATAATGGGTTATACTGGAGCAGCTTTTATTGTGCTCGCGACTTCACTCTCCATGGAGTTGCGTATCGTCCACTCGTACGCCCAGTTTTACGTGGCCATCAATACCTTCCATCGCGATTTTGATATGCGTAGAAGTTTTAGGATACCCTCTTCTAAGTCTGCGGAAAGAGACAAAATCCCATCAGTTTTCTCTGACGAGGGTAAAGATTCTATCAATCCAGATGAGCCTTTGTTGGCAGTACCGAGAGGTGAAATACCTCCACCTGCAGAGCCTCTGGTTATCTCTGGTAAGCGAAAGGCTCCTATTCTGAAGGAGACTTCCCCTCGCAAGAAAAAGAAGACTGTTAATGGTCCTGACAGGACTTCCAGTCATGAGGCTCCTAGAAGTGAGATTGCTGTTTCCCCTGTTGGGGATGATCCTTTGATTAGAGGTTTCTCGCCTTTTAGAGAGGGAACCTCCACAGTTCCGGCTGGCAGTGCCGGAGAATCTTTGCTCGAGGCTGCTGTCGTTGCTACCGCTTCAGGTAGTGGTACGAGATCGCCTTCGAGGCCAAGCCAAAAAAGGATATCTTTATCCAGCCTAATAATGGGTTCAGCCCCTTCTTCATCTGTAAGTGTCCCCAGCGAGATTCCACCCAATGAGACTCGAGTGGATCTCGGTGAAGACCTGGAAGAATACCTGCCAGTGTCAGTTGGTACACCCCCTTCTCCAGGTATGACAGCTCGCTTAGCATCATTAAGAAATAATTTAGCTGTACTGGCTGCAGACGCGACATATATACCATCGGCCATGGATAAATGTCGTCTTTATGCCTCTCTTTAGAAAGATTAACATCATGTTGATATTAACTTTCTCTTGTCTTTTTTTCAGGGGAAGACATCTACGGGGAGGGCAGCATCGACGCAACTTTCGGCTTTATTTCCGCTCCTGTCGATAACACGGAGGTGCCTGGCTTTGAAGAGGAAACGTTTTCGGGTGCCGGCTTGCCTGAAACAGTTCCGATATCTCGAGAGGAGGATGAGACTGTCATTACGACTATACCTCCTTTGAGTACGCCAGTCACTTTGACCGTTGTTGGCGCTTCTTTTTTTGTCGCGCCATCTGTTGAGGCGACGACTGTGGCAAGATCGTCTGCAGTCATTCTTGGAGGGGATTCTCCGATATTGCAGCCACTGCCAGCGTCCATTCGAATCTCACCATGTTAGTTGAGCAGTTTTCAAGCATTTTCTATGCCACTTTAAAAACGTTGATATCGATGGTGCTGGAGAAGAATTTAGGCTTCGAGGCTCTGAAGACATCCTCCAACTTCAGTATAGCGCAGATTAGATATTTCAATGATAATGACAGAGCTGATGTGCTAGAGCAAATAGTTAATGGTTTGGAATAACCTATTAACGATTATTTGCAGTTATCTCGAGGCAGCATTGACGGTCTCGTTCAAGCTAAGTATGACTCCTTAACTGCAGAACTTGCTGGGCAAATGGAATCTCTGAACAAATCCGTCCAGGAACAGCAGCAGGAGATGGATAAAGAGCGTGCCGAATTGGAGTATGTCATTCCCCAACTGACTCAGTGCAAGACCGAATATGAGGAAGAGACAGCGAGGGTCCACAAATTGGAAGATAACCTCGCTAAGGCCAAGGAAAAGGCTCTCTCTTTATCAACAGCTCGCGACATATTGAAGGATCGAATGGAGATAGCTCAGCAGAACCTGACGTATGTGAGTGTCATCTACACAGATTTTGTACATGCTCGGTCCGAGCTATCTGCTTTAAACAATGAGGCAGCAAGGTTGGAGCGGGCTCGCGCCGACGTTTTGAACTCTAGAGATGAGAGAATGGTTACTCTGGCGCAACAGATTCGCGACTTAACTGCTCCTCCCAAATGATGTACCTTTTGCTTTTCTATGTAATTTGCTCTTTCTGGGGATAATAAAGAGACTTTTATCTAACTTTGGTGGACCTATCATTTTGGATTATAAACGATAGGCTAGGGTGAAAGTGATATCAGAGGTAATATGGACGTGATATACTCTCGGTAAGCTTCAGTTGGACATATCTATTCAGAGGCTATATGGACATGATAGAATATGCTCCAACTAAAATTTGTACACAAAACACTATCAGAGGTAATATGGACGTGATAGGTTTTGATGTTCCAACTTAGTTTAGACATATCTATTCAGAGGTTATATGGACATGATAGAATATGATCCAACTAGTTCTTTGGAAGTAGTATTGTCAGAATGAGATCTTCACCATACTCCGTTGAACAAAAAAGATTAAGCATAGTACCTCTTCAGGAATTTATCGTTGATAGGAGCCATTAACAAGTCTCCATTAGGCTTGGCTAATCTGTAAGCGCCGTTTGAGAACGTCGTCTCGATCACATAAGGGCCTTCCCATTTGGGTTGGAATTTACCCTTACTCTTGTGAGTAATAATCATTGGCCTTCTTATGGCTTGAACTAGCTCGCCAACTTTGAACACTCTTTCCTTTACTTTTTGATTAAAAGCTTTGGAAATGCGTGCTTGGTAGAACGTGATGTACTGTTGGGCTTGAAGGCATTTTTTATCTAATCCTTCTAGCTCTTGAAGCCTTAATAGGTCATTCTTTTCTTGAGTCAACTCATTAGCCACTGCTATCCTGAGTGACGGAATTTGAATTTTGATGGGAAGAACTGCTTCACTCCCATAAACCATTGAGAATGGGGTACAACCCGTCGGTGCTCGTACCGTTGTGCGGTATGTCCAGAGGCATTCTCCTAGCTTCTCATTCCAATCTCTTTTGTTGGAAGAAATAAACTTTTTCAAGAGTTTGATAATGGTTTTGTTGAAAGCTTCCGCCAAACCATTAGCAGCAGGATTGTATGCCGTATAGGCCATATTTTGTATCCGATTTTTATCGCAAAATTGGTGGAATGCTTGGCTGATGAATTGAGGCTCGTTGTCATGAATTATCCTTCGGGGAATCCCAAAGCGATAAATAACGTAATGCTTAATGAAGCTGATTACGTTAGATGTCTTTACCTCAACAAGAGGGATCACCTCTGCCCATTTGGAGAAATAATTCGTGATGGCTAATATGAACCGATAACCTCTGAAAGAAGACGGGTGAATAGGACCAATGATATCCATATCCCATGCTTCAAAAGGCCAGGATGTCACCGTAGGATGTATATGTTCAGAAGGTTGATGTATAAAATCTGCATGAACCTGGCAGGCTTTGCATTATCTTACATATTTTATTGCATCTGTGATCATAGTAGGCCAGTAATAACCCATCCTCCTGATACGATCCTGTAGCTTAGGACCGGGTTGATGTGCTCCGCATACGCTATCGTGAGCTTTACGGACAATCCGTTGTGCTTCATAACCAAAGAGACATCGTAATAATAGTCCGTCATAAGTCCGGCGATATAGACATTGTGAAGACGCATCAAAATAGAAGCATAATGATCATCTTTTGATGGATACTGCTTCTTTAGGATCTTCCGGTAAGATTCCGTATACTACAAAATCTATAAAGGGACTTCTCCAGTCTCTCTTTGGAAGATCTATGTTCACAGCATAGCTGCGCTCTATGTGAAAGTTGTTTTTCACAGAATAAATCTCTGTTAAGAAGGATCACTGAATTCTGCCTTCTTATAGGAATAGCTAAATCTGCAGCTGGCCAGGGCATCAGCTTCCAGATTCTGAGATCGAGGCACATGCTCTAGAAAGAACCTTTGAAAGACATGGCTATTTCGATCGTTGCTTGGTGATAAGGGATGAGGTCTGGATTCCGGACTTCATATATTCCTCTGACTTGATTGACGATCAGCAGAGAATCACCGAAAGCTTCTAGGTATTCGACGTCTAACTCTTTAGCGACTTGGAGCCCGATTAGTAGGGCGTTATATTCTGCCACGTTATTAGAGCAGGGTTCGCTAAGAGAATATGCTTGATAGATGACAATTTTCTCAGGAGTAACCAGGACAATTCCTACTCTGAAACTACGTTTCCCCTAGGACTAGTTCTGGAGGCACCATCGAAGAATAGTTGCCACGTAACACTTTCTATTGCTGAATTACATTCTGCAACTTCGTCGGGAATGTCCTTGTATAGTTTAGAGGTTTTCAAAATCGGATGAGCAGCTAGAAAATCAGTCAATGCTTGGCCTTTGATGGACTTTTGAGGGACGTACACCATATCATACGGTGTTAATAACATCGCCCAAGTCGTGAGTCGGGAATTAAGAACACTTGGCTTGTTCATCAATACCCAAAAAGGATTGATCCTGGAGATGATATGAATAGTCTGGCCTGTGACATAGTGTTGCATTTTTTGAATGGCTAACATTAGGGCCAAATATTCTTTTTTCATTGGATTATACCGTTGTTCAGCTCCGACCATCATTCTGCTTAAATAGTAGATGGCCTGTTCATGATCCTCATCATTCTTCTGTGTGAGGAGAGCTCCCAGAGAATGATCCATTGCTCGAACATACAGCAAGAATGATCTTCCTATGACGGAAGGCACCAGAACTAGAGGATTAATGAGGTAGCGTTTGATATCATTAAATGCTTGCTGATAGGCTTCGCCCATACAAAGGATACACCTTTCTTCATGAGACGAGAAAAAGGCTGATATCTCCCTGAGAGGTTGGATATGAATCTCCGGATATAAGCCAGACGACCTTGAAATCCCCTGAGTTCTCTCAGATTGCGGGGTGGTCGCATTTCTAAGATGGCCTTGACTTTCGGGGTCCACTTGAATGCCTTTTGCGGTAATGACAAATCCCAGGAATTTGCCACTGGATACACCCAGAAAGGACTTTGTAGGATTCATTTTGAGTTAATGTTGGCGCATCAACTCGAACACTGTCTTTAGGTTTTGGATGTGATTATCCTTCTGGCGGCTTTTGATAGCTATATCGTTTACGTAATATTCTACTGTTTTGCGTAAATGCTCGTGGAATATGTTACTCATAGCTCGTTGGTACGTAGCTCCGGTATTTTTCAGTCCGAAGGGCATGACCGTATAGCGATATACCCCCAATGGTGTCCGAAAGGCAGTATGCTTCTCATCTTCAGGATGCATCTTGATTTGATTGTATCCTGAAAATCCGTCCATGAAAAACATGGGTTCAAAATTGCATGTATTATCGATCATGATGTTTGTGATAGGAAGAGGAAATTCATCCTTGGGGCAGGCTGCATTCAAATCTCGGTAATCTATGTAGACACGTACTTTTCTATTTTTCTTCATGACCGGGACAATATTGGCGATCCAGTCGGGATGTTGTTCTTCCCGAATGAAGCCGCAGGCTATCAACTTCTTGATTTCAGCTTCAATGGCGTCCATCATGTCCGGACGGAACCGGCATTGATGTTGCTTCATAGGCTTCGAATTGGGTAGTATGTTGAGTTTATGAGTAGCCACTTTTGGATCAAGACCTGGCATATCCTCATAATTCCACGCAAAGACATCGATATATTCTCTTATCAGCTGGATTATTTTTTCCTTTCTTCTTTGGAAAGATTGTTACTAATAAATATCGGCTTTGGTGAAAGTTCATCCCCAACGTCGATTTGGATAACTTTATCTTCAGTGGGAGGTTCTCTCTGCTCGAACCGGAGTTTCCATTGTGTATCCATTTGCTGAGCCCAAGAGTCATTCTCAAATGGTTCAGATTCTTGTTCGTCTGTTTTGAGAGAATCTGTAAATACCATATTTACTGATAATGCTCGTTCGGGATCATCTGATGAGCCAGAAGACGGTGAGCCATCTTGAGAAGAGGAAGAGATATCCTCATTTGACTCAGAAATTGCAAGGGAGGTGGTATACCCTAACCCAAAACTAGTTCATTGACAGTAGGGATCACCGTGCAATGATATTCGCCTGCATTTCTCGTAGTTGAGGCCGGGTTCCAGCTTCAAGTCATAATCCATACTTTGCATAATCTTCAAAGCTTGCGGGCTATATCTGTGAAACTGTATTTTGCCAGCATCATCATCGGGAGAATCTTCTTGTACAGTCGGTTCATTGTGTATGCAATCGAAGACTATTGAACGCTGACCACTGCGAGTAGGTGGGACAATAAAGATAGAATCTTTATATGGCCCATATGTCGTGATGATATTAGATGGTGATGCTACTTTCCACACATGCAGATGATAGGAATCTATAGCTTTCAAGAACATTTGTGCTATAGTTTCTATATCGTTATGGGGAGAGGATTCCTGATCAGGAATTTGAGCATCAATGTATTGGAAAAGAGGATATTTATTATCATCAGAAACCATGTTCCTGGTTGTATTTACATCAATCGGCTGCTTGTTGCGCCGAAGGTTGATGACCAAGGGTAGAGGCTTCTGGTTCAAAGTGATCACTAGAGGATCACCTCTGTTTCCTGACTTGGTTTTGTTCAGGTGGATAGCCAGGGATTCCATGACTTTCGGACGAGTAGTTCGCCCTTTCACCTTGATTGATAGAGGTTGTTCGGCAGAGGGTTCTTCTGGCTCCTGGTGGGATTCCTCCTATGTTTTGCCTGACACCTCCTCCATATAGTCTTGGGTGTACAACATGGCATCAGAGTAGTAGGATTATACTCCTTTAAATGGGTTAAGATTAGCAAACTCCGTTTGTACTGTTCCTTGGGCATCTACATATTTAATGCATTGATGTAGAGTCGAAGGCACGATGTTGTGGTCATGGATCCATGGTCTGCCCAGCAGAATATTGTAGGACACCTCTGAATCAATAACATAACATGTAGCCACTGATCTGAGGTCGCCAATCTGGATCCTCAGACGAATCTTCCCCAACGGCTTACTTTTCCTGGCGTTGAAACCCACGATTGTAGTGGTTGTGTAAGCCAATTCGCTGGTAGGAATCCTAAGCGGTCTGAGCAGACTATGAGGAATGATGCTGATCGATGATCCCGGATCTATGTAAATCCGGTCAACCTCCATGGAACCGACATAGCTGGTGTAATAGAGGGGTCTGTCATGCTTGTTGTGTTTCAACAGCATGTCATCTTGAGTATAAATGATATTCGGGACCACCTCCATCACACTATGGCATTGAGGACATGTCACAGGTTCTTCATCAGGGGACTTGAGCTGGGTTAAGTATGCATCCGTCTGCATTAATGCTTCACTCAGGGCTTGACGAGTGTCTTTAGAGAGCCTGAGTAGTTCAAATATGGACAATCTGGCTGGTGTATTAGCCAACTGGGCCAGGATGTCGAAGTTATATGGCTTATCCAAACCTTTTTTTTGCATATTCTTCAAAGTTTTATCAAAGCGCACTTTATTTTGCTTGCCCTTGTCCGCCGAAGTTGGTCTCGAAGGACCGGCCTCTGGTATGGTAGGTTCCGATTCTGAAGGCTTGGCAGATGAAGCGTCTGCCGATGCTTCTTCTTGACTTCCTCCATAGTCCTTGAGGTAGGCTTTCCCTGAACGGGTTCCAGTAGTCAAAACCTCTTCTTCTGATATCGAGGATACCGCAACCATATGACATGGTTTACGCTTCGAGTTCTTCTTAGACTTAGCCTTAGCAGCTTGAGTCTCTTTCTCGATCTCTGACACCAGATCTGGATGAACCCACATAATCTCGCCTCGCTGGGTAGTTAGGGGTACCAGGTCATGATTTTGACCCCTAGCTGGAGGAAGATTAATGATGTTGATCGTTGTCCGAGAAATAGGTACAACACCATCCGGAACTTCCTGAGGAGACAGATTGCCAAATTGAAGAGAGATCATGTTGGCTGTGACCGTCTTCTCGCTGTTGCGCAGAGTGATGGCCTTAGCATCGATCAACTCCTGGATTTTTCTCTTTAGTATATAACACGCCTTTGTGGGGTGATGTATGTATCTATGGAAATTATAGTACTTGGGGTTATTGGTACTGCCGACTTCATTAGGCCGCTTCACCTCAGGGAGGGTAATCTTGCCGCTTTTGACGAGACACTCAAATATGCTCGGAATATCGTCGTCGTCAAAAGAGTACACTTCAATGGGCCTGGAAGTCCCAGGTTTTGTCTGTGTGGTTGCCGCAGTCTTTTGCCTGGACGTATTGATCGCCAGAGCTTCTTTTCCTTTGGAACTACGGGGATGGTCGCTGTTGGAGGATGACCTCTTGCCTCTATCAGAGGTAGATATCATAATTCCATTATCACGCGCCTTTCGACTATTGTCTTCAGCGGATACCACTGAGATGATGAACGAGGGCCAATCATGGAACTGATATGGTCCTGTAAATACCGAGATCACTGGAAGAAGATTCTTCCTGCAAATGTCCACCAATACTGAGTCTGGAACTCCCGGAGGCATTTACAAAGTGGCTTGACGAAAACGTTCGATGAAAGTACGAATGTTCTCTTTTTCCTTCTGCTTTACTTCGATGAAAGAGGACATAGACATGTCCATCCCTCCTTCATAGAATCGTGCGAAGAAAAAAGTCTTAAAATCTTCAAAGGAAGTAATACAGTTGTCCGCAAGACTACGGTACCACTGATAAGCCACTCCCGAGAGACAGCCTTTGAACACTCGAGTGAGAATGACGTCATTCCTTGAAACAATACTATCATCATACTGAAGTAATTCATGTACTGGCTCGGTGATGTCTTTCCCTCAAACAAAGCTATAGTCTATGGTTTGTATTTAGGAGGGAAAGGGACTTCATCCCAGATAGCTGGGTAAGGCTGGTTGATTTCCAATTTCTTTAACTGATCCTTATATTTTAAGGCATAAAATTGTGCCTTCAATTCTCGCACTGCCTGTATAGGATCTTTCGCAGGTAGAGGGACCGCGGAGTGGTGAGAGATCGGTTGTATTGCAACTTCAAAAGGAGGCAATACATTCTCTGAGTTAGGAAGTGGGGGAGCTGCTGATTCTTGATCTAGAACAGGCTTCTTGTTCGCGTTGGATGGTGGTAAATCCACCCCCACACGTATTTGAGTCGGAGGGACCGATGCTTGAGGTATAGCATCTGTGTGTTGAGTCAGCATCATCTGGTGCATATTCTCCATCATGGACTGTATCTCTTTCAGAGATGTCTCCAGCACAGCGATGCGTTGCTCAGTACTTCCTGACGAGGAAGCCTTTTCGTGTTCATCTTTAATGGCATAGACCCCCATTTCTCTGGATGTCACTAAAGGGCTAGTATAGGTCTCTGTAGAGAATGACTCTATACTTTCAGCATCTGATTCGGGAAACTGGCGATCCCCAGTGTCGGAATCAGAAGAATACGAAGCCGGTTGTCGTGACCTCGAACGGGTGTTTCGGAACACCCCAGCGTCAATTTTTTCAAGGAGTTTGTTGAATCTCCTTTGGCTTGGAGTTCTAGAGGGATAAGGTCTTGAATTCGACCTTTCTCTAGGAACATGTGAAGCCATGTTCACTGTTGCATGTGCAGACTCTTCTTCCTGGAAAAACAAAGAATAGTTCAACCGGTCGAAAACTGACCGTTTTGCTTCAGAACAGCAATAATTAACTACAATCCTATGACTATTACAATAGTGCTCCCTAGGGGACATAATAGACATGTTGGAAGATCCCCTATCCTTGCATTTCTGGATCAGATATTCATGCAAGTCAGGAGGATTTACAGAAGAAGAAGAAGAAGAAGGCTTATCCCTCTTGTTTACATCAGTTGGCATGCGGATATTGGGAACCATAACTTTTCCCCTGCCACCCGTATACAACAAGTTAGCCATCTGAGTAGCAGATAATCCCCGAGGAGTGTGTCTCTCTGCCAACCGGGTTTTCTTTACGCTGAGAGGTTTAACCTGACATAATTTGGAACTCTGCTCAAGTTGGCATAAAACTGAGGAGGCCTTCAATCGGCCATCAGCTTCTCGCGTAATCTGGAGAGCGGACAGATTCTTCTCTTGCTGGCATAAAGGCCAAGAAGTTGAGTAGTCCGCCACTTATTTTTCCTTGCATAGATTGCAAGGACCATCTGCTTTTCCACGGAGGGCAGATGCATTTTTACATGTAGAGCGCGTTTAGAATTTCTGACTTGGCGCTGAGGCATTATCAGAAATCTTCTCTGCCACATCACAGACGGGAGACTGAATTTTACGTATAGAACGCGGAGTAGACTTCTGGACTAGCACTGAGGCATTGTCAGAAGTTTTGTCTACCACGTCACAGACGGGAGAAAGAGTTTTATGCGCGGGGCGCGGAGGTTGCGAAGCTACAACCTTGTTGGTCGAAGAAACCAGAGAGTCGACAGGAACGGTAGGGGATGTCCGGGGCATCCAGACCTTATGCAGTTTTCTGTTGTCTTGAATAGAGAGAGAGTGAGAGCTACCCCCTGCTCGAAGCATATCTTCATAGGCAGACTGGTCGAACTGGACGACCAAGGTCTTCTTCATTGATCCTACTGATACTGCATCATGTTGAGCAATTGCTTTCTCGTCAGATGAGAAAGAGATCCCCAGCAGAGTCGCCATCTTGTGTTTGATAATAAACGGAAGAAATAAAATTAGGTTTATACAAAACCCTTTCTTAGGTTTACAAACAAGAAGTACTATTAATCCTATACGAGGATGTTAAGTACAAAATTTAATTTGGGTAAATATTGCTATAGGAGTCGGATCTGCAGTCGATCACTTTGTCCCTTGGACCACACGATGATGAAAAAGTGATGTAGAAGACGAAGAAGATTCAAGGATTGCAAGAAGGAGTGGATGCTCGATGCCAAAATTTTCGATCACTGCTCTCTGTCTGTGCTTCGACCCTCTAACTTCTATTCTCCAAATTTTTGACCTTGGACCTCTGTCAATAGGGGTCTCTATTTATAGGGTTTTAGTGACAGTAACCGTCCAGTTGGCGTAAAAGCCGGACAGTGGAGAGTGTGGCACTTTTTATACGACGGTTATAATAACTGTCACCCACGTATAGATGATCTTCTGAATAAGCGTGTGACGCGTGTCCCATTAAGAGATAATGCGTATAACTGCTGCGAAGATCACGACATGCAAGCCACATAGGTAACTGCCCCTTGCATAGAAAAGGTTAGCGTAGAAGCCAATAACTATCACCATGGCGTAGAAGCCAAATAGTTGTCAGGTTGGCGTAGAAGCCAAGTGGTTGTCGAGTCAGCATAGAAGCCAAATAGGCATAGAAGCCTTGTAGGCGTAGAAGCCCGATGCTGCATGGATAGGTAGCTAACGTAAAAGATAGCCGATCCTCCTTCCTTGACTGAGGCCTTGAGCGTATTCTGGACGAAATAGCCTTATCACGCACAAATGCAAATATAGCCTGAGTTGGCGTATTCCGAGGAGATAGCATACGGCTTACTCCGTATACCTGAAAATAGCCCGGTGGCGTATTTCAAGGAGATAGCATACAACGTGCTCCTATAGCTGAAAATAGCCTGATGGCGTAATATACAGAGGTGATGATGTGGACGTATTAGCCATAATTATGGCTTGCCCAATCTTTGGAGATATAACCAAATCTCGTGTATTAAATACAGAGATCTGCCCCCATTCTGTGCATTAAATGCAGAGATGTGCCTAGAGCTCTGTACGAATTTGACGTGACAGTTTGTTTTGTCTTCTGCTGAGCGTAAAAGCTCACATCTGCCTGTATAAAACTAGGCAGCGTATTCCCTTATATGCGTAAAAGTTCTTTGTATTAGGAAACTTTCACTAAACGACGGTTTAGGTCTGTGTGCCGCACCATCATTACATCCGTCGTCTGGATAGCTGTGCAGTACTCATTGTCAGGAGTCAGGTTCACTGCATGATCTGACAGATTCATTCGAGGAATACGAAGCGTTCCCCGTACAACTTCTCACCGCATTAAAAGCGAGTAGGTTTTACGCCAAAGTGGCGATGTAACAACCCTTTTACGCTGAAGCAGCCTGGAAATACTGCATTACGCGGATTGTCCTGGAGCTTATATTTTACGCTGTACTAGCGATAAAGCTCTATGTGTACGCCGATGGCTCTGAAGTCACGTCTTACGCCACCCAGCACTGAAATACTGCGTATAACTCTACAGCGTATTTTTTATGCTTCTACAGTAACCATGCAAGTAAGAAACGTGTGAAACATGTAACAATATATCTAAAATAAATGACAGGTAAGAAAATTGTGCATGTAACTACTGTAAATCAATAGGTAAGGTATACTTGCCTAGGGTTTGTCCAATGTTGCTGAGACTGCGGCCCAAAAGTCCAGTCTAGATCTAGGTAGGAGCTAATGTTACTACGATCCACATGGAATCTACCAGAACCCAATAAATAACCAGGTATTAATAAACAACATATATATACATCTATATTTAGGGGACGTCCTTATTAGGGTTTAATATAGTATATATAAGGTAACACCCTAACTGCAAACATGAATATGTGTATATATAAGAAAACACTTTTCTTTTCTTTTTACATAAAACATATATTTTTATATAATTAATAGTTATTCATTCAAAATTACCAAATATATACTTATGTGAAGTTACTTATACAAATATATAACAAAATACTTAATATATAGATACTAAACTTACGTACAAAATATACCTATACTTTTATAAATAACTTTTTTTATACATATATACATACATACATACATACATAACAAGTATTTGCTAAGAAATAATGGTAAATAATACTTACTAAGTATTTGTTAACAAAATAAATGTATATAATTCACACTAAGTATTTGGTAACAAAATATGGCTATATCATATATGATAAGTATTTGTGAACAAATATGGTATATACTACATAACAAAATATGCTATATGATATGTAATAAGTATTTGATATGAACTCATTAACGATTATTATTTGTTTCCTTCTTAATATTTGGGTTGATTCGTTTCTATCTCACCCACACCCATGCATTAAGGACAATGCATTCATGGCATTTATATCGGCTTTAGTCACAACACTTAAGAATGAGAGAGGGGTAAAAGAGTTTTACCTATATATATTTAAATCCTGGAAGTCGCTGCTGCTACTGTCGCTTGTAAATCAACAGAGAGAGAGAGAGAGAGAGAGAGAGAGGGAGATGTAGCGACAGGAACCCAGGGTCGTGGTGCAGTCGGACCGTTGGCTGACGTTGTTTGGTCGGCATGGTACCGAGGACAGCGGGACAATGGTTGATGCGTCGAAGGGCTCGCGCATTGTCACTACCACGACTAGGAATATTTTGGTCATTTTATAATTATTTAATTATTGTGCATATTTTATATTTAATTATTATTAGTAGGCTATATTAATAATTTGACTTGTGTTAGTGGACCTAACTAGACTTGTCATGAACCATGGACCAACATTTAAGTTAGACTCATTTGGGCCCAATAATTAGTCACCCTTTGGATTAGTTAGTATTTTAATTAAACATCCATTAGGAGTAGAAGTTTCCTCCTTAATTAAAATCCACCATGACAAGACCATGGGGGTAATTGTGTCATTACACAATTACTTGGAGGCCAAGTAGTGGCCGGCCCCTTAAGAGAGGAGAGATTCTCTCTCATCCCTTCCATTTTATTTTATTTTGCTTCCATTTGGCATTTTTCCCCAAATTTATTTCATCCCTATACCAAATACTTACCAAATACCTTCTAATTTCATCACTACTTCACCATTAGGGGCTCTAGAAGCAGGAATGAGGCAATGATCTTCAAGGAGGAGGAGATTGCACAAGTTGAGGCATCTTTGAGTCCAATTGGAGACTTGTATTGGAAATCAATCTTCCAATAGGTGCAATTCAGATTTTCTCTTCTATTTAGACTCAAATTCTATAATTAAATCATTAGAAACCCACCTATGGACTAGGGCTACCTATAGGAAGAAGAGTTGAGCTCTAGGGACCCCTATTATGAATGTTATAATATAATTTGTGTCCAATTTAGGGCAAATCTGAGATTGGTGCACTATGTGTTTGTCAATAGGTCAAGTGGACCAAATTGACATTAGTTTGGTTGTGTGAGACTAGTGTTATGTCCACAATTGGATAATAGTAGGCCGTGTCAGGATATTTTGTGATACATGTTGATTTGAGGGTTTTCTCTTCGACACTGGGGTCTACACATGTTATATTTTGCCATGAGCACATAGATGGGTAGCTAGCACTTTGTATTGCTCTTAATTATAATTTAATACTTGTTCACATCAATTATGGTGTATTGGGTATTGATTTGGGAGAGTATTAAGGGTGTATGACAATGGTATCATAAATCTAGTGTGATATTGAGGTGATGCACCACTTGTGTTTGACTTTATGACAAGTAAATGTATCCTTATGTATCATATGTTATTCATAATGCATTAGTAAATTATATATAGATATATATAGATTTATCTTATTCACATAGCTTTTAGGATGTTATATTGTATATGTGTATCTTGTGTTCATATTTATTAGTGTATACTTATATTTGTGTGTGTTATGTTTGAGGGGTATCATGATTCAGTCCTAGCATTGTTGTGCACTGTCAAGTATGGAGTTGTGTAGAGGTTTGGATGCATAGAAGTATAGGTATTATGTATTGGTTGTTGACAAGTTAGGAGGGGCTTTGTTTTATTGTACATAGGATGTACACATGTGTTGGTGACAACAGACCTTGGTAAGGAGCTTCGGTTGTTGCTTGAGTATTGGTGTTTAGGCATAGGGGATCTATTGTGCAGTCCACAGAGGGATAATAATAGCTGATGTTACAGCAGTAATAGGGATTAGATGGTCGGACAGTTGTATATAAAGAGGAGATAGTAGCAGCAACTGCTGCTACTGCTTTGTGCAGTCGGGTTAGCAAAAGAGGATGAGAGCAGCATCAGTTTTAGCATCAGTGGTGAGTGTTGCTGTGACAAGGGATTGATGGGGGGGTTCCTGTTATGGGACCTTACCTACAACAATAACAGTTGTGAGCGTTAGTAACTTAGTGATACACTAAGGTATTTAGAGTATAAGTTTAGGTAGTATGTTTAGGAGTGAAGTTAAGTGAGGTAGTGTATGGTATCAGTTGTAGGTATGAGTGAATGAGTATCAAGAGATATGTAGATAGGTGTGGGTAAATAAGTATTGGTAAGTAATGTATGGGGAGCATTGGGTAAGGGTAGGTATTTGAGTATTGTTAGTGTTAGAAATGTTAGGTATCTAGTAGGTAAGTTATGATACATTAGTTATAGGCCAAGTTAATGTATTGTTAATACTAGATACCAAGTCAGATACTAGTGCTAAGTTATAGTATTTAAAGTATTGTATATATTATATATTTGTGAGTGGATATTGTTATATACTAACTAGTATTAGTGTATTAGTTATACAAGTTTAATATAAGTATGTATGTATAGATATTACCTAGTGTAAGTATATATTACTATTAATATCATAAGGTATTCCAATACCTAGTTTTAACCAATATAACTCGCAACCTCAAGATATGGACCTAATAACATAGTTATAGACTAAAACAACCTAGAAGTAGCTAGTTTGACCAAGTTTGATTAGTTTGACCTAAAGTTGACATAGTTTGACTATTTTGACTTAGATGCGGCCTAATGACCTAAAAATTGACTAGTTAACTTGTTTATCATTTTAAAACCATGTGTTGATGTAATATTCTATATATAATGTCACGCCCCAGTCCCAAAATATCGAGGGACTAGACACGTGGCAATGGCCAGCAGCACATACCGATGGACAAACCCAATTTAATGGATCCATCAGAGCGTATTTAAGATGTAGTACAACAATAAGGGTCCAATGATACAAGTCACAGTCTATTCTAATCTCATCCACAACAGATAATCACAGATCAAATGTCAGAATAATACAAATAAAATAAATTGACATATCTCAATAAAAGTGTCTCGGAGAACAATCCGAGAATAAGTCTGATACATCACTGCAATAGACAGGAAATAAAGTAACTAGAAATAGAAATAAATGAGTATCTCAATCCAATACTCAGGAGAAGTCCTCTGGTATGATCTCGTCCTCGGATCCTGGTTCTGATCCAATGTAGGCACCTGCTTCTGCTAATGCTAATGCTCCGGTCCCGTATACCTCGGGATAGATCTCGTCAGCTAATCCTGGGGACATAATCCGGATCCAGATCCTCAGGGGACATAACAAGGTATAAAATAACTCAAGCCAAAATAAAATCAGTGTAGCAATAAATGAAATAGCAGGGTAAATATATAACCAGCTAAGTGATATGCAAGTTGAGAGTTTTAGTCATACTCGGGCTGAGACTACTACAGGATCAGTGTCGGAGAAACCCATAGTAGTATTCTCTCGAAGGGCCAGTACGGTACCAAACCTCTGTATCAGAGTCTAAGGCACTTCCATTAAGTATTATATATATATAATCAGCCTTATGTATGGTAATTCTCTCCCCACCCAATGTAATCTCACGTCACAGTTTCATGATATCTCATGTCTATGTCACGCAAAACCATATCTAATGCAACAAGTCTGAATAAAATCTAAGCATGTAAAATGTATACGCCATAAACCTGTATCCTATACAGAATCACCTTGAATATTTCAGGAAAATTCTGTCTCATGAATAGTGTCAAGTGTCCTAGGTATAATGTACTTGATAAGGCAAGTACGAGAGTGTAAAGGGTCACGATATCCATCTCTAGATGACGTTACACAACTCCGTGTACGGTGTTGGCACCCGACTATTAATCGGACACTAAGTAAGTCACACGGTCCTAGGTAAAGCATATACAACATATAAATAAATCAAGAAAATATGTAACAAGAACTGCAATGTTGGCAAGGTACACTTGCCTGGGTTTCTGGCTCCAACTGTAGTTCTGGTCTCAGTATAATTTGCAGGTACTACTCTGGTTGCTGAAATAAACATCACCATTAGATTCAGAAAATATCAAATAGCTACAAACACCTGTCCTTGAGTCCAATTTGGACAAAGGGGCCAAAATGACAGTTTTTGGTCAAAGCGGGGTCCACATGTGGGCCGCTTTGCACCAAAAAACGTGTCAGAACCAAAGGTCTCTAAATTCGTCAAACTTAGTGTCAACAAGTCCAGAACGATGATATGAACCCAACGAAACTTCCAGAATTGGATTCCGATGAGCCGATCACAAAATCGCCCGTCAAGTGGAGCCAGGGGGCCCACAATACGCGATTTTGTCAACGTTCTCAGAATCGAACCAAACTTGGGTCACAGGACCAGCGTATTTCTACGAGTCCGATGGCACAAGTTTTGTCTCAATCCGATGTATGTACACAAAGTTACAATGTGTTCCAGAATAGGCGGATACGGGACGTTGTCGGCGGATACGCATTGATTTCGGTGTGCACGCACATCCAAATCAACTTCTGCGAAATCTTGCACGTCCGTATCAATGGCGCGCAAGTTTTGGTAAAGACCGCATGCGACCAAGTCGTCCCGTTTGGCGAGGCGCACTCAGTTTCGGGGTAAAATAGGGCATTGTTTTCCTGTTTTTGGATCGCGGTTCGCGATCGCCACAGGACGCGATGCACCGAGCGGGTTACACGGGCATCGAGGGGGTCACACAGCCTACGCGTCACAACTAACGAAACTGAAAATGGAGCAACGAGGAGAGAGAACGGGTTACCTGAACAGGGCTCCGTGGAACGAGGTTTTTTGTGTCCGTGGGTCGTCTCGACACTGCGACACAGTGTCCGGGGTACTGTGCTACTGTGTCCGATTACTGTTACTAGGGCTAGGGTTTCGAGGGCTACCGGAGACTCGCTGGGGAAGGGCGGAGACGGCCGGGGATGGGTCGCTGAGGCTGGCCGGGGAGAGGTTAGGGTTCAGGCGATCGATTGCGGGTCGGGGCTAGGCGGGGTGCTCGTGTTGGTGGTGGTGCTGGGCTGGGCAGGGTACGACGAGGCAGCTGGGAGTCGACGAGGGCTGCGAGGTCGAGCTCGGGCTGAAGTTGAGGTGGTGGAGCGGGGAGAGGGTCGAGTTCGGGGACGGGCGGAGGAAGGTGGAGTCGGGAAAGGAGGAAGAGGGGAGATGGGGGCTCGGGGGAGGTCGTCGAGGACGAAGGGGCTGCGGGGCTGGGAGAGGGTGGCGGAGGATCTCGAGGTGGAGAGGGAGACGAAGGAGATGGGTGGTGGCAGAGATGGGTTTTAGGGTTCCGGCGTCGGGGATGATCGAGGGCTGGGAGAGGGGAGATAGGTGGTGGTGCTGGTGGTGGAGACGGCGTTGATCGTGGAGAGGCTGTCGAGTCAGGGCGGAGGACGGCGAGGAGACGGGTGGCTAGGGCAGTGGATTAGGGTTCAGGCGCCGGCATCGAGGGGTTAAATAGAGCATCGGAACAGTGAATCCGATAAGGATTCCGACTTGGGGTTAACGGGTTTAGGTCGGGTCAACGGATAGCGGGTTAGACCCGGATCTATTAAGTTTAGGTGCGGGTTCGGGTAGTCGGGTTTCGGGTAGGATTTAGATCCGACCCGACCTGCTAAGGTTGGGTTCGGTTCAGTTGAACCGGGTCTGGATTGGTTTGGGTTGGTTTGGTTCAATTGAACCGGGTTTATTTCTAGGGTTTAATTCGGTTTAAATATAAATTAGTTTTTAGGGCTTTAAAAATGCTTCCGGGGTCCAATAAATTTTTGGAAAATTACCCTATGTCTAGTTTTTCATTTTACACCAGAAAATATTATTTTCATAATATTTTATTATTAATTAACAATATTTAAAAAATATTTAATTATAAATACCTTAGTTTTAATTAGAGAAAAATCCCAGAAAATTACAAAAAATTATGAAAAATCCAAATTAAAAATTTCTGAAAAATCAGGGGGTTTACAAGGTCATTGAGGCACCATTCCGTATGCAGTCGATACTTCATACCGGATTCCACACGAGTACATTCTCTGATAGTTTTCCGTTTATGATATCTTCTATGTTTCTTATATCTAGTGTAGATATCCTTGACTTCTTGACACATAGTTACACAGATTGGTATTTCTGGATTCCTTCATGAGATATTATTCCTAGTGGTTCCTGGTGTATCCTGTGCAAGTCATGTTATTCTTATACTTGTATGGACACTGATTCCTGGGGAGACTAGCTATATTCTTAAATAATCATGTGTCACAGCATGCCATGGTTGGATCCACTATACCAGTCGAGGGTAAGGAGTGTTAGTGTAGATATGTGATTATACCTCGTAGTTCTTGTTTTTCTGTATAGTGTTAATCATACACCGCACGTATGATTAACCAGGCCATGATTCTTGAACAAAAGTTCCCAAGCCGATCACATGTTGAAGCTAGTACTCACTCACTCAGTTAGTTGTATTTTTTGACTCTTATATATGATGCTCATCTCTCTTGTACATATTTTCTGTATTCCTTATTCTTGTATATTTTCTGCCATGCTCTATTTATCTTGTATATTCTCTCTATTTACTACTACATAGTCTTTATCATTTATTGGAAATGCTGTTAGAGGTGTACTTCGCTCCAATCTTGACTGGATATTTTTTCAGATGACACTGAGGAGTGGTATCCCACTCACTACGGACCTCAGGATATAGTAGGCCTAGAGCTAGAGACCGTGGCTCAGAAGGGACTCATCCCAGTTGAGGTCGAGGACACATTGCCTATAGTTTAGTAGATAGACATTATTGTACTGAATTTGTCTTCAGCTTTGACATTAGTTTCTTATATTCTTTTAGAGACTCATTTAGATATTATTAATCTTATGAGATGTATCTTGACTCTTATTCTCTTATATCATATTCGTGCGTTGTTCTTCCTTATAGATTATGTGATTGAGTATTCATATCCATATTTATATTGGGTTGAGATGACATTGACAGGTGTTATATTATTTTGGATTATTATTTTTAGATAGATGGTTGATATAAACAGCGTTCTACCGTCGATGCTAGGCTCGATTATTCAGGGATGGGTAGTGACACGCGTCCACGAGTTCGCAGTTGAACACCACTGCAGCATCTAGGTCCAGTCAGTCTCGCTCCATAGGCAATGCCCCGAGGAAGAGGCTCGCGTGGACAGGCTCGGCGGTACGGGTTCTCGGCTTAACACGCCGGGACATCACCTTCGACAATGTCGCTGCTCCGGTGACAGTCAAGGCATATGAGGAATGGTGCTCAGTTTGTGCTCTGGTTCCCATCTTGCCGACGTGGTTGAATATACACGCCATAAAGAAGCCGGCCCGTAATCTATCAGATCCGCTCGTATGGCCACTACCCGAAAGTTTGATTGGCTGAATCTCCAACCACATGCTCAAAGGGGGATGTCAAGGCAGTGGTTCATATGATTATCGGTGGTAAGGATGACGAAAGTGGCATTGGCCGGAGGTATCTGCTCGAGCGGAGAGATGACTTACAAAAATAAAATCTCGCAGGGTGTCCATGAAGGAGTGAGGAACAAGTGAGTTCTGAGTATGCCATGATAAGGACAAATACCACTCGAACTTTGTTTAGGATCGACATGAGTGTAGGGACGATGAGATCGAGGTGGTATTCTCGAGGTATACTTGAGTCAGCACCAATCGAAGAACTCGCAGACGGTGACTCAGAGTGCGCATGACTAGAAT
Source organism: Iris macrosiphon (assembly GCA_036927795.1). Classification (NCBI taxonomy): domain Eukaryota; kingdom Viridiplantae; phylum Streptophyta; class Magnoliopsida; order Asparagales; family Iridaceae; genus Iris; species Iris macrosiphon. Next base: position 149,173,407 of record JAYESA010000005.1, on the reverse strand, counting down.
CTCATCAGGATGAGGTAGTGGGAATGAATGGCGGCACGGACGACATTCCTCGGCTGAGCAACGGATGACGGTGTGTGGCCCTACAAGTGTTCAACAGTGAGAGGTATGGGGGAAAGCAACGGTGTTGGAGCGGGCACTGGGGTGGTGCAGGGAACTACTAGATGGGGAACGACAATGAATGGGTGGTTTCGGGGAGCCATGGGAATAAAGAAGGAATAAAGGAAGGGAAGATGAAGAAATGAGGCGTTGGCGGTGTTGGAAGAAAAAGTGTATGGGGATTGAGGAGAGGGGACTGTTCCATCTAATGGAATAGTACCAAGGTTAGGGTTTCTATAGTTATTATATTTATAATATAATGAGTGTGGCTTGGGTCGGTTATTCGGAGCAGGCCAGGCACACACGAGAAGAAAAAGTTATGTTTGGGCCTTGAGGAATTCTTTATGAAATGGATCAATGCTAAGGAAAAGCTATATATATTAACATGTGTTATATTAGGCTTCTAAGCACAAGGGAAAAGTCTAATTAGGAAATGGTGGGGCTTAGAAAATATGGAAGGAAAGGGAAAGGAAATTACTTAGTCATAAGCTTTGGTCCAAAACCATTAAATACACATATGGGCACCCAAATAAAATATAAAATATATATAGGCTTTAGATCATCCACCAAGTCAAATTTTATTTAGAAATATGTATATTACATGGAACTATTTAATCATGAAGTCACCAATTTAAAATGCTTGCTACAAAAAGATCTAAAGTTTTGGTTTACTATTTAAATAAATTTTGGGAGGAGTCTTACATATACCAAGATTCTAACTTGTATCACACAATATGACAAAACAATAAAAAGTAGGTCAAAACCTCAAACAAAACCAACAAAGCCACAAGTAAATGATGAATTTTTTTTGAGAAACATATTTTTAAATAAATCTAAGCCAAAAATACAAAGAAAAAACAAAATAAAAGAAAAACATGGTCATATTCACTTCAAGCAAGATATACTTGCCTCGAGTAGCTAAAAGCCTCATACCTTAGCTCCTATTAGGGTTGAGTATACATCCAAGCTTCAAATGCATTCTCCTAGGTCCAACCCAAGCAAGAAAAATAGAGAAAAAAATGAAAGAGAGAGAGAGAGAGAGAGAGAGAGAGAATAAATGGTTTATATGGAGGAGGAAGGGGGGGTGAATCTTAGCCATATGATGAGCCATATCACCGATCCATGCCTCCCTCCTAGCAATCTAAGCCACACATGAAGAAAACCAAGAATCCAATGGGTAAATGATGTCTTGGTTTCCCATAGGATGAGTCATTGGTAGTCGGACGGTATACCGACGGTATAGTGCGATATACCGACATTATATCGATCTGACCGTCAATTCCCTTTTCTGGAAAAAGTTCAACGTTTCGTTCTAGGCACGAATTCTAACACATGTTTATAGCGCATAATATACAAGTTTAGGATAGTCTCCCACATCACAAGAAGATTCAAATACTAAAGATACGATAAACAAGATATGCAAAAAATACTAAAACATAGTACAAAGTTTCATTTATTAAAAAAAATTAAATACCAAAAATTCATAAATATGAAATCCAGAAACGAATGTGACAAGTAAACTATTAGTTTCTCGTTTTAGAAGGTGAACTGAAACAAAACATATTTCGTTTGTCATTTTAGCTAAGATGCTAACGAGACAATAATACATCATTTCAAACGGGACCAAACTACCCCAAATCCCAATAACCAAAACTTTGTTGGTCTCATTAACTTTGTTTATAACAAAAATTCTGTTTAAACATAAATCCCAAACTCCATTTAAAAAAATTCCAAAACAGACGTTTGCACACAAGAAAGATTTTTTTTTTTGATACAGTAGGCGGTATCAAAATTTTGATACCGCCTATGTATGACATATGAGCCCTCCTCTCTCTTTGTATAACGTGCAAATATAAACTTTGAGGTGTGACCCATATGTTTTGATACCGCCTATTGTATCAAAGTTTTACTCGAGAAAAAGAATGAAACTTTTCCAACAAAACCATCCTCACTCCATTTGTTGGACCACTAAAACTTGGCTCTTGATAAAGGCACTAGAAAAATGACTCGGGGATAGTCCAGTATTGGTGCTAGTCCAGTTATAATTTTTTTTTACTCAGGCTAGCCCAAATTTTACTAGGACTGCCCACCCTCTTCATCTCCCTCCTCCTATTCCCCCTCTCGCTCCTCCACTGCTCGCCGCCACACCCACCGCTCGTCGCCGCTCCCGCGCGTGTAGCAGAAAAAAATGGCAAAAGCAGCAGCAACAGCAGCGGCCCCGTCCTCCACCGCTCGCTGTCGCCCCCACCGCTCGCTGCCGCCCCTGCGCGCAGCAGCGACCCTGTTCTCCCACTACTAAAAATTGTGGGATTAAAGATATTTTTAGTGACGGTAAATTAAAACGTCGCTAATTCAGCGACTCTGAATATTAACGTAGCTATACGTCGCTGTTTGGCGACATATAGCGACGTTTAGCGACTATAATTTAGTTTTTAAAAGAATAGTCGCTATAAATTATCTTAGGTCGCTAAACGTCGTTGAATTTTATAATTTAGTGACTTTTAGCGACGTATTTAGCGACGTATTTAGCAACGTTTATATTAAAAATATTTAGCAACGTGTTTAGCGACGTCTGTGACGTCGCTAAATATTTATTTTAGCGACGTTTTTGTTTGATGTCGCTAAACGTCGCTAAAATTTCGTTAATTAGGGATCAATTTTGATTTCCACCATCTGTCGAAATTTTCGAAAGTTCTCAAAATATTTCGATTACCTTCCCTCTCTCCGGCGACCAGCGTCTCCACAGTGGCCTACTCCGGCATCCCCCTCCTCCTCTAGATAAACCCTAACTCTCTCTCTCTCTCTCTCTCTCTCTCTCTCTCACAGGACACACATGACACTGACACTGACATGACACACACACGTGATAGACACTGACACTGACACGACACACACACACACGTGACACCAGCCCTAACCCAAAACTCACACGACCTGGGATCAGGACCTAGGGTTAGGGTTTTTGACCTGGGGTTAGGGTTTTTGACCTTTGGTTAGGGTTCCAAATTATACTGAGAAATCCTTATTAGAACATGACTGGATCCTTGATAGAAAACTTGTCAAGAAAGGGAATAGAGCTGCAATAGACCTTTTGGTTCAGTGGAAAGAAGGGGATGTCCATACTGCTACTTGGATCCCATATGACGAGTTCATCAGAACATATTCATACTTTGACCTTGAGGCAAATTCAAAATAAGGAGGAAGTATTGATACATTCCTATTCAATGTAGTATCAGTGTGCTAAAACAGCATCGGTCCAAGTGTTCAAGTGCAGTGCAGTGTGCCTAATTCATCAAGTACAGAGTGCAATGCTTTAGACTCAAGATTTAGTATCAGCCTATGCCAGAGCTCATTATCAGTATCAAGCCTATGCCAGAGCTCAGTATCAAGTATCAGCCTATGCCATACCTCAGTATCAAGTCCCAGTTACAGTACTAATTCAGTTGCCAGAAGTTCAGTATCAGTATTAAACTCCTAGCATCAGTTAGTAGTCAGTGTAATTAGCACTAATTACTAATGTTGTAATTCATAGCTGAGTCAGCAGTGTAGTTAGTTGGCCTTATCCTAGCTTTGAAGAGAATTTAATATTTTTGACTTTACAAACTGGTCTGCTGGCTATATTAATTAGTACATTACATGAGTTATATACTTAATATCAAATTGTTTATCAGTTATCAACTAGCAGCTACCTACTTATTAAACATAAGCAATATTACATGCAACTTATCTGTAGGGATAGGGATAGGGATAAGCAATATCTTACATATAATTATGTGACTACTTTGTGTAGATTGACAACTGTTCCAACTGCCAAGTTCAAGTTTCTTGCACAATGGAAAAGAATAAAGTGTCAACCAATTTGTCTCCCCCCTGTTATTGTATTACGCCTATAAATTTACGTAGTAGGCCCTTCTTGACGGTGATGCATAATTATAATCATATATATCCTACTTTGCTTCTTTTATGTGACTTTAAATATAGATTACCTAGTCAACTAATTGTCAGCTTCTTCTTTAGAGAATCACACAGTATGCAATGATTTATAGGATACATACTGTCATTTTTGCAGAAGTATCTAGAAATGGATATGAATTACTACTATCTGCATCGTCGTTCGTGAATGTACAACCGTCATCCTGATGATATATGCGATGTGCGGGATAAATTTATTGAGGGTGTACAGCAGTTCCTGTAGTTCGCCAAGGCGTTCCCTCAGTACATTGACGGTACTAAAATTAAGTGTCCGTGTGTGAGATGTCACAACAGGAAATATCATCCAGAAGTGGAAGTCACATATCATTTGTACTCGAAGGGCTTCACGCCGAATTACTATCAGTGGTCCGCGCACGGAGAACTTGTGTCTCTAGCATCATAGTCGGAGCCTTATGTGGAGCCGTATATGGATGTCCACGACCATGATGCTTACGACGACGGATGGGTGAACATGGTTTTTGATGCAACGGGGCCTAGTTTCAATCCGGACAATTATGATGCAGCGGGACATAGTTTTAATTCGGACAATTATGATGCAGCTGAGGAGGCACTGAATATCGATGCTGCAAAGTTTATGGAGTTGCTGGAGAATGCAAGGACTCTACTATATCCTGGTTGTGAGGATCATTCATCGTTGGAGGTGGTTACAAGATTATTGAGCATCAAGTCTGATTTTAATATGTCGCAAGAATGCTATAATCGACTGATCGATTTGATTATAGATATCTTGCCCGAGGGTGCAAAGTTGCCTAAAGACTTCTATCGATCTAAGAGGATGGTGGGATCGCTCTGGATGGGATACGATAAAATCGATGCATGTCGCAACGGGTGCATGTTGTACTACAAAGACGACAAGGATGAAGATGCGTGCAGATTCTGTGGTGCTGATCGCTATAAGGCCATTGTTAGAGGAAAGTCTGTCGGTGCAAGGAAGCATACCGATTCGATGCACTACTTGCCTTTGACGCCGCGGTTGCAGCGGTTGTTTATGGTTAAGGAGACTACAGAAAACATGAGTTGGCACAGGCGGAAACAGATCAAAGGAGTATTGGATCATCCATCCGTACAATCTACCGCCTTGGATGTCCATGAAGACTCTGTATATGTTCCTAACCATTATCATCCCGGGTCCGAACAATCCGAAGAGGAACATCGATGTGTATTTACAGCCTTTGATAGATGAGTTGAATCAGCTGTGGGAAGTAGGTGCCAACACGTACGATGTTTCTAGAAAGCAGAATTTTTAGATGAGGACAGCACTTATGTGGACCATCAATGACTTTTTGGCCTATGGAATGTTATCGGGATGGAGCACCCATGGTCGTCTCTCATGTCCGTATTGCATGGACCATACTAAGGCTTTCCATTTGAAACATGGAGGCAAACCGTTCTTCTTCGATTGTCATCGATAATTTTTGCAAGGATCATCCGTACCGGGGGAACATGAATACTTTTCGTACGGGCATTGTGGAGAAGGCCAATCCACCGCCAAGGTAGCCCGGATACACGATATGGAAAGAGGTAAAAGATTTACCAAGTGCTATCGAAGAGCCTGCTAAGGGGTACAAGTGTGACGGATTTGGTCGCACCTATAACTGGACAAAGAGGAGTATATTCTGGGATCTGCCATATTGGAGCACCAATCTGATCAGACATAACCTTGATGTCATGCATATCGAGAAGAATGTGTTTGATAACATAATTAATACTGTAATGAAGGTAAAGGGGAAGACAAAAGATAATTCGAAGGCCAGGTTGGACTTAGAAGAAATATGTAGACGTCATGTATTACATTTGATAGAGGAGGGGAATGGAAAGTTAAAGCAACCTAAGTCAGTTTTCTCACTAGAGAAAGAGGATAAAGGGAGACTTTGTAGGTGGATTCAGGGTCTAAAGTTTCCAGACGGGTACGTGTCGAACTTGAAAAGATGCGTCGAGCTCAAGGAGAACAAACTGGCGGGTATGAAGAGCTACGATTGTCACGTATTCATGGAGAGATTAATTCCGATTGTATTTTGGGAATTCTTACCGCAGGTCGTTTGGGATCCATTGACAGAGCTCATCATATTTTTCAGAGATCTTTTTTATACTAAGTTGCTCGTCGATCGTCTAGAAAAGCAAGAGAAGGACATTGCGGTAACACTATGTAAGCTCGAAAAGGTATTTCCTCCTGGATTCTTTGACTCTATGGAGCATTTGCCAATTCATCTTTCCTATAAGGCATATGTTGGTGGTCCTGTCGGTTATCGGTGGATATACCCCTTCGAGCGACATCTGAATCACCTAAAGAGAAAGGTGAAAAACAAGGCACGGGTTGAGGGCTCTATTTGTGAAGCTTATATTCTCGAGGAGATTACAAACTTTTGCTCGACGTATTTCAAACCTCATGTTGCTACTAATAGAACGAAAGATCCGAGAAATGACGACGGATATCAGGAATCTAATGATGCAATACTCAAAGTATTCAATGCGTCCGGAAAGCCTTCGGGAAAAATGAAGAAGAGATATTTGAATGACGATGAGTGTCACCACCCCATTTCCAGAGCCGGGTATTTTTTTTATTTATAATTTGGTTAATTGTGTATTATTTATAATTAATTGTATTTATATTTAATTAGTGATTGCATTATTTTTTTATTATTTTTATTTTGATTGTTTTAGGATTTTGGCTAGCCTGGACCCATGTCAGACCCTAGTGGACCCATGTCCGACCCAGCCCACACCCTTGTGAGAATTATTTTGGGGCTTAGATTTATTATTTTATTTTTAGGAGGTTAGTTGGAGAGATTTGGAACTAGTTTGAGTGCATTCGGAGACCCGAAACCCAAACCGAGTGAATAGGGGCGTTTTGGGAAACTAAAACTTGTAAAACCCCTACCTACCCCCACCCGTGAGCTTCCCACAGCCCTCCCCATCCGTGAGCACAGCAGCCCTCTCCCTCTTTGCATTCTTTCTCTTCTTCTTCTTCTTCTTCTTCTTCACTTCTTCTTCTTCTCCACTTCTTCTTCTTCTCCTTCTTCCTCCAAAGTAAGTTTTCTTCCACTTTTCTTCTTCTTTCTTCCATTCCTTCTTCTCTAAGTTAACCCTAATCCTAGATCTTTCCCTAACCTAGGTGGGTAGAGCCTAGATTTGGTGTTGGAGCTTGGATTTGAGGCTTGGAAGCTTGGATTGGAGGATTTGGAGCATTTTGGGGATTTTTGCTTGGGATTCCAACTCCCAAGAGGTAAACCCTAAATTTCCCCTTGTAATTACTCTTTTATAGTGTAATTAATATTTTAAAACCTTCCTAGACCCGTAGGCTACCCGTGGGAGGAAGTTGGAACTAGTTGGGTAGTGTTTAGAGACTTTGACATTAGGTTTTGTGTCGATTTCGGGTGAAATCCGAATTTGGCCCAATTTTGGGTGATGCCCTAGGTTAGATGGACCTAGGTAGACGTTGTCGGGTGTCGTGAGGGTGAGAGCGTGTCTCCGTTCGGACACGGGAAGCCGCGTCGCGGAGAAACGGGCGTTTCGGGCGAAATTGGGGCTTTTCGTCGTCGCCGATTCTAAGTGCGTGTGCGTTTCCGCCACGGGCCTAGAATCGACGCGGGAGCACATTTTCTAGGATCTAGACATCGTTTAGGACACGTGGGTAAATTTTGGGCCGATTCCGAGTTCGTTTGGTGTGCGTTTCAGGAGGTTTTCCGAGCCGCGCACCACGTGTTCGTCGAAATGATCGAACGGCCATTTCGACTTGGTTTCCTCGTTTCGGCTTTATGCGCGCGTTGGGTTAGTATCGGAGAGTGTGTGCTAGAGTTTTCGGACTATATTTTATATATTTTAGGGTGTTGGTGCGTGTCGGGGTCGTTGGGCGTGAGTGGGGCGTGTTGTGAGAGTGTTGTGTTGTATTTGTGTATTGTGTCTTGATATATATATATATTTTTGTGTGTGTCTATATATATATATATTTATATATATGTATATGTGTTTATATGTATATATATTTGTATTTATATGTGTGTATTTATATTTATGTACTTGTATATGTATATGTCTATGTGTATATATATATATTTGTTGAGTGTGTGTATATATATCTATATATATATAGGTGTTTATATATATATATAGCTATGTATATTTATATGTGTATGTGTGTTTAAGTGTGTGTGTATTAGTGTGTTTGTGAGTGTGTTAGTGTGTGTGTGTGTTAGATTATAAGTGTGTGTATATATATATATATCTAGTGATATATGTATATATATGTGTGTGTATATATATATATATATATATAGAGTGTTATAGATATATATATGTATAGGCGTGTGTGTGTGTGTGTTTGTGATGGAGGGGGGGGAGCCAGCAGACTGCAGCCAGCAGGCAGCGCACAGCGCGCTGTGCAGACTGCAGCAGACAGCAGCGCAGCAACAGCAGCTATGCAGCAGCGCAGCAACAGCAGCTATGCAGCAGCAAGTAAGGGCAGCAGCAGCAGCAGCAGCTAGTATTCGCAGCGCTAGTAGCAGCAGCAAGCAGCGAGTTCAGTAGCAAGGAGAGTGGTTTAATAGATAGATAGATTAGTAGATTGATAGATATTATAGATTGTTAGATAGATAGCTAGCTAGATTCATAGATAGATAGATGTTTCTATATAAATAGAATAGATAGATATATAACTAGCTAGATAGTTAGTTAGATTGATAGATTAAATAGATAGGTATTAGTTAGTTGATAGATAAATAGGTAAGTAGATAGATAAGTTGATAGATAGATAGATAGTTAACTAGATAGACTAATAGATAGATAGATAGGTAAATAACTAGTTAGATAGTTAAATTAGATACATAAGATAGATAGATATATCTATAGATAGATAGATAATAGTTAGATGGATAGATAGATAGCTAGGTATTAGGTATATATCTACCTAAGTGCATAGATATCTATATACATATAGTTATATCTATATCTATAGATATCTAGATAGGTATATATATATGCATTTTGAGTTGGGTAAGGTATATATGGGTAATCGGGTAAATGTGTGTGGATATCTATATACATAGGTATATACATACTTAGATATATATAAATATGGTAGATATATATATTACCTAGCCTAGATTAATAACTAGGTGCATAATTAATAGCTAGGTAGCTAGTTAGAGGGCCTTAGGGCAAAACTTCAATACCTTGAGATACCGAGGTATCTCGATACCTTGAGATATTCAAGGTATTGAGTTTCGAGCGGGGTATTTGAGCATTAGCCTAGGAAATGCTTTGGAGTGATTTTTATATGCTTATGTGTATATATTTACGCGTGCTAGCATAGGTTTTAGAGGGTATAGGCGGGGTGCGTAGCCTAGGTTGAGGTATCGGATACCGAGGGTATCCCGGTATCTCAAGGAGGCGAGTTTGTGAGTTTTCTAGCTTAATGACCTCGGTTTGACCTAGAATTTCAGGGGCACCCTAGTTTGACCTAGCTTTGACCATAATTGTCCCCGTTGACCGTAAAAGTCAACTTTTGACCTAGTTTTGACCCAGAGTTGACTTTTTGGACCCAGAGTTGACTTTTTGACCCAGATTTTACCGGTTTGATCCGTTTGACCTAGAACGACCCTAGAAGCCTATTTTTAATTATTTTATATCTGTTTAACTTATTAGAAACCCTGTTTAACCTTGCTTTTCGCATTAGGTCCTTGCGACACCAGTTCGGATCGCCAGTTGCTCAGGACGTCAGGCGAGTACATTCTCTGATAGTTTTCATTATCTGATATTTATTATGATTCAGCTTCTAGTATAGTATCATCTGATTATTCTGGCACCACACGGGACACTGACTGGTATTTCTGGATTCATTTACTTGCGACACGTATATTTCATGTTTCTGGCCTCTATTCTGGAATCACTACTGGCATCACCTACAGGCATCACTACAGGCATCATTCATGTACAGGCTGGACTCATCTTGATTTGCGTGTCGGGTCTTGGATCCACTTGTATTAGTCGGGGCGGAGAAATACTCGAGTAGACATGTAAACATTCCTATCTGGCATCATCAGGAATCACTCCCTCTGGTCTAATCTGGAATGATAGCAGCCGTGCACCCAGTGCGCGGTGAGCCGTACTTACCCCTAGCCGTTTACATGTCGAAACAAGTATTTCAAAGACACCGAGTTCATTCTTTATAGTCTGGACTCTCATGCATTTCTTGACTTGTCTCACTTACATGTTTCTGGACTTGACTCACTACATGTTTTCCATGCTGGACTCACTACACGTTCATGTGCACGGACTTGATTTTAGCTTAGATTTCCTGTATCTGCAGTTACTACTATCTTATTTCTGATACTCCTGCATCTTTACCTTTATGCACCAGTGATACATGTTTATTTCCTGTTTCATACTTACTTCTTTCTTCTTGCTACTTGCTATAACTGTTTTATAGTTTTTATCATTTAAATGGAACTGCTGTTAGAGATGTACTTGCTCCAGTCCTGACTGGACATATTTTTCAGAGTATCCGGAGGATTGGTGTCCGACGTTTTATGGACCTGAGCCTGTCGATGGTGCAGACAGGGACCCTCTAGTTTAGAGGTGATTTCCGGGTTGGTAGCCGGGATCACTAGGATCTTGTTGTTGTTTTTATTAGCTTT